>CAMAPF010000128.1:175000-357500 GCA_945859915.1 Cuscuta epithymum
ATTATTATTATTATTATTATTATTATTATTATTATTATTATTATTATTATTATTATTATTATTATTATTATTATTATTATTATTATTATTATTATTATTATTATTATTATTATTATTATTATTATTATTATTATTATTATTATTATTATTATTATTATTATTATTATTATTATTATTATTATTATTATTATTATTATTATTATTATTATTATTATTATTATTATTATTATTATTATTATTATTATTATTATTATTATTATTATTATTATTATTATTATTATTATTATTATTATTATTATTATTATTATTATTATTATTATTATTATTATTATTATTATTATTATTATTATTATTATTATTATTATTATTATTATTATTATTATTATTATTATTATTATTATTTTTATTATTATTATTATTATTATTATTATTATTATTATTATTATTATTATTATTATTATTATTATTATTATTATTTATTATTATTATTATTATTATAATAATAATAAGTGTGAAGATTAAGGTAATAATCTTATCATAACTTTTTCTTTATTTTTCCTTCCACCATATGAGATATATATCATATGGAGAACCCTTGGGATTGTTCTACATGATAGGAGTGTGGAATAATGGGTTGGAAAGTAGTCAACCCGCTCAACCATCCTCTCATCAGCATCCTCATGCACCTGCCCAGCAAACTGAAACTCGGAGGCGACCTTCGTCTTCTTCGAGACCTGCTCCTCTCGGCCTGGGGGAGCTCCATGCTCATGATATCCCACAATAGCCTTGGGGGCCACAGGGGGCAACGACAGGCTGAGGCTCCTCATCGTCATTGGATCCATCAAACTCGACTGACTGTCAATGATATCCCGCTTCTCTTCTCCTTCACAGGTACGACCGGCTAAGGCCCGAAGGTAACCCTCACCCTCCTCAATGTCTGTGTTGCACGGTCTAGGGGGACGTACTCCATGCTCTTTCCCCTTGGCAGCCCTGGGAGCTACAGGGCCGACATAGTACAAGCTAGCCACGGAGGAACTACTCAAGGCCTTCGAATCCCACAACACCAGTCAAATACCAAGGGAAGGGAACAAAGAGGCCGACATACTCTCCAAACTCAGCTCTAAATCACCCGAGCATATATCAAATATAGCAAGGGTGGAGGAACACAGCATGTCGAGCATCCACGGCAGCCTCATGATGTGCATAAACGCTCGCCCCTCGGACTGGATAAGCGACATCAAGTCTTATATTTTGTCCGAGGTGCTCCTAGAGGACGAGGAAAGGACAAAATTGGCCAAACTAAGGGCACTCAATTACGTTATCGAGGGGGACAGATTGTACAAACGCTCCCATAACAGCACGTTGCTCAGGTGCCTTCACCCTAATGAGGCCGAGGTGGCCATGGAAAAAGTGCATTGCGGGTCTTGTTCCTCACACTAGGGAACGTTCATCATGTCCTGACGCCTCATCGTTCAGGGTTACTTTTGCCCTACCATGGCCCTCGATTGTGCCGAGATCGCCAGGAAATGCAGCCCGTGTCAATACTTCCAGAGAGCATCAGGAAGGCTGGCGGTAAACTACACACCGGTGAGCACCGCCATACCCTTCTCAAGATGGGGCATGGACCTAGTGGGACCTCTGCCCAAGGGGTCTGGAAACAATAGATACATCATCGTCGCCATCGATTACTTCACCAAGTGGATCAAGGTCGAACCGCTGACAAGCATCACGGGTGCAAGATGCGCGAAATTCATAATGAAGAATGTCCTCACCAAGTTTGGGGTGCCGAACCAGATCATCTCAGATAACGGCACACAGTTCGAGTCCGCGCCTTTCTAGGAACTCCTCGGGGGATGATAAAGCACATCTTCTCTTCCGTTGCGTATCCACAGGGCAACGGCCAGGTAAAAAACGCCAACAAAACTATACTGAAAGGCCTAAAAAAGAAACTCGGAGTCGAAGGAGGAAGCTGGGTGGACGAGCTGCACAACATTCTTTGGGCATATTGAACCACTTTGAGGCGCGCCACAGGCGAAACCCCTATTTCCCTCAGTTACGGGTTCGAGGCTAAAGCCCCCACCGAAGTGATATTGCCAACCCGGAGGGTCGAGGAATACGATGCACAACGGAATGAGGAGAACATGAGAGTTGACCTTCACTTTATCTCAGAACGCAGAGAACAGGCTTACCTCTAGACCGAAAATTACCGCCGGCAGGTTAAATCCTAGCTACCACGACGCAAATGTCAGATCTAGAGAATTTCAAGTAGGTGACAACATCCTAAGAAGGCGAGAGGCCAGCCAACCAACTGAGGGGGGTAAGCTCGCCCAAAAATATGGAGGCCCATACATCGTCTCCGCGGTCATCAAGGCAGGGACCTACAAATTAAAACATCCCAACGGGTCTGAGGTACCACGATGATTGCTACACCCTCAAGGCGGCTATCAAAAAGTTAATCGAACAGGGACAAGTCTCCCGATTTGTAAAAAATCCCTCAGGACGGACATGGATAAACACCAACCAGGGGGAGAAGCCGCCGTTAAGAAAAGGGAGATCGGAAACCTTTGTGACGATAAAGACTCCAAGGAACAACAAACGAGGAAGTGCCATATCCACATGATCACTGCAGGGAACACTGGGGGAGACTCGGCCACCAAACGTAAGAAGTGGGCTCGGTCCCTATACGTTGGCGAAGTAAGCCGAGCTCCACCCCGTGAGAAAAGACTTAAGAGTGATCCTATTACTTTCAACGATCTTGTGATCCAATGCAATTACGTCGACACACAACTCGGTCAACGTAAGGTACATTAGTCCATTCAAGGAGCTGCACCTCAATCGAGCAGACCTGAGCCCTGTATGGACGCTGTTGTCCGGCTTCACTTGGGATTCTATTAAGGCCGAAGACAAGACAGTCCTCCCCGTGGAAGTCGGGGATAGGTCCCACAAGGCCAAGGTGGACATGGAATTCATGGTCATCAGCCTGGATTGTTCCCACAACCTTATATGGCGCCGATCTGCATTAAAGGACTTGGAGGCCATCATATCAATGAAGCACCTCTGCCTATAATTCCCCATTCCTACCGGAGTTGGCTATGCGAGGGGCAACCAGAGGATTGCAAGGGCATGCTACATGAAGATCACCAAAAAGATGACTTGATACAATCTCAAGGTTGACACCATAACCATGGGGGTTAACAAAGAAGAGGAACACCCCAGGGCGGAACCAGTTGAAGAGATTGAGGAAGTTCCCCTCGACGTCACAAGGCCCAAATGGACACTCAAGCTCGGGAGGCAGCTACCATAGTCGGAGAGGACCAACATCCTCCTGGTCCTCTGAGCTTTCCCAGTCATTTTTGCATGGGGCCGGATGGCATGCCAGGAATCAGTCACAATTAAAGTAATAATGTACCTTATATAGAAATAATAGTAGTAACATAATGAGATAATTCCCTAAATAGGAGTAAAAACGTTTTGAAATTCCAAAATAGGAGTATCATGTTTTTTATTCCCTGAATAGGAGTAAATTTTTGCCAAGTTTAGTTTTACAAGGCTTTAAAGATGGCAGTTTCTTCCAAACTTGGCAGATTACTCCTATTCAAGAAATAAAAAACATGATACTCCTATTTTGGAATTTCAAAACGTTTTTACTCCTATTTAGGGCAATTTCTGTAACATAATATATTATCTATAACATTAAAAACATAAGGGCAATAAATTTGATTAAAGAGTAACATTGGTCAGTAAAACCTAAAGGGCAGTAAAATAATTTAGTATGACATCTGTGGAAGTCTGGAAGTAATGAGAATATGTCATAATTAATCAATCGGAAATATATTTAAATATTAAATAATAGATATGTGTTACCATATTTCTAGGATTACTATAATGATGAGTCATGGCCGTTACCATATTATTAGAATTTCTATTTATTAAAAGGGATTGTCGTCGTACTTATCTATCTATCCGACTAATTAGGAAGACAAAAACATTAAACAACTTCCGTTTTAATCTTGTTAGGAGGGAAACCGTGGAATTAAAAACAAAAATAAAACAATAATTAATCATGCACGTATTAGAGTAGGAAATAAACTCATGAAGTCATATATTGGGAAATGAGAGAGGTTTTAGTCACATGAGGGATAATCATCTCTAAATAAAATGTAATCAAAGTAGAACCAATAAATAAAATGTAATCAAAGTAGAACATATATTTTGCAGTAAGTGAGTGCGTAGGAATGTGTTTCTTCTACTTTAATTCAATGACGTGAGTGAATACGTACATATATTGAATTGGCTGGAAAGGTGATAGCGCCATTCCTTGGTCAAAGCTTGGGCATGTATGTATAAAAGGCACACCAGATAGGCCGGCCAAGAACATAATAAATTAAAAAATGGGTCTGTTGTAATCGATCGGCAGGAAGGTTTAGATCAGAAGCTGAATTGAAGGTGCAGCGCAGGCGGGTGAGATCAGCAGATATGATGAAAGAAGGGAAGAAATGGCAGCGCCGCAATGTGGGGCGTTTCTGGTCCGGTCAAGTAGTCACGGCCAACAACTTGCTGCTTCTTTTGTATACCGCCGCCTTTGCTGTTAGGACGGAGGGTCTGGATCAGACCGACCTTGAGTCCCTTGAATACAATGTAATGATGGAGCTGAATCGTAGTCTCACGTTCCCGGCCGGAGTAGAGTACCTATGGAATTGGAGTCATCCCGATCCGTGCAAGTGGTCCGGCGTGTTGTGTGCGTATAGACCGTACCAGTATAATTACTCTTTTGTTTTCATTATCAACATTGAGGGTGTGAATATCAGTGGGACTCTGCCGGGAAGCCTGGGAAACCTCACCCAGTTGTATGCGTTCGCCGCCGCCGACAACCGCCTCACCGGCCCACTTCCGGACTTTGCCGGGTGCTCATATCTCGGGGGGCTCGGCGTTGCCCGCAACCTGTTCACTTCAATCCCGCCAACTCTGTTTCGCAATAAGACTGTACTCTATGGGGTTAGTCTAGACTACAACATTTTGCTCCAGCCCTGGAAAATTCCCGAAGATCTGAGCTCCTCTTCACACCTCACCGTGTTCAAAGCCACCGGTTGCAACATTAATGGAGACTTCCCCAGCTTCTTCAACAACGACATCTTCCCCAACTTAACGCACCTCCAGTTGGCCAACAACCATTTGTCCGGGCACCTCCCTCCCAGCCTGCCCCAACGTTTGGAGACTTTGTGGCTGAGTAACCAAACCGGAACCGCCGGCTCAGGTTTGTCCGGCAGCATCTCCGGTATACGGAACTTGAGCCACATTACACAACTCTACCTCCACCGGAACAAATTTTCCGGGGAAATACCCGAGGTGTCCAGCCTCCGGTCAATGACGGAATTCATCGTCCGTGACAATAATCTTACCGGTCCGGTGCCGGAGTCTTTGGCAGGAATCTCTACACTCATAGAAGTGGATCTGTCCAACAATAACCTGAATGGATCTGTCCCTAATTTCAAAATAAATGTGACTACATGTGGAAATCCAGGTTTAGGGAAAAGAGGGCGTCCATGCTAGCTAGCTAGGTACTAGTGATCGAAGCTGGGCATTCGAAGATGATCGATCCGTGCAGTACTGCAGTGGTTTGGTTGATCATATACTACGTATTATGTTTTTGTGTTCGTTCCTTGGTTTTATTTAATTTTAGTGTCTCATGTAATGGTCGATGTCTCTCTTTCAATTAAAGTATTAATGTATTAGAGTAACCATGTGCTAGTTATTGTGTTTTTGATATTATCTCCAAGCGGTCGTTTGTAATTTGTGGATTCAAACGTTATAGGTAGTATGATATTGCTAGTCATTCTTGAATAATTGCAATGTTAAGTCGGGCGTAAAGTTATAAGTTAGGATGTTTATATTTAGACTGGTTTCAGGCCAGACTTTGGGGCAGTTCCCTCCTTTCTCATGAATCTTTTAAACTTCCTCACAAACACAGCAAACTGCTCGTCAGTGAGGAGATTGTTGAGTGATTTCTCAGTACTTTTTGACGTGCTTGGCTCAGACACTAGAGCTAGTGTCTTTGATTCATCTTCCTTTTCTTCCTTGATTTCCTTCATCTCAAATTCATAGGCTTTGAGATCACCGAAGAGCTTATCAGTTGATAGAGTTCTGAGATCTCTGCTATCTCTCATAGCAGTTACCTTCATTTCCCATTTTGAGGGCAGACCTCTCAAGACCTTGAGGGAAATCTCTTTTTGAGATAATTCTTTTCCTAGGTCAGAGATCTCTGCCACAATCTTCAGGAATCGGGATTCCATCTCATGGATAGATTCAGTTGACAGCATTTTGAAGTCCTCAAATTTCTTGAGGGCTATGGTCAGTTTATTATCCTTCTCCTGTTCATCTCCTGCTCCAATCTTTGTGAGCTCATCCCAGACATCCTTGGCAGTTTCACATTTCCTGATTCTGGGAAATATGGATTCATCAACAGATTTGAAGAGAATGTCCTTGGCGATGTTGTCAAGATTGTTTCTCTTTCGGTCCTCAATTGTCCATTCCAGTTTAGGTTTTGGAATGTACACATCTTCTTGATCATCAGTTTTAGATGTGCTAACCTTCATGATTTTGATAGGTCCAGCTGTAATCACTTCAAGCATTTCATTGTGTAGGGCACTAAGATGTGCCTTCATCCTTATCTTCCAGTCATCAAATTTGTTCAAGTTGAACAAGAGATTCTTTGCTAACTGACTGTCCATATTTAGAAAGTGTGTTGGAAAGTAGAGTGGTTTTGGATCTTTAGTTCAAATTAGCCAGAAACTGACTCTAGGAACACTCGTCTCTGATACCACTTGATGGTCCCGGATAGAGGTAAGAGTCTAGAGGAGGGGGGGGGGGGGTGAATAGACTTTTAAAGCTTTTGCAACTTTAAAAACTTTCCCTTCTAGATGAGTTCATCTATAATCTTTTGGGAGATTAATAGATGCACAGCGGAAGTCTTTAACCTCTAGATACTCAGTGTGTGACAACTTTGTTTATTGGATAAAGTTTGGATTTTAAACAGACTGCTTGGACTTTGACAGTGAGCAGTTGACTTGGCAGTTGCCTGGAAGACAGGGAACTGCTGAGGCAACTGCTAGTGAAAAATAGGAGTTTGGGAAAGATGATTGTGTGGCCTTAC
This sequence comes from Cuscuta epithymum, assembly GCA_945859915.1. NCBI lineage: Eukaryota > Viridiplantae > Streptophyta > Magnoliopsida > Solanales > Convolvulaceae > Cuscuta > Cuscuta epithymum. Next base: position 182,151 of record CAMAPF010000128.1, read on the forward strand.
TGAGGATGATGAGGGTTATCTTAGGATGGACTGAAGTGAATATGACTGAGAGTTTTACTGAAGCAGTGGTCTAGCAGTTGTGTGGTCACAACGGAACTGCTGAGGCCCCTGCTGAGTTATAGACTTATTTTGGAGAGTAGTTTGGACAGGCTTCTTTTAGTAATGTTAAGATGTTCAAAGGAAATAAGTGCGTATGAGTAGTGGCTTAGCAGTTGGGTGGAAATAGGGGACTGCTGAGGCAACTGCTCTACTTGAATGATGATTTCCTGAAATCTTATAGAACAGACCTTTTTAGTGAGATAATGTAATGCTCTTGTAGAAAGATTGTCTCAAAGAAAAGTGAGTTATTAAGCAGAAGGATAAGCAGTAGAGTCAATCAAGACTACTGCTTAGGATGCTGCTGGCAAACTACGATCCTTTTAGTGAGATGTGTTGAGTGTGTGCTTTGTTGACTGAATGTAAATCAACACACAGTATATCCTGGTTCAGAGGTGGTGTAATCCTCCTACGTCCAGTCCCACCCTCTTTCAGATGGATTTCCACTAAAGTATTAAGCCCAATACACTTAGTGCTAATCTAGCCTTTACAACACTTAGGCCTAGATTGAAGGTTTTTCACAATGAGTATAACACCACTCATAGTTACTCAGACCTTAGACTTTTCTCAAATGATCTAGTGGGGATCAAAAGGTACTCTATCTATCTAACTACACTCTAGGATCCAAACAACTGTTCTCCTAAGTGTTTACACCCACTTTTGTGATTAGTTTACAAGAAAGTTCTAACCTCCAACTATGAACTAAACTTCTATGATTTAACAATGAATACTTGAAAACTGGAAGTTTAGTGAAGCATGAGTCCAAGCAGAGAGTAAAGTTGAGTTCGCACTTTCTCTTTTGCTAGATAGCTCGTATATGCTTTGATGGAAGTATTTCTCTACTTAGGATGCTCAAGCTTATTTTGAAACTTTCGCTTCAGCCTTTATTTATAGGCTTCTCCTTTGGATTAATCTCATCCGTTGGTTGAGATGATTTAATCTTTGGCGTTGAAATTCTGGCAAGGATAAGTTGTACACTTGTCTTCTTGTGCTGGAGCTTTTAATGCGGCTGTCTTCAATAAGTGGCCGCTGGGAGTTCACTTCAGTGTGCGTCCCATGCTGTAGGTCCGTGTACCTGTTTGAGTATTTAATGTTGGTCAAATTTTGTCTCCAATCATATACATTCAATGTATATGATTTTTGTGTGTGTGTAACCTCATTTTTGTGACAGTTTAATTTTTGTGTGCAAATAATTTTATACTGGTAGGATTTCAATATCCTATTAATATAAAAATATCTTATTGCATTTTTAATTTCTAGTATAATTTACTAGTCACAAAAATTGTACATTTATTTGTCACACTATGAATTAATTTGAGCGCTAATACTTAAATTGAATATGACACAATGTACAATTGCTAAGTATAGTGGCATCATAAAAATCTATCAAAATTGGGTACTAACAGTATTTTTTTTCTAATCCATAACCGTCCCGACGAGAACAGGGTATGACAGCGAGTAACCGTTTTCTTAAAGGAGTTATTAAGGAGTGTTTGGGTTTGCTTAAAAAAAGCGCTTTTCAGCTTTTGGCTTAAAAAAAGTTGAAAAGAGTGTTTTCAAATGACAGCTTCTGCTTAAATTAATCACTTAAAAGCTAAAAGCTGGAAGCAGGTAGAAGGGTGCTTTAAACTGCTTCTCACTTTTTCTATTACACAAAAAGTACTTATTTTACCAAACACTACCAACTTTTACTTTTCCAGAATCACTTTTTTCTCAAACACTATCAACTTTTACTATTAATCACTTTTCCCAAAATCACTTTAAAAAATCACTTTTTTAAAGTTGAAGCCATTGCAAACACTCCCTTAATATCTTTATCTTTAATCTTTAAAAAATTATAAACATGAATGAGAGTAAGGTTGATTTGGGCGTACAAAAATTGTTTGTGTAACATCATAGCTCAGTGCACATGTACTCTATGCTTAAGTATTTGTACTCTCTTATTTGATTTCTTTGTCAACAAACGTCAACCATCCTCGTTCCTTAGTAAATAAAAACCTTACGACACAATACACCTTAGAGGTTAGCCTCTGAGGATCGCTTTTGTCTGCGGAAGCTTTCCATCAACGTTTCTCACCTCCCTTCTCCCCCTTCATCTTCTCCCATGTAAGTTCTTAATGATGATTTTATTGTTGTGTATATTTAATTTTATTAATATGCATTTGAAATCTGAGCGTCACTGTAAATTCTTTAATTTCCATTCTTATGCGGTACAACCGTGCAAGTTATAGCAATCGAAGGACTCGAAGGCTCGGAGTCATCTCCTGCAATTGTCCTACATGTTTCATTTAAAATTCTAGGGAATGGTTCTATAGCTCTTCCGCTACTCATCCCTCTTGCCCAGCAAGCCTTTCTACACCTTACCATAGTAAAACACTCGAAGATTAGACTTATTTCGATGTTTAAACTTCGAGAATTTTTCGATGTTTATACTTACCAACTTTTCGAAGATCTATCTTTACAATTTTTTTAAAAAACCCTGCTGAATAAATTTCAATTGTACATCTTCTAACCCAAATGTCCCAAGATTACCATGTCAAAATCAAACTCAACTCTACACACAGTTGTACCCGTCCAACTTGTGGACACCAATTTTGGACAAAACCTTGCAACTGAATATGAAGACGTTCATGTGCCAGGATGAGGTGATAATAGATGTCCTAAAAGGTCACTATATCTAGAAGGCATTCACAAAGACATCATCTATGCTAGAGATATACCTGGAGCAATTCTGGGGATGCATGAACACACCCTCAAAGAAGGACACCTCCCGATTGATCACAACTCTAAACGACATAAAGGTCGACCGACACCAGCAACACTTAGGGAGATCCCACATTTGCCAACTCTCAATGCCTATGCTCCACTGCCATCAAATGAAGATCTGATAAAGAAAATGAAGAAGCTAGGCTATGGAGCACCGCTATCTATGTGACACACCCGAAAAATTTAAAATAAAAATAACTAAATTTTATTAATTAGATAAAATGTCACAAAAGTGACACTATTAATAATTAAGTAAAAACATCCTTACACTTACATATGTGAAATAATGGTAATAGAACCAAATACGATTATAAGCATGAGTATAATATGTAATAAATATTATGTATGTACGTTACCCATATACTACTTCGTATAATTCATAGCAAACTAAATAATCAATGCAATGAGTAAGTAATACAACTACGAAACAAATAGGAGTAATAACAACAATAATTTTATAGCACAGCAGCCACCCAACAAGACTTCAATCACAGAAATAATTGCATATAAACAAATTAGAAGACTATTTCCAGCAGCACAACGTTGGCCATACGCCCATACTTCTACAGTACGTTCTATTTGATATATGAACGGCTAATAATTCGTAGGAGTACCGAGAAGCTTGAACTGAGAAGTATAAATAGAGACGATGGGTTAAGCGACTCTGCACACAATCTACACTCATGCGTATGATATAATATACACTTACATATATACATGTAATATAAATATATACATTCCGCGGCAAGCCGGCAAGTATATATATACCCAAACCAGAGCTAAAAACATCACGAACGTAGTCTATGAGAGTAGGGGAGAATAAATACGTAGTTGTTGAAAGAAAAGAAGATCGCCGGAGGGAGGAAACACTCGCCGGAGTTATGCCGGGCTGTTCGATCACTAGTGACTGACGGCAAGGAGATAGAGCTGCTGCCGCTGGTTCACTACTGCTGCCGCCGGTTCACTGCTGCCGCCGGTTCACTGCTGCCGCCGATTAGACTACACCATCGCCGGACTTCAGTTCGTTGTCAAGGTAAGACCATGCTTCGTCCTAACTTGTAGCCTGCGTGCAGTGGCGGACGGTGTATTGTTCAAGGGTGTTCACCTGAACACCCCGAACTTTCCACCGTTTAGTACTATGTAGTATACTCAGCCAATCGTATCCCAAGGTAGAAGTCCAAACCTGCATTTCTAATCTTCCGAAATTGTGTTTGGCATTTAATTTAGTATTGACAATTGTCAGTTCATTCCACAATCTAGCACTTTGGTCCAAACAGTGGTGCTAGCTAGTGCAATACCGAAATTGTGTTTGGCATTTAATTTAGTATTCATTTTTTGATAGTATGATTTTTGATGAATTAGTTTGTGATAATTAACATTGAGTATGATTACTGCAATAATTTTAGTTTTTAACTTAGGTCTGAACACCCAAAATGTAAAGCCTAGATCCGCCACTGCCTGCGTGTGAAGTTCTCCAACGAAGAAGAAGATCATATCTCCTTTTAATTTTAAAAGTTGAGTCATGGGTTTGGGCCAATCAGAACTAATTAGACCGATTACATTTTGTTAAGCTGAGCTAGTTTAATTTTAATAATGAGAATAATAATAACAATGAGGATGGAGCTAATCATAATATAAATCTTAATAAATACATTGATAATAACAACCTCGAGAATAATACGAAGCAATAACCTGAGATGATAATACGAAGTATTGAAGATAAAATTAGATCTGTTTGATAATACTTGTAGGGGTGGGTTCGTAGAACCGAAAACCGAAAACCGAATCAAATCAAATCAAACCGTGACCAAATAAACCGAACCGGTGAAAAACCGAAACCGAACATAAAAAACCGTACCGAACCGAACATGTTTGGTTTCGAATCGAACCGAAACCGAAAAAACCGAAAAAACCGAAATATTTATAAATATAAAAAAATCATTTATTTTATATGGAGTATATGGTCGTTCATGTGGTCAACGCTCAAGACCGAAAGCGTAAGAGGCTTTTTACTAGTCCAGTAGTCCAGTAGTACTCCACTACTCCATAATCTTTTAACCTAAAACGTAAGAGGATTAGCTCTCGAAAAAATGAGCCGCCGTCGAAGACATGGTAGATCGATTCAAGATGTGAAACAGACATGAACTATTGATTCTATTCTCTAGAGTTTACAGCAGGTCTCTAGCTCAGCTCGTCCAATCGGTATTTTACTAATTTTAATTCTTTTTTACTTCTCGATGTAAAATTTAAGATGGGAATGGGAGAAGCCTGCAATTAGAAACAATTGGGAATTGTACGATGTATGATAAAGTCCTATAGAAATGAAAATCGAGAGAAATCATTATGATGATGATGTTTTGGGTAGACATACCATACCATCCATTGAGTAATTCACATTTTATTTGCTCTGTTTACACTTTTGGTCATGCTTATTTTTGTTTGGGTGTGTTGTTTTGTTTGCAACTGACTGAATTTTATTTTAGTTCTTTGGGAGTGATTTTTTCAATCATGTATTTCGTCCAGTTAGGATTATGATTCCATGCTCTTGGTTGTTCAAGTTTGGAGCCAGTGTTAAATTAATAGGTCAATGGATAATATAATTGTTTTTATAGTTTTTTATTAGACATGTCATTTCACTAATGATACATATAGTAAGCATTATTGATAAAAAGAGGAATAAGTTGTATTGCTCAAAGTGTGTTTATAGCTTGGTGGAGTATACTCCTAGTCTCTATACCTTGCTGAAAATCTGTAAACCCATACCTTATTTGTGTATTGCTAATGCTAGAATGTATTTCTAATCTCCTACTATTGGGGTTATTAATTTATACTGAAAGTGATTCATCATTTCATTGTGCATATTGATGGAAAAAGCTTTATACTTAACTAAGTTAACTTAATTTCCATTATTTTTCTTTTTTTTCGAGTATTGGATATTATTTGTGCACTGAAGTTAAGATATGAAGAGGGCTTTTTCTTCCCTTACATCCAAGGGATCTACTGCATCCAACACTACGAAAGCAAAAACTTCACATCTTGAGGTCAGTTGGGACTGCATTTTATTTTGCTGCACTATTTCCAAGTTTACTGCACTTAGCTTTTAGGTGTCATGTACTAACGTTTAGTGCACTATATTTAAATTGTAAGGCAGGGATTGACATTCTTTAGTACTTAGTGTTTTATTTTCCTGCACTTTGGTTATTTTGCATCTCATTTCTTTTTTCAGAAAGTACGTGTCTTTTTGGTTTAAAACCGAAAAAACCGGAGTCAAACCGAACAAAACCGAACCGATTCAACCGTGGTTGGACAAAAAAGTATGAACAAACCGAACCGAACCGAACTGAAGTTTTTAGTTTGATTCTACATTTGGTTTTAGGTCAAAACCGAACCGCATAAACCGAACCCACCCCTACTTACTTGGATGAATTGATCATTTTTTTAGTTGGGTTAATTACATAATATAAAATAATAAAGTTAAAGGATTGTTTATTTATAAATATAATAATAATAATAATAATAATAATAATAATAATAATAATAATAATAATAATAATAATAATAATAATAATAATAATAATAATAATAATAATAATAATAATAATAATAATAATAATAATAATAATAATAATAATAATAATAATAATAATAATAATAATAATAATAATAATAATAATAATAATAATAATAATAATAATAATAATAATAATAATAATAATAATAATAATAATAATAATAATAATAATAATAATAATAATAATAATAATAATAATAATAATAATAATAATAATAATAATAATAATAATAATAATAATAATAATAATAATAATAATAATAATAATAATAATAATAATAATAATAATAATAATAATAATAATAATAATAATAATAATAATAATAATAATAATAATAATAATAATAATAATAATAATAATAATAATAATAATAATAATAATAATAATAATAATAATAATAATAATAATAATAATAATAATAATAATAATAATAAACGGATTGTTTATTATTTTAGAAGAACCATTATTAGCTTAATCGGTTAATTAAAGTATATGGATGAGTTAACTATATTAATTAAAAAGTTAATTAAGATAGATCAACTAATATAGTAACATAATACAATTCGGATACATTATAATTAAGGTAATTGAAATATTAAACATATATATATATTCGGATATTTAATAATATTAATATGTAATTAATTATATGGATATTTTATGAGTACTAGATTAAACTAATAATAGTGATTAATAGTTATTAGTAAATTAAGACCGTTTTAATATTCTTCGGATATGTTATAATGTTAACTATACTTTGAATACTGTATATATTAATTAACAGTTGATACGTTTGTAATTTCCGTATGTTTATTTACGTTTTTAGTTAGTTTTGATTGTTTAATATCTCGGAAATTACACACTTTCGGTGTAATAGTTTAGTTTGTTAAATTCTTGTAATTTGTTTAGATTAGGTTTATTCTGAGCTTAAACAGGTCCAAGATCAATCAAATGATCAATGGTGAAGGAAGGTGCAAGAGTACAAGACAAAAGAAGGAAAAATCCTGATTTTGGTCTATACTCGGTCGAGTATACACATATACTCGATCGGGTATCTGGTTGACATTTCAAATCGGATCGGATCCGAAAACAAAGGAACATGCAGGAGAAGATTTTCCCACGTTCGAGTGTCTATACCCGATCGGGTATACTTATATACTCGATCGGGTATAGCTATAAAAACTACCCGAGTATTGATCGAGTATAGGGCGAATTCGATGTTCTACACATACTCGATCGAGTATGTATATATACTCGATCGAGTACTCGACCTGCACCTCAAAAAGCCTATAAATACACCTCCTTTCCTTCACTTTTAAGAACCAACTCCTTCTTCCATACTCTTAAGCTCAGTTTAGAATAGTATTTCTTTTATATTTTTATAGCATGTCTAGTCTCCAAATGAGGAGCTAAACTTCCATATCTTGGTTTTGCTACTTTGAAGCTTAATGATTTGTAAGTTGTGAGTTATTTTCTTTAATCTTCTTCCTTGAATATTAATTACTTCCTATTCATATTCCATATTAATATATTGAGCATTACTTAAAGTATCAACTAGTCTTGTTCTATATATTAAATATTACTAGAATCAATCGGTTAATACGCTTGTTATTAATTCGGTTCTTTCACGGTAGTAAACTTGGGTTGTTAATACATGCTTCTCATGGTTAATAAGCCAAGGGGAATTAATTATATTGATTGAACCAATAAACCGCTTGTGTTGAGGTTATCAATCTCAATCGTTTTCATCTTGATTTTATTGCTACTATCAAGTTAATATACGGCGCTTGTTCTATATTGACTCGGTAGTAAGTTTTATTAATGAACGCTTCTCGTTATTAATAACTACCCTCGATGAACTGGATATACTCCTCGATTGAGTATTCGAGAGGAAGATAGTTAAAGATATAATCGGGATCGACGAACATTTCATTAAGTGGATAAAAGCAAAGCCAAGTCTTCTTCTCATTAATTAAACCACATAACTCGTTCATCTTCGTGTTTAAATATAATTCAAGTACATTTACTCAATCTAAATCCCCCCCTTTGTTACTAGTTTATAAAGAGAAAAGTATTCCTTTCCCTGTGGATACGAACCTTACTTCGCTATACTACGTATTAGTGTCGTATTGATATTTATTTTGAGTGCACTTCACGACAAAGTGCACGTCAAATTTGGCGCCGTTGCCGGGGAAAGGCAATTTATTTTTCTTTTTATTTCATTTTAAAGAAGAAAAAAAAATATAGTTGAAGTATAGAGATTTCTATTTCTTCTGAGCTTTGTTTGAGTATATGGTAAGAACCCGATCTATAAACGAAATCATCTACCAAACAACCCCCCAAACGGAACAAGCCTTCGAAAGGTTTAGGAATTTATTTCCGAATACTTCTTCGGAGGAATCATCAAGTGCTAGTTCTCAATCTAGCGAGACCGAAGAGCCAATCACTATGGCTCTTGAGACGAGAACATTGAGGGAGCTCACAGCTCCGAATCTTAATCAACAACCCCTATGTATCACTTTTCCAACTCTTGATACGGGGGTCACATTTGAGCTAAAATCTGGGCTCATTCATCTCCTTCCATCATTCCATGGTTTACGAGGGGAGGATCCGAACAAACACTTGTCGGAATTCCATATTGTGTGCACAAGCATGTGCCCCAATGGTGTGTCCGAGGAGCAAATCAAACTGAGGGCCTTCCCATTCTCTCTGAAGGATACTGCAAAGGATTGGCTTTTCTATCTTCCTTCGGGAAGTATCACTACATGGCCACAAATGAAGAAGGCCTTTCTTGACAGGTACTACCCCGCTTCTATTTCATCATCACTCAAGAAGCAAATAAGCAACATCGAACAAAAAGATGATGAATCCCTATATGAATATTGGGAGAGATTCAAGAAGCTATGTGCAAGTTGCCCCTATCACGGATACACCGAACAAGACCTCATCCTCTACTTCTACGATGGTCTTGTGGATCAAGATCGCCGCATGGTGAATGCGGCGTGTGGAGGGGGCATTGTCAACAAAACTCCTTCACAAGCGAGAGAACTCATCTCGGAATTAGCCGAGAACTCCAGACAATATAACGGGCGGTCCTCAACTCGGAGAGTTATGGCAGCGGAATCCAACAACACGTTGGAAAGTCAAGTGAACGGCTTGACAAGTCAAGTGACCGGCTTGACTTCTTTGGTTAAGGATTTCCTTTTAAAATCCAAGACCCAAGAAGTCAAGGTCTGCGGTATCTGTACACAACACGGGCATCCCACGGACTCATGCCCAACTCTTCAAGAAGACACCACAGAGCATGTCAACGCCTTGGGTTTCCAAAGCCATCAACAAAGGAGGTATGACCCGTTCTCAAATTCTTACAATCCCGGATTGAGGGATCACCCCAACTTGAGGTATGGAAACCCTCAACAAGCCAACCCACCTTCTCAATCGAGTATGTCTACGGAAGACATGATTCGAACTCTTGCTACTACCATGGGCACCTTACAACAAAACGTGGTGCAATTTCAACAAGAAACAAAGTCAAGCATTCAAAATTTGGAAACTCAAGTTAGCCAAATTTCGAATGCTGTAAATCGACTTGAAGCAAGAGATGCGGGTAGGGTCCCGTCCCAAACTGAGCAAAACCCAAGGCAACAAGTCAATGCCATCATGCTAAGGAGTAGCCTGGAATCACAAGCCAAGGAAAGTGAAAAAGAGGAGATTGACCACAAGGAGGAGGAGCCAACGAAGAGAAAATTTCCTCCACTATCATCATATGAACCAATCCCTCCATTCCCTGAGGCGTTGAAAGATACAAGGAAGTTAGAGAGTGATCGGGACATCTATGAGACCTTCGCCGATTGTGAGGTAAATACCCCACTCTTTAAACTGATCCAAAGTGCTCCCCGTTATGCAAAGTTTTTGAAAGAACTATGTGTAATAAAAAGGAAAGATAAATTAAAGGGGAAACCAAAGGTTGAAGTTAGTGAGCATGTCTCGGCCGTCTTTCAGAAAAAATTTCCAAAAAAATGTGACGACCCGGGCATGTTCACTATTCCTTGCACGATAGGAAACACCACATTTCCTAAGGCCTTACTAGATTTGGGGGCATCTATAAACGTCATTCCTTATTCCGTTTATAAAACCCTACAACTTGGCCCACTACATCAAACCGGTGTAGTGATTCAACTAGCAGATCGTTCTAGTACCTACCCGAAGGGTGTATTAGAAGATGTGCTAGTAGAAGTAGAGAATATGGTCTTTCCCGTCGACTTCTACGTCCTCGAAATGGGGAATGATGACCAAACAGCACCCATCCTTTTGGGAAGACCCTTCTTAAAGACCGCAAAAACAAAAATCGATGTGTCTAGTGGTTCATTAACTTTAGAGTTCAATGACCAAAAAGTAGAGTTCAATATCTTTGACTCTACGAAAAAACAAATTAAAAATCAATCTCTTTGCTCTTTAAATGTTTTTGAATCACCAACACCAAATGCTTTAATTGAGTCGGGAACAAAGAAGAAAGGTCGGCCTTACTGGAAAAGGTTAAAGAAAAGAGATGAAGGAAGGGATGCTCACGATCCCACATAAAATAAAAATAAAAATAAAACGTCGTGCCGCGACGTTAAATAAGGCGCTTCTTGGGAGGCAACCCAAGTCAATTAGTTAGATTTTATTTCCTTTTTGTGTGAATTTGAGAGAAAAGAGAGAGGGGGAACTAATCACATGTTTATTTTGAAGAAGAAGAAAATGCAGGTTTTGAAATGTCTGGGGTCATACTCGATCGAGTATATGTTGATACCCGGTCGAGTATGAACTGAAATAAGAGGAAGGAAAAATCTGTCTCCAGTACTCGATCGAGTACATGATCATACTCGGTCGAGTATAACGGGAAAAAGAACTTTATTTCATCCCTGCCTCCAATACTCGATCGAGTACAGGTTAATACTCGGTCGAGTATGCTCAGAAAAGCCAGTTTCCCAGCCCCTGTCTCCTGTACCCGATCGGGTATACAGGGATACTCGATCGGGTACCCCTGCGATTATAACCCCAAATGCACTCCAAAACACTTCATCTTCCCCAAACACACCCAAATTTTCGAACCCCTCTCCCCCAAACTCCATTTTTGGATCTTCTCTCTTCCATATCTCACTAAATCCTTCACCAAATCACCCCATTCCACCACCAAAATACTCCCCTCACTCTCCTCTACACACTCATACCCACAAAAGCCCTTTTTCCCAAATATCCAAGAAATCCAAAAACCCTACCCCCATTCGAAATTTGGGTATTTTGATCCCCTAAACCATCAACAATGGCACCGAGAAAGGACAAAGGGCAAAGCTCTAGAGCCATGGCACCCATCCCGGGTTTCGAGGACCTCATCCCCGCCGACAACGATCACCGGGCTCGACTCCTCACAACCATAAAAAGGAAGGTAAAACCTTCTCGTTTTCTATGTCACGATGCTCTACGTGAATTAGGAGTGTATAAAATGATGAAGAAATTCTTTCATGAGTTGAATATGGACCTTGTTTTCAAAATGAAATACAACTCAAATGAAAGAATTATTTATGAATTTATGAGCTCGGTGCACTTTGAGAACAATGAGGAGGATTTTAGGGATGATAGACTCGAGTTTCGTCTTTTTAACCGAAACTATTCAATAACGAAGCTCGAGTTTTCTGAACATTTTGACATCCCGGTGCCCTACGAGAGATCCATCTCGGATACCACCATTTTTGGGCACTCCCTATGGACAAAGATGACCGGGGAAGTGAACTTTAACTCCTCCCAAATGTATATTAGTCATGTCCAACACCCCGTCCTCCGGCTATTCTTGAAATTTTTAGCAAATTGTTTGCTTGGACGCCCCAACAACCACCACACGAGGATTGGGGACGTATGTTTGATCTCCGTAGCCCTTTTCCGGCGTCACGTAGACTTCAATCTATGTAATCTCATTTGGGCACATCTAAAAAAGGAAAGCATGGCCAAAGGTGCCATTGTCATGGGTGGGGTAATTATGCACTTGGCAAGCAAGTTCGGGTATACGGATAACTCTCCTATACCCGACTATTGTTTGATGGACATAGGTTGGTTAGGCCGCTCGGGATGCACCTCTTTTTCCCATACGGTATATATTGGGGACCAACCGAAGAACATGTATAATTGGATCATACACACCCAACCGGTCCAATATTTCCTAATGCCAAGCCCGGACACCCCCAAACTACGCTACAAACCGGAGTTCGAGGAACCTCACTACCTATTCCCTCACGCCCTTCCACCACATCTCCAAGAACCCGACGCCCAAAACCCCCCCGAAGATCAACACGACCAAGAGCCACAAGAGCACCAAGAACCCGAGGATGCACCTCACCCCATGCTCGAATACAACCAAGCCCCACCACCCACCAATTACTTCAAACAAATACTTGACGGTTTCGAGAGAGTTACCAATGAAGTTGGTAAATATCGGGAGGAACAAAGGGCGGGATTTCAAAGACTACAAGAGCAACGGGCCGAAGACAACCGAAGGTATGAAGAAGATCAACGTAGGTTCTATGGACCTATGTACTCCTACATGGCTCATCAAGGCCAATTCCACACCATGGCTCAACCACCACCACCCCCCTCTTGGTATGACCCCACTCAATGGGGCAACTTTGGAGGATCAAGCTCCGGGGGTGGCGGTTTTGATGGTGGGGACGGCGGGGATACTCACATGGGAGACGGGGGCTTTGGAGGAGGCTTCGGAAGCGGCTTTGGAGGCAGTTACTACGGTGGAGAAAGCGGGCACTAGGGACAGTGCTTATACTAAGTGTGGGGGAGGAGACTCATCATGGTATGTAATCTTTATTTTCACACTTTACTATGCATGAACTTCTTTTAAAAACAAAAAAAAAAACAAAAAAAAAAAAAAAGAATAAATAAAAGAATTGAAATGCTAGTTAGGTTGAAAACCCAAGAATGGGCAATCTAAGCAAAAATGGCTTATAAAAAAAAATGAGTGAGTTAGTAAGGATGGAAAAACAAAAAGAGATGCTAGGATGAAAACCTGAAAAGGCTCCTAGGCAAAATGAGAGATATGAGAGAAATATTTTTCTGTGTGCAGGAACTCATTTGATCTCTTGGGGAGAAAGAGGAGAAAAAGAAAAAAAAAAAAAAAGAGAAGAAGAGGCAAGAAGATGGAGCATAGAAGATCATAAAACCCAAGAGAGAATGTTGTTTGTAAAATCATTTCTTATTTCTTGGTGATCTTAGTTCATTTCTTTCTTGAACTCATGGAATGGTCTTAAACTGTTTGAACATTTGACTTTACTCGAGGACGAGTAAAGAACTAAGTGTGGGGGAGTTGATACGTTTGTAATTTCCGTATGTTTATTTACGTTTTTAGTTAGTTTTGATTGTTTAATATCTCGGAAATTACACACTTTCGGTGTAATAGTTTAGTTTGTTAAATTCTTGTAATTTGTTTAGATTAGGTTTATTCTGAGCTTAAACAGGTCCAAGATCAATCAAATGATCAATGGTGAAGGAAGGTGCAAGAGTACAAGACAAAAGAAGGAAAAATCCTGATTTTGGTCTATACTCGGTCGAGTATACACATATACTCGATCGGGTATCTGGTTGACATTTCAAATCGGATCGGATCCGAAAACAAAGGAACATGCAGGAGAAGATTTTCCCACGTTCGAGTGTCTATACCCGATCGGGTATACTTATATACTCGATCGGGTATAGCTATAAAAACTACCCGAGTATTGATCGAGTATAGGGCGAATTCGATGTTCTACACATACTCGATCGAGTATGTATATATACTCGATCGAGTACTCGACCTGCACCTCAAAAAGCCTATAAATACACCTCCTTTCCTTCACTTTTAAGAACCAACTCCTTCTTCCATACTCTTAAGCTCAGTTTAGAATAGTATTTCTTTTATATTTTTATAGCATGTCTAGTCTCCAAATGAGGAGCTAAACTTCCATATCTTGGTTTTGCTACTTTGAAGCTTAATGATTTGTAAGTTGTGAGTTATTTTCTTTAATCTTCTTCCTTGAATATTAATTACTTCCTATTCATATTCCATATTAATATATTGAGCATTACTTAAAGTATCAACTAGTCTTGTTCTATATATTAAATATTACTAGAATCAATCGGTTAATACGCTTGTTATTAATTCGGTTCTTTCACGGTAGTAAACTTGGGTTGTTAATACATGCTTCTCATGGTTAATAAGCCAAGGGGAATTAATTATATTGATTGAACCAATAAACCGCTTGTGTTGAGGTTATCAATCTCAATCGTTTTCATCTTGATTTTATTGCTACTATCAAGTTAATATACGGCGCTTGTTCTATATTGACTCGGTAGTAAGTTTTATTAATGAACGCTTCTCGTTATTAATAACTACCCTCGATGAACTGGATATACTCCTCGATTGAGTATTCGAGAGGAAGATAGTTAAAGATATAATCGGGATCGACGAACATTTCATTAAGTGGATAAAAGCAAAGCCAAGTCTTCTTCTCATTAATTAAACCACATAACTCGTTCATCTTCGTGTTTAAATATAATTCAAGTACATTTACTCAATCTAAATCCCCCCCTTTGTTACTAGTTTATAAAGAGAAAAGTATTCCTTTCCCTGTGGATACGAACCTTACTTCGCTATACTACGTATTAGTGTCGTATTGATATTTATTTTGAGTGCACTTCACGACAAAGTGCACGTCAACAGTACACTAAATAAATAAATAAACAAATAAAAGGCTAGTTGAAATTAGTAAATAAATAAGGCAAGAATTTAGATTACGAAATAAAGAGATAGGATTAATAAAAGTGATTAATAATTAAATTAACTATTGAGTTAGTAAATACGTATATATAGGTGGGGGAATTGAATACATTATTAAAAATGGAATAAACGACTAATTATCATCTTAATTAAAAAGGTGATTATTTAGAGACCGGAATAGACGAGAAGGACTAGAAGCGTCACATTCTGAGGTAAGTCACATTGCAACCAAAATTTTATTTTTACCTGGTAAGTAATTATTTATCTGATATGTGTGATTATATGGTGGTATGAATATTTTAAAAGATGAATTATTTGTGAGCAAGTTGTAATTGTTGTGATTTTGACATATATTGGATTACATGTATATGTGGGATATTTTGAGAACATATATAGTTAAGAATTTAAGGATAAATAATTCTTGTGGTGAAACTCTGTCCAAGAGACATAAATATGGAATTTTTGGAAAGACAAGATAAAAGTATGTTTTCATAATTGGGGCACCGCGGGAGAAATCCGTAGGTGTCGGGCCATCTTCACGTCCGTTAATGGTGAAGGAGGGTTAGGACTACTACTACTTGAATTGAGAGTCTTGAGACAAATTAAATGAATTTTGGAGGGTTCGATAACCACCCCGAACAATTGGGCATCAGATCCCTTTTATTAAAACAGTAGTAGTAGTACCTATTCTCTTAAGGGTCTTTGAACCTAGAACTTAGGAAGTATATTCCATTTTGAGTAGGGAGACGTTGACGTCAGAACTACTTAGACTTCATTCTACCCATAGGGCTTGGAATCCCTTTAGGGGTGTGCACACTTAAGGTAAGAGTCTAGATTCTAATAGAGGAGATGAGGTACCGAGAGAGATCGGGGTGACCGTACAAAACAACGGATCACTGGGCTCAAGAATCGAGATAACGCTTGAGCACCGCCCTTCTAAATGATTAAAGAGAATTTGCTATAAAGCTATTTTGAGGAAAAGCAAATACTTTTGTACTTGAGAATTATTCTTTGGAATACTTATAAGAAATTTTGAGGAAATCATTGGGATTATTACTACTCTTTTGAAGAAAACCATTTTTGTATATATTATGTACAAATTCTTATTTTTCACCAAACCTATTATTTTACGGGGTTGGGTGGGATTTACTTAGATCTAAAACTAATTTTTGTGTTATTTGTTTCTTTTATTTTTCTTATGTTACAGATGATGTGGTGTATGAAGATTGATGTCTTGAGAGCGCTACTAGAAGACTTTTAGAGAAGCTAGTCTCATTACAATAAACTCTGTTCGTTTACGTTATTTTAAATGTTGAACTTTAAATCTTCACTTTGGTCACAATTATGGTGGATAGCCTTAGCATCCAGTCCGATGAGGGATGGGTGTGGCGGTGACACGCCCTTTTCCTTGTCGTTGTTTAATTACGCTGCAAACATTTGAAAGTTTGAATAAATAGATAAATTTTTACAATTTCTTTATGTATTATTTTGGGGAGGAAAATTTGGGGGTGTTACAATCTAAAATATCCAAATTCTGCATCACAAACCGGCCTCACCAATGGAAAATGCTTTTCGGGCTGGTCAACAAGTGCCTTTCTCCAAAGCACTCCGGCTTTGACAAATGCATCCGTCAGATCCTACAACTCTTCCATGGCATTGTCTTTGACATCAAGTATGACGTGGCTCAAATCTTCTGGATGGAGCTGATTGATCAAGTCAAGGCACATGATGGCTCAAAGTAGAAGACACAAATAATTCCTTATACTCGTTGATTGTCCATTCTGGTCGACAACCTTATGAACGATATACCAACAATTCCCAAGCGCAGCGATGAGCGACACTTCATAGCCCCAAGCTCAAGTTCTTTTAAAAATCAAAGGGGGCTTCGACAGGGTACCAATGTCGATACTAGACTCACCACTGGATCTAGCCAATCAATCTGACCCTGTAGTAGTGAAGTACAAACAAAGCATTATCTGTCAAGCCCCTATGGTTCAGCAAAATCCAATTGGACCTTCCCAAGGGGCACTACTGAGTGAAAGTAAGGGTAATGAGAGAGAAACCCAGTCAATCACAGACACCAATGGCGAGCCAACCTAATGATGATCAGACATAGGTCTCTTCCATGAGAATGCGCTCTCTCATTCTGAATCTCAAAGACATTCAGTTGGAATCTGATTCTGAATCTCTAAAGTGAAAAACAAATTTTTTTAAGAACTCTTAACTTGATATCTGGATAAAGGATCTCATTTTCTTGTGCAATTCTAAGGATGTAAAGGTTAAGTGATAACCCACCCCGATTTCTCGGCGTTGTAGTAAAATGAAGTAACAGTTCCAAGTGGAAAAATTAACTCCGAGTATCGTATCTCAAAGGAATGGCGAAGGGAAGTGTTGATTTCAATTTCGGTCACCGGTTAATTCGAGTCATTGCAAGCTTTCTCAAATGATTAGTTGTAAAAACGGTTGAATAAATTAAAATAAACAATAGAATTACTAATGACGAAATTAATTATATAACCGAGTAAGTAAAAAACATAACAGTGGCAAACCTAAAAACCTACTCTTGCAAATAAACAGAAACTAGTAAGCTTCAAATGATGAGTTCTTTTTTTTATTTAAATAAAATACTAATATAATAATTCAAAGTGACTAGCAATAACATTCCAATTCAATTCAATATTCAAGAACTACTTTTAATCTCGACTTGTATGAATCCAAACTCCATTAAGAATTAGCCAAACATGATTACACAAGAAAAGAAAAAAAAATAACTAACACTATTGGTTGAATGCATTCCTATCCGCAAACATAATTATAAGGGGAAAAAACGACACCAATATCAATTGAAAAGAAAGTCTAGCAGCAATTGGCAATGCCCAAAGTGAACAAAGGATTAAGAACTAAGCTATCCCAATGAAAGAAACTGAAAATGAGACTTTAGGAATTAAAATTGAATGAAACTAGCTGCTGCTGCAATTTATTTGTTTCGTTTGAACCTGCTGCTCCAGAATAGAGAAAAGGAAACCTGTCCTGGGCTTTTTGCTTGAACCTGGTGTTGCTGCAATTTCTTTTCCAAAGACCAGTGGTTGCTGCTCTTCTCTAAACTAGCAGCTGGAGTTTTTTTTCCTTCTTTCAACTTAAGACTTGCTCTCCCCCAGGTGTCACGCCCCGGACCTACCGGACACGTCAACAACCCGCCGTACAGTACGAATAGTCAACCGCAGTCCAACTCATCCATACTATACTAGGCGTCTTGAATACCATTCACGGTAGTACATCCATAAACAATCATAATGTAAAATATTTAATTTAACACAAGTGTTTATGCCACACTTCGGGAAACATGGGCATACAAGCCCCCAAATAATTATTCAAGAAAAATATTATCCATGAGCATTAAATATAATTGTTTTTAAAACGGAAGCGGGGGAAGCACGAACCACGTCTCCTCTCATTGGATCTCCCCGAGCTACGGGCAATGGTAGCAACCTTCAAGTTCTACCTGAAACTGTGAGGTGGCCTCCCCCGTGAAGGGGAGGTCAGTACTTGGAAGCATTTGACAAGTACAATGACAACTATACTAAGTATAATCAATGTTTCAATTTCCAAGACCCTCAAATAGAGTGATATTATATTATAGCCCATAACCCTTGGTTACCCTCTTTGAAAATATACTTACTTTATATATAAAGTCAAGTAGTCGGCCCGTAGGCCCATATGCGTTTTGAAAGTCCACCCCCCTTTCTCCCATGACTATTGGTCACGAATGTCATAAACCTCTTGTAAATTTATTCATAGTCATAGGGCATTACCTTATTACGTGAAATACACATCGTAGAGCCTCGCTCGATTATATTACTATATCAAGCTAGAGCCTCGCTCCTAGTCTCCCTACATCGTGCTAGAGCCTCGCTCTTAGTCGCCCTACATTATACTAGAGCCCCGCTCTTAGTTGGTCTACATTGGCTAGACCCCCGCTCTTAGTCCATCTACAAAGATCACATTGGCCCATAACCGTCAAGCAGCGAGAAGATAAAAGGCAAGTGCATGCATGACATGCTTGAGTAACTAACGCAAGTTTTGTACAACCGCCAGTTATCCTCCCCAAGTCTTAGCTGCCTCAGGTGTGGGGGTATATATACCTGGTTGTTTTGGTTGTTAAATTGCCCCCTTTGATTGTTGAAGATGGAGTCTTGTTTTTAGGTTCAGAGCAGATACCCGACCGGGTATGGTTGGCCACCCGACCGGGTATGTTGAAGCAGAGACCGGGGATCTCACTGGGCGTGAGACCCGACCGGGTCAGGGAAGGGACCCGACCGGGTCAGCGAGGCAGAAGCCTTCTGTTTTGGAAACCCGACCTGGTTTCTACCCGGGTGTGAAATCTGTGAAGGAGACCCGACCGGGTCAAATAAGAGACCCGACCGGGTCAGTCGACGGGATTTTTTAAAACAGGCTTAATTTGGGCCTGCGGCTCTAATCTTGATTTAGGTTTTCTTAAACCTATATAAACGACTCTTAATGTACTTGTAAATATGGTTGGACGCAGATAATAATACATCCTCTCTCTCGTTCGCCGTGGACTAGCGTAATCACCCCGATTGCGTGAACCACGTTAATTCTTGTGTTCTTGCTCTTAATTTATCGTTTATCTTTGCCTAATCGTAACAATTGGTATCAGAGCTATGGCTGACGAAGGGAAGGTTAAGATGGATAAATTTGATGGTCAAGATTTCGCTTTCTGGAAGATGCAGATCGAGGATTATCTCTACCAAAAGAAGCTTCATCAACCGTTGTCTGAGAACAAACCAGAAACGATGACGGAAGCGGAATTGAATTTGTTGGATCGACAGGCTCTTGGTGTGGTGAGGTTGTCGTTGGCGAAGAACGTTGCCTATAACATCGTCAACGAGAAGACAACGTATGGACTGCTCAAGGCGTTATCCAACATGTATGAGAAACCCTCAGCAGCAAACAAGGTTTTCTTGATTAGACAGTTGGTGAATACAAGAATGAAGGAAGGTGCATCCGTGACAGATCACATCAACGAGTTTAATTCAATCATATCCAGGTTAGGCTCGGTTGAGATTAAATTCGATGATGAAGTCCAAGCGTTACTTTTGTTATCATCTTTGCCCGATAGTTGGTCCGGTACAGTCACAGCGGTTAGTAGTTCATCTGGAACCACTAAGCTTACCTTTGAAGGTATTCGTGACTTAATCCTTGGTGAGGATATCCGGAGGAGGAGTTCGGGGGATAGCTCCAACAGTTTGTTGAGTACTGAAGATAGGGGCAGAAAATCCACTAGAGGAGGTAACAAGAAGGGAAGATCGAAGTCGAGAAAGAGAGGGCAATCCAAGAACCGGAAGGACATCAATTGTTGGAATTGCAAAGAGAATGGACATTTCAGAAATCAGTGCCCAAAACCCCCTGCAGACAAAGGCAAGAAGGAGGTGAACGTGGCAGAGGATTATGAAGATGTTCTAATTTGCAGCGTTGAGAATTCAGTTGAGTCCTGGATCATGGATTCAGGTGCGTCGTTTCATGCTTGTCATTGCAGGGATTTGATGAAAAATTTCAGGCCCTACAGCGGAAGAGTTCGTTTGGCAGATGACAAATCCCTGGAGATCACGGGTATTGGAGATGTTGATCTCAGTACCTCTTTGGGTACAACCTGGAGGCTGAAAGATGTGAGGTATATTCCAGACCTGAAGAAGATGTTGATCTCAGTTGGACAGCTTGATGAGGAAGGCCATAACGTTAGTTTTGGCAACAAGCAATGGAAGGTGACAAAGGGAAGGCTGGTCATTGCTCGTGGGCAGAAGCATGGTACACTGTACATGGTTGAAGTGTCCACAGATGGGGCAAACACAGCAGTTGAAGATACAGGGGTCTCTACTTTGTGGCACCAAAGACTTGGGCACATAAGTGAGAACGGAATGAAGATGCTGTCTTCAAAGGGTAAAATCCCAGATTTGAAGAATTCAAAGTTGAGCTTTTGTGAGCCATGTGTTCTAGGCAAACAAAAGAGGGTAACCTTTGTGAAGACGGGACAACAACCGAAGACTGAGCGGCTGGAGTTGATTCATTCAGATGTCTATGGACCTACAAAGGTCTCTTCGATTGGAGGTTCCCGTTACTATGTCACATTCATTGATGACTCTACACGGAAGGTATGGGTTTATTTTCTTAAAAATAAATCCGATGTCTTTAACACTTTTAAGAAGTTCAAAGCTGCAGTAGAGAATGAAACGAATCTTAAGATTAAGTGTTTAAAGAGTGATAATGGGGGTGAGTACAGTAGCACAGAGTTTGTAGAGTATTGTGCTGAACAGGGGATCAGAATGCTGAAGACAGTTCCAGAAACACCACAGCAAAATGGTGTTGCAGAGAGGATGAACAGAACACTGAATGAGAAGGCCAGGAGCATGAGATTGCATGCAGGACTTCCTAAGATGTTCTGGGCAGATGCGGTGAACACAGCAGCATACTTGATCAACAGAGGACCCTCATCTCCCATAGGTTTCAAAATTCCAGAAGAGGAATGGAAAGGTCGAGAGGTATCCCTTACTCACTTGAAAGTTTTTGGTTGTATTTCTTATGTCAAAGTTAGAGAGGCAGATAGTGACAAGCTCGAGGCAAAGGCAAAGAAGTGTATCTTTATTGGGTACGGGATGGATGACATGGGCTACAGGTTCTGGGACAATCACAGCAAGAAGGTTATCAGAAGTAGAGATGTCACCTTCAACGAGAATGCCCTGTATAAAGATGGTCTTGCAGCAGAAACTAGCAAAGCCAAGCAACCAGAAAACAAGCAACAAGTGGTGTTTGACGGAATGACTGAAGATGACATAGCACAACCTGTTGGTTGTGATGAGACAGCTGGAGGCTCAGGGAGCAGTGGGAGCTCAGGAGATACAGGAATGTCTGAAGATAGTGGGAGTGATGAAGATGGTGAAAATTCAGAGGCAGCTACTCCTCAAGTAAGACAGTCCACTAGAATCAGAAGACCTCCTAACAGATATTCTCCTTCAGCAAATTATCTGTTGCTGACCGAAAATGGTGAACCAGAATCTTACTCAGAGGCGCTGACCGTGAAGGATTCCATACAGTGGAAGAAGGCCATGGAGGATGAGTTAGATTCGCTTGACAAGAACCAAACTTGGTCCTTAGTCAAGCTACCACCGGGAAAGAAAGCTTTGGAGAACAAGTGGGTGTTCAGAATCAAAGATGAAGCTAATGGGAGCAAAAGATACAAGGCGAGGCTAGTTGTCAAGGGGTTCCAACAGAAGAAGGGGGTTGATTACAATGAAATTTTCTCCCCGGTTGTGAAGATGACTACTATCAGGTTGATCCTTGGTATCGTTGCTGCTGAAAATTTGCATTTGGAGCAGCTGGATGTAAAGACTGCCTTTCTTCATGGCAACCTTGAAGAAGACATTTACATGGCTCAACCAGTAGGTTTCCCAGTGAGTGGTAAAGAGAAGATGGTGTGCAAACTCAAGAAGAGTCTATACGGGCTGAAGCAAGCTCCTAGACAGTGGTACTTGAAGTTTGACAGTTTTATGCAGCGGAATGGGTACACTAGATGCAAGATGGACCATTGCTGTTACTTGAAGAAATTCGAGTCTTCATACATTATTCTTCTTTTGTATGTTGATGACATGTTGGTGGCTGGAGCAAACATGCAGGAGATCAACAAGCTCAAGAAGAAGTTGTCTGAAGAATTTGAGATGAAGGATTTAGGGGAGGCGAGACAGATTCTTGGGATGAGCATAGTCAGAGACAAGGTGGAAGGTACTTTAAAGCTTTCACAGCAGAAGTACATTCAGAAGGTCCTTGAGAAGTTCAGAATGACGGATGCCAAGCCAAGGAGTACACCGTTAGGGAGTCAGTTGAAACTCTCCAAGCAGCAGTCTCCGAAGACCAATGAAGACAAAGATGAGATGGCTAAAGTTCCTTATGCATCAGCAGTTGGCAGTTTGATGTATGCGATGGTGTCAACAAGGCCAGACATTGCTCATGCAGTGGGAGTTGTTAGCAGGTTTATGTCAAATCCAGGGAAGGAACATTGGGAAGGAGTTAAGTGGCTGTTACGCTACTTGAAAGGTACTTCTGAAACTGCTCTTTGTTTCAGGAGGAATGGAGTAATTCTAGAAGGATTTGCTGATGCTGATTTGGGGGGCTGTCATGATTCCGGGAAGAGCACTACGGGTTACATATTCACTATTGGAGGTACGGCAATCAGTTGGATGTCCAGATTACAGAAGAGTGTAGCTCTTTCAACCACAGAAGCAGAATATATGGCTATTGCTGAAGCGGCCAAGGAGATGATTTGGTTGAAGAACTTCCTTTCGGAGTTGGGCATGGAACAGGGGGATTGCGGACTGCATTGTGACAACCAGAGTGCTATTCATCTCGCGAAGAATCCGGTGTTTCACAGCAGAACGAAACACATCAAGATGCGGTACCATTTTATCCGAGAGTTGATTGAAGACGGTATCATAAACTTGAAGAAGATCCTTGGTACGAAGAATCCAGCAGACATGCTTACCAAGGTGGTGACAACGGAGAAGTTGAAGCTATGCATGGCTTCAACTGGCCTTCCAGATACTTGATGAGAAGGCGTGAACGGGAGAGAGTGAGAAAGAGAGAAATCAGGGGTTTTACAGAAGATACATGTTCTTGGATGGCAGATAGCTGTTGACCAAGCCTCCAAGTGGGAGATTGTTGAAGATGGAGTCTTGTTTTTAGGTTCAGAGCAGATACCCGACCGGGTATGGTTGGCCACCCGACCGGGTATGTTGAAGCAGAGACCGGGGATCTCACTGGGCGTGAGACCCGACCGGGTCAGGGAAGGGACCCGACCGGGTCAGCGAGGCAGAAGCCTTCTGTTTTGGAAACCCGACCTGGTTTCTACCCGGGTGTGAAATCTGTGAAGGAGACCCGACCGGGTCAAATAAGAGACCCGACCGGGTCAGTCGACGGGATTTTTTAAAACAGGCTTAATTTGGGCCTGCGGCTCTAATCTTGATTTAGGTTTTCTTAAACCTATATAAACGACTCTTAATGTACTTGTAAATATGGTTGGACGCAGATAATAATACATCCTCTCTCTCGTTCGCCGTGGACTAGCGTAATCACCCCGATTGCGTGAACCACGTTAATTCTTGTGTTCTTGCTCTTAATTTATCGTTTATCTTTGCCTAATCGTAACATTGATACCCCTGATTTCCTTGGTATCCACCGTATCGGTTGTTGTCTCTCCATTGGTTGTTTCCACCTGGATAATTTACTCTTGGATTATTGTATCCAAAAGCATTCCCTCTATTGTTCTGAAATTGGTTAGCCAGGGGACCTTCTCCCTTCCTCGCGTACTCCAGTAGGTTTGCCTCCTTGTGTTGAGTTAAAGGAGCGGGTTCTTCATAGTATGGACATGCGTTAGTCAAGTGTGTCCCACAACAAAGATCACATGTGGCTATAATATCCCTGCATTGCGATGGAGGATGTGTCTGATTCCCTTAGGCAGCCCCATGTTGGATGCCAACTTGATTCACCGACTGAGTATTGCTTGGCTTATCAAGAAGCTTGGTAAACTTGGATATAGCAGCTTCAAGCTTTGTTGCTAGGGCCGTATGGTGTTCAACTTCATGTAAGTCTGCCCTTACCGGAATTGCTTTCTTCGTTCTTTCGTCGTACCAATATCTTTCATTGGCTGTTATCGTTTCTACCAACTTTTCACTTCTATCATGGACTGAGAATGGATCCTGTCTTGGATGAATGATCGAGCTCTTTCTTGCTTTCAATTGTCAGTCCATGATAGAAGTGAAAAATGGTGTCAATGCTCTCCATGACTGACGCTGGACATTTACTTTTGAGCTCCTTGTATCGCTCCCAAGCCTCACACAAGCTTTCGGTTGGTGCTTGCCTGAAATTCTGCAAGGCAGCCTTAGCTTTGATCCCTGCAGATGCTGGACAGTACTGGTTCATAAAGCCCTGGTACAATTCATCCCAAGAAGCAAAGGTATTACTATCTAGCCAATGCAGTGCCTTATCCCTTAAAGAAAATGGGAAAAGCATCAGCTTGTTGGCAGCTTCTGTGACTCCATTAGCTCGGTAGGTACGACACAAACGATTAAACCGGATCATATGACTTCGGGCGTCTTCATGCTTTGCCCCTCCAAACTGATTGCTTTGTGCCAAATTGATTAAACCCAGAGGGAGCTGATAGTTTACAGCTTGGATTCCTGGCATTGTGATTCCATCAGTTTCTGTGAATTGCGGAGTAATCTGCTCATACATGGTTCTTCTTGTGCGTGCTTGCTCATCTCCGTCTTGAGCCATTGTTTCAAGAGTTTTTGTTCGCCTTCTTCTTAAAATGCGCTTGGGGTCAGGATTAAAAGGTGTCAAGTCCTTAGATCCCTGGGAGCGTGTATGCATACACAGGTAGACAACCTAAAAAAAACAAAAAAACAAAAACAAATCGAGAAAGTCTCACTAACTCGGGTTTCACCTATGCCAAAAATAGAAATCAACTTCAAACCGAGCCATACCCCGGCGACGGCGCCATTTGATAACCCCGATTTCTCGGTGTTGTAGTAAAACGAAGTAACAGTTCCAAGTGGAAAAATTAACTCCGAGTATCGTATCTCAAAGGAATGGCGAAGGGAAGTGTTGATTTCAATTTCGGTCACCGGTTAATTCGAGTCATTGCAAGCTTTCTCAAATGATTAGTTGTGAAAACGGTTGAATAAATTAAAATAAACAATAGAATTACTAATGACGAAATTAATTATATAACTGAGTAAGTAAAAAACATAACACTGGCAAACCTAAAGACCTACTCTTGCAAATAAACAGAAACAAGTAAGCTTGTAAACGATGAGTTCTTTTTTTTATTTAAATAAAATACTAATATAATAATTCAAAGTGACTAGCAATAACATTCCAATTCAATTCAATATTCAAGAACTACTTTTAATCTCGACTTGTATGAATCCAAACTCCATTAAGAATTAGCCAAACATGATTACACAAGAAAAGAAAAAAAAATAACTAACACAATTGGTTGAATGCATTCCTATCCGCAAACATAATTATAAGGGGAAAAAACGACACCAATATCAATTGAGAAGAAAGTTTAGCAGCAATTGGCAATGCCCAAAGTGAACAAAGGATTAAGAACTAAGCTATCCCAATGAAAGAAACTGAAAATGAGACTTTAGGAATTAAAGTTGAATGAAACTAGCTGCTGCTGCAATTTATTTGTTTCATTTGAACCTGCTGCTCCAGAATAGAGAAAAGGATGTTGGGTGTGTTTCGGAAAATAAAGAAAATTAATTAAAATAAATTAATTAAATAAAATGACTAGAGAAAAACAAGAAAGGAGATGAAGCAGAATTAGTCAAAGCTCATGTTACGTACGATGTCCTTAAAACGTATTTGTTGCCTCCCACGGTGCTAGGAGCATTGCAACAATCGTTTCCCAGGATACGATGACTACGAACTAATGTTTGAGCACACAAACAAAAGTTCCAGGGAACGAGAACACAGAGGAATTTTCGGAATGCTGGAGGTGTTTTTAAGCTGAAGAAATACGTGAGTTCGTTTGGGCATTGAATCGTCCATAAACTGTCCACTTAAAAGATAAGAACGTTTCAGGAAGAAAACAAAAATTAACCGTATCTATTCAGAGATAGATTTTTGGACGACATTCGTGTCCGCAGGTCACCCGCGCACACAAGTCGCGGTTTTTCTTCTCCGATTTTGGGATTTGATTTGCACCCCCCCCCCCCCCACCCGCGCGCGTGGAGAGAGCCTTTACCTTTAGGAATCTTAACTCCTTAAGGGGGGAGTCCTTTTATAAAGGGTTGCAAATCCCTTGGGTTTTCCGGTGTGGGAAATAACACACTACAAACCCATCCTTTTTCCCAGTTTTTCCATTCTAACGGGTAAACTTCGAAAAGCGATTTCTCATTCACCCGTTATCCGTTTTGGGCGTACCATATATCGAATTGTAGCCCTTAACAAGGACAATCCGAAACCACTTTGACCCGACTCAAATTGGAAGTGGACCCCACTCAAAAAATTGCCCCAAAATTACCATTTAATGCAATTTTTCACACATTTTTCCAACAATCCCCCACATGAATGAAAATTGATTTTTGAGAGTTATAAAAGACACGAAGATAGGAGGACACATTGGGTTCACCGGATGATCCTTGCATATAGAGAGGTAGGTTTAATCCTTTGAACCTTCCGCTGTAAAGACACGTTTATTTACTGGCTGTCTAGTAGAGTCGATGTACTTGAACTATACTGCCGTCGTGTAAACATTGACTTATCTTTACACAAGAACCTTCCAACTTTGTTTCATTCTCATGGGTGTGCCCGTTTTGGCCATGGGTCACCGTCCTTGTTCTGCAAGAATTTCTAAAGAACTGAGCCTTTACAGTTCTCCTTTGAAGCGGCCCTCTTATCTCTCACATAGGTGATTCTTTCACGAGTATCCCGCATACTCTTCCAATGTTATCGAGTAGATCAACATTTTAGAACCATTAAAGAAAACGTTTTTGCTAACCTCGTGCGGGAGTCACTGTTTCAACGAGGAGTGGGTAGGAGTCCGGGACCCCCACAGTGACCATCCTTCGCTCTATAATTTAGTTGTCCCTTTTGAACCTAGGACCAACTAGGTTGGGTATCCACTATAGAACTTTTAAATTCACAGGCTTTAATCCCATTCCTCGTGACAACATCTCCAACAATTCTCTATCCAATGCCTTGGTTAGCGGATCCGCTATGTTATCCTTTGACTTCACGCAGTCAACAGTGATAACACCCGTTGTGAGGAGTTGTTTAATGGTATTATGTCTACGCCGGACGTGTCTAGACTTACCATTATAGAGATTGCTCTGTGCCCTTCCAATTGCTGCTTGACAATCGCAATGTATGCATATTGGAGGGACAGGCTTCTCCCAACTTGGAATATCCTCGAGAAAATGGCGTAGCCATTCAGCCTCTTCAGTGCACTTATCCAAGGCTATTAGCTCAGATTCCATCGTGGATCTAGCTATTAACGTTTGTTTCTAGGATTTCCACGACACGGCTGCACCTCCCAAAGTGAAAACATATCCACTCGTGGACTTTGAGTCCTTAATGTCAGATATCCAACTAGCGTCGCTATACCCTTCAAGTACAACTGGATATCTTCCATAGTGCAGTCCAAGGTTTTGGATTTTCCGTAAATACCTCAAAACCCTTACTATTGCCTTCCAGTGTTCATCACCGGGGTTGCTAGTATATCTACTCAGCTTACTAACCACAAAGGCAATATCAGGCCTGGTACAACTCATTAGATACATTAAACTGCCAATAATCCTAGCGTATTCTATTTGAGAAATACACTCTCCACGATTTTTGGACAGGTGTACGTTTTTATCTAATGGCGTCCTTGCCTCTTGATAATCATCCTTATTAAATTTATTAAGGATTTTATCAACGTAATGGGATTGGCTTAGCTTCAGACCATCAGGTCCTCTAATTATTTTAATCCCAAGGATTAAATCGGCCTGCCCCATATCCTTCATGTCAAATTTAGAATTTAACATGTTTTTGGTAGAATTAATCATTAGATTATTGCTACCCACGATGAGTATATCATCCACGTATAAACATAAAATGACATAACCGTCTACCGTGCTCTTCACATAGACGCATTTGTCACTTTCGTTTATTTTAAACCCATTAATTAACATTGCATGATCGAACTTTTCGTGCCACTGTTTAGGGGCTTGTTTCAATCCATACAGTGATTTAATTAATTTACAAACCTTCTTTTCTTGGCCTGGAACACGAAAACCCTCGGGTTGTTCCATATAGATTTCTTCGTCTATATCGCCGTTTAGAAAAGCGGTTTTTACGTCCATTTGATGAACTTCCAAATTCCACAAAGCGGCAATCGCTAGTATCATCCTAATGGAATTTATTCTCGTCACAGGAGAATACGTGTCAAAGTAATTATGGCCCTCGCGTTGCTTGTATCCCTTGATTACAAGTTTGGCCTTATACTTATCAATGGAACCGCCTGGTTTCATTTTACGTTTAAAAATCCACTTGGATCCCAAAGGTTTACATCCCGGAGGGAGATCAACCAATTCCCATGTGTGATTTTTTAGGATAGAGTCCACCTCACTTTTGATGGCTTCTTTCCACATTGGTCCTTCGGTAGACGTTACGGCTTCCGTATAAGTCCGTGGTTCATTTTCTACCAAACATGTTAGAAAATCCGGTTCATTTTCTACCATACAAGTTAGAATATTCAAATAGAATTCTACCAGGTATGCGAGAAAATCCGGTCCGAATGATTTTTCAATTCTAGCACGTTTGCTACGTCGGGGTTCGGGTTCTTCACCGGATCCCTCGCTAGTATTTTCCATAGCTACGTCAAACGTTCGTTTTGACGTGCTAGGTCCATCGTTGGACTTGCATGGAAACACGTCTTCAAAGAATGATGCATTCCTTGACTCAATTATTGTGTTTTTATGTACATCCGGATTATTCGAATCGTACACTAAAAACCGATAAGCACTACTATTTTGTGCATACCCAATAAAAATACAATCCACCATTTTTGGACCTATTTTTATTTTCTTAGGTGTTGGTACAAGCACCTTAGCAAGACACCCCCACACTTTTAAATATTGATAGGAAGGCCGTCTGCCTTTCCACAACTCGTATGGAGTTTTATCATATTTTTTCCGGGGAACCTTATTTAAAAGGTAATTGCTTGTCAAGATTGCTTCGCCCCACATATTTTGTGGCAGGCCCGAACTTACTAGCATCGCGTTCATCATATCTTTCAATGTGCGATTCTTTCGTTCGGCAACACCATTTGATTGAGGTGAATAGGGTGCGGTACGTTCGTGTATTATACCCACGTTCGCGCAAAAGTCACCAATTGGTGCTTCATACTCACCACCTCGATCACTCCTAACCGTTTTAATCCGTCGATTAAGTTGGTTTTCCACTTCATTCTTATAAAAAATGAATTTATCGATTGCTTTGTGTTTATTTTTCAACAAATAAACATAGCTATAGCGAGTGCTATCATCGATAAAAGTAATAAAATATTTATTACCGCCACGTGTTTGTATTGATTTAAAATCACAAACGTCACTATGAATTAATTCTAGTGGTTCCGTTTTTCTTTCAACCGATTTGAAAGATGTTTTCGTTAGTTTTGCCTCAACACAAATATCACATTTGTGCTTCACATCAATTGTGAATTTAGGAATGTGTTCCATGTTAATTAATCTACGTATAGAATTAAAATTAACATGTCCTAGTCTACCATGCCACACATTGGAAGACTCAAGTAAGTAAGCAGAAGGGATTTTATTAATAATAATAATAATAATAATAATAATAATAATAATAGTCGTTACATTGAGCTTAAACAACCCATCACATGCATATCCCTTGTCCACATACATTCCCGATTTGGACAAAACTAATTTGTCTGACACAAAAACCATGCGAAAGCCGTGTTTGTTCAACAACGAACCGGAAATCAAATTTTTGCGTATTTCCGGAACGAACAAAACTTGGTTTAGAGTCAGCTCCTTTCCCGAAGTCATCTTCAGGACCACCTTGCCCACACCTTCCACCTCGGAATGGGCTGAGTTTCCCATCCACACTTTCTCACCATTTGATGGCTCAAAAGTAGTGAATAACTCCCGGTTTGAGCAAATATGCCGAGTAGCACCGGTGTCCACGAACCACTCCTTGTAATTGGATCCAAAGAGGTTGACTTCCGTCACCACGGCCGCTAGGATGATGTCTTCATCCTTTTGCCCAACTTGCACCAAGTTGACGTGAGAATCTTTCTTCCTCTTTGGTGCCTTGCAATCTTTTTCATCTTAATTTTATTGCTACTATCGGGTTAATATACGACGCGTGTTCTATGTTAACACGGTCTCGTTATTAATAACTACCCTCGATGAACTGGATATACTCCTCGATTGAGTATTCGAGAGGAAGATATATAGTTAAAGATATAACCGGGATCGACGAACATTTCATTAAGTGGATAAAAGCAAAGCCAAGTCTTCATCTCTATTAAGTAAACCACATAAGTCGTTCATCTTCGTGTTTAATTAATTAAACCAAATCAAACTAAAAAACCCCTTTTGTTACTAGTTCATAAAAAGAAAAGTATTCCTTTCCTTGTGGATACGAACCTTACTTCATTATACTACGTATAATTGTTGTATTGTATTATTACTTTGAGTGCACACCACGACAAAGTGCACGTAAATTTGGCGCCGTTGCCGGAGAAAGGCAATAAGTTTTCTTTTTCTTTTAATTCAAGAAAAACAAAATAAATATAAAATAAACAAAAAATATAAAGAGTTCTTATTTTTTCTATTTCTGAGCATTGTGAAGTGTATGGTCAAATATCGTTCAATAAACGAAATCACTTATCAAGCAAACCCCGAAATAGAACAAGCCTTCGAGAGGTTGAGAAATTTATTTCCGCACACCCTCGGAGGAATACTCAAACGCTAGCTCTAGTTCTAGCGAATCTGAAGAGCCATTCCACATGACTAACGAAACAAGAACCTTGAGGGAGCTCACAGCTCCAAACTTGAATCAGCAACCGCTATGTATTACCTTCGCCACTCTTGATGTGGGTAATACATTTGAGCTCAAATCAGGGCTCATTCATCTACCAATTCCTATTCCCGGTGTATAAAAGTCATCCACCACCAAACAGGTTAACTCGCTAATGCCAGTCAAAATATTTAGAAACACCCAAGACTTTCTTCACCAAATTCTTTCAGGGAAACTATATATATTCCACATGACTAACGAAACAAGAACCTTGAGGGAGCTCACAGCTCCAAACTTGAATCAACAACCGCTATGTATTACATTCACCACTCTTGATGTGGGTAATACATTTGAGCTCAAATCGGGGCTCATTCATCTACTTCGCCACTGATGATGCTAACCACCGGAGAGGGGTGGTTGCAGGTTACCTGCGGTGGTGAGAAGTGGTGGTGGCCGGCAGGGGTGGAGGTGGGAGGTCAGGTGGAGGTATAAAAGCAGTGGGAACAGGGGCTGGGTAGGCGAATTGGGTTTAGGGTGTGGGGACAGGCTAAGTGTAGGTGTTGGGATAGGCTGAGTGTAGGTGTGGGGGTTGGGGTGGAGGCTGAACGGCTCCGATGCTGACGGTTGCGATTTCTTGGCTCGAAAACAATCACAGTGACATGTTTTCCAGTGACAATTCATTAGTGACATTCAAAATTGGTAATGACATATGACAATGACATAAATTTCGTAGTGACATAAAAATTTCTCAATGACATCAAGTTTTTGCAAAAATATGATCTTCTTAGTCATCTTTTTGTCTTTTTATAAAAATGATCACAATTTTTTTGGAAATTGACTTTAGTTAAGTAATATTCAAGGAAAAAGCTCCAAAAAATCAAATTGAAATAAAATAATTGTAAAATGTAAACATATGGTCATGGGAGCATATTCATATTGGTAGACCCATCATACTGCGATATCATGGGATAGACGGTGGTCCTCTTGATGATGCTTTGGCTCTGCCCGATCGATCTGTGCTTGGACCACATCATATCCGTGGCGAGGACCTTCTGGGTCGTAGGTGCATTTATGAATTTTGTTTAATTTTTATTTTATATGTATGTCGTACTGGAATCCATTTTACATTCTTGTACATTATTGTGTGTCAGATGGCTTTTTGCTGACGTCACTCACGCATCATCCGCTGCTGGATTAGGGTATTATCGAGATGCATTAGATGGCATGTGTGATGATCAGGTATACCCTGAATATCATTATGTATAACTACTTTGTTTTACGTTTTAATAAACAATGATGTCATAATATTTTGTATTATAGATGACGTGGATGCCATACAGTGGAGAGATTTTAGGGCATTTACCTCCTGTTGGCTGAGAGCACACTGAGACATGGCGAGTACGAGTGCCCTTGATTTGTTTTGATGTTGTGGAGCATCACTTTCCTGATCGTGTACTACGGCAGTTCGGGCTACAGCAGGTCATTCCCGATCCTGTGATACATCTCTGACTTACACAAGATCGACAGACGAGTGAAGCACACTGAAGATTGGGGGATGCACCATATTCTGTATATCACCATGTGGGATGAGAAAGCAACATATATAGTTGAATATAGTTGACGGGATCCCATCAGTATTCCCCAGAGTCTCTGCAGATTACATGGGATGGTATCACAGCATTACATGAGTGTTCATCTCTCCCAGTTTTCGTCTACCCACCGATCATTACCAGCCTAGCTCAGTCGCTCTTGGTATCACGGTACACAATATATTCACATAAATCACTTTATTCATTCATTCATTCATTCATTCATTCATTCATTCATTCATTCATTCATTCATTCATTCATTCATTCATTCATTCATTTATTCATTTATTTATTTATTTATTCATTTGTTTATCACTAATAACCATGTTTTCATTACGAAAACGGGCTTTGCATAGTATCCGTGATAGAGCGTGCTGTACTTGATGGGGGGCAAGATGTATAGGGATATCATGAGGTATGCTCGGGCATTGCTGCACTGTGTGATGATGTATTGGGCCGAGTAGATCATGGATATGTGGCCACCTCTCAGTATTCCACGACATCTACATCCGCAACAAGGTCTTCCCAGGCACGACGACCTGATAGAGTGGTTCTTCAGCCTCGTAACCAGCGCAGACGCCCCCGATGCCAGGCACAAGCACTACCACATGAGCTTTATAATGACGATCATGTCGAGTTGTGATACTTTGTACTTTACATTATTATTGTGTAAACATGAACTAGTTGATTAATTTATGAAACATTGGATTTATACTCAACTTTATGATTGATTCGTTGTGTCTCGACTATGTTTTGTTTTTTAGCAAGCTATATTCATACGAAGAGCAACTGTCTGATATTTTTGAGTTGACTGTAATGTAATGAGCAGGTTTTTGTGTTTCTTTCCGATTGAATAAGTTGTGTACAGGTTGTTGTGGTTGATTAACGCTGAATAAACTGGGTGTACAAAGACTGAAGACAAAAGCAATGGCGGCTCTTCTATTAAAATACAAGAGCCACCACTCCAAGTGGTGGCTTTTGTACAGCAATAGAAGAGCCGCCACTTGAAGTTGCGGCTTTTGTTAACTGTGGTTAACCCCAGCAGTATTTTGGGAATTATTCTTAACTCGTCAGTATTATAGCTCTAAAACAAATCTAGATGGGTTTTTTACAATAATATTACTAAAATAAAACATATTTACATAAATATGACTATTCATTACTACAATGTGGTGTTGTGGTAACTTAAGCTCAAAACTTGAACATGAATTACTATGATTTCATTACTACTCTAGTCACTAATCATATTTTTGTAAATCGTCTTTATTTTGATCATACTTATGTAATTATTTCTAGATTTATATTCTCAAAATGGGAAAAAAAATTATATTCCCTCTTCTTATTTAACTCTTACCATATTTTAATAAGATACTTCCTATTTTTATATTTTTTATGAGTATAATGAAACATAAATTAATACAAGGTAAAAATAGTTTAATTTATAGTAAAAACGTTAAAATAAAATCATAATTAATAAAACAAAAAAACAAAAAACAAAATATTTGAAAAGATACTATAAAGAGAGACTACAAAGGCTAGCAAAAAAAAAAAACAAAAGATCATTAAAAATAAAAACTTAAAAAAGTATAAACAATATTTCACCTGGTATAAAAATTGTTATTTTTTCTTAAAATGTCACCAAGTAGTTCAAAATATATTTATCTCTAACAACTTTCAAAATCTGAGTCCTAGACGAACTACTAAAAAAACCCATGTAATATTAGCTCTGGCGATTTGTTGTGATCTATTCTATGACGACATCAGTTGCAGTGGAGGGGGCGCCGCCTCCCCCTCCGCCGGTAAAGAAGGTTTGGGATAGGTGTTCTTTTGCTTCGGTAGTGGTGAATTCTGATCCACCATTATCAACGAAGGTCCCTGCTAGGTTTAAGGGCATGCCTTCCATTACATTTCAGAATCTTGCATCGAGGCATAAGAGGTCGCTGGTGGGATATTTCTTTAACGGAAGGCCGCCCATGGTCACTCTTCGAAAAGCGTTTGATATTTCTTCATTAGGCACTTTCTGTGACTTGCAAGGGAAACATTGGTTGTCTAACTATGCTATGGAATGAGGAGGTGGACGTCATAATCGAAAGCTTCTCATGAAAATAGTAGTTGATTTGAACCAAGTTTTATGGAGGCTTACGAGCTTCTATATATAGTTTCCCTGAAAGAAATTGGTGAAGAAAGTCTTGGGTGTTTCTAAATATTTTGACTGGCATTAGCGAGTTACCGTGACTGGTGGTGGATGACTTTTATACACCGGGAATAGGGACCCAAAGCTTTCTTTTGGCGAGGCAGGCTCGCGGTCACCCAACCGATCCGCCATCCTCCCCGTAGGTGCCCGACGGCTCGTGTCACCCAACCTATTGAAGGCCGAGGTCTTACCACGAGGTTGGGCCGGTGCATCTCGGGGCGGAGTGGCAGTATGGGAGTCGGTGTCCATGGCAACAATACCTTCGTCATTGCCGAAGAAGGTGACAACAGGTGTAACACCGTCCCCAGATGTATTTACTTTTATGTGAATATTATATTTTAACCTTATGGAATGGTTAAAGAAATTATGATGTTACGAATTTTTATTAATTCTTTCGCACGAATAGTAAATTCGCACGTGAGGCCCGCCCGGAAGCGGGGGCCGCCCGATACTCCCGGGACCACATAAATTATTCATCTTAGTCTAGATAATAATTATATGGTGGTGGATAATTCATTTGAACCATGGAAAGGTCCAGAGTTGACCGATTGGTCAAGAGAGGCCCAGATACCGGTATTGACGATTTTACCGATAAATGTCCGAAATCGAATTTCGGGGACTTATAAATTAAAGTTGGGGAATGAATATTCATTATAAGGTTTATGTTGGTTAAAGAGCATGTAAAATATTTTATTTGACCCGATAAAATAAAATATAACAAAAACTGTCCGAAAAATACAACTTTCGGGACCGATTGTACACTTCGGGACAAAAGGGGTTGACCTCCCACATGAGTGGGGGCCAACCCACGATTTTGGCCACAAAATGGAGGCTGATTTGTCTCAAACAAGGTCTGAAAACCTTGAGATGATGGGGGAGACCATTTTGACATCCTAAGGACCCCATCCTCACTCATTTGGCAAGAAAGCCAAAAAGAACATCTCACCCCTCTCTCCCTCACCCCCCATCTCGGCCAGCACCCAAGAAAGAAGCAAGAGTAATTTTCCATCCTCCATTCTCCATCTTTGAAGAGAGCTCAAGCTTAAGGAGTCCAAAAGGAGGTCTTTGGGAAGGAAAAAGTGAGGAGAAAGTGAGAAGGGTTAAGGTAAAGACCTTATATTAACTTTTCCTTTATTTTTCTTCTATCATATGAGATATATATCATATGAAGACCCTTGAGAATGGTTCTACATGATTAAGTGTAGAATGATGGGTTGGAAAGTGGTTCTAGGTCCAAGAACGGATTTAGAAGTCAAAACGACCGGTTTACCGGAAAATAACCTTTAGAGGTTATTTGTATTGATTAAGGTTTTATGATGTTAAAACCTTGTTAGGGACTTGACTTAAGCATTTTTGAACCTCGCCGGAGTTTCGCCGGAGTTGGTCAAAGCACGCCGGAGTTGGTCAAAGCTTGCCGGAATTAGTCAAAGTTCAAATCGGGGAACGTAAAACGCGCTTAAGCTCACTTAAGGTGAGGATGACCGACTATATTGCTTATAATTATTGGGTTAATTTCATAAGATTACCTAAATGAATTATATGTGTTTGGCATGATTTATTTATAATAAAAAGATGCCTAAGTGAACATAAAAGATTATTATTGTTTATAAGTAAAAATGCATAATATACAAATTTATGAACAAATTGTGTATGATTGTGTGTTATGAATACAATGACATCATAGTTGTGTAAACTATAAACTAAATTGTGATAAATATACTTTTACCTCATGTAAGAAAGTCATGGAAGGATAAAAGTGATATTTTGATATTAGAGCCAAGTTATACTTGAATGAGGAATTTAATTGAAATATCCAAATTGTTATGAACTTAAGTTACATTTGGAGTAAGCCTTAGGGGTTACTCAAAATGAATGGAACCTAGACTAAGAAGTGGTTTAGGGATTAGTTGACGTGACTATGAGCCGAGCTCTAGCACGTGGTAGGGTGACTATGAGCCGAGCTCTAGCACAAATTAGTATGACTATGAGCCGAGCTCTAGCAAGCGTAGGGTGACTATGAGCCGAGCTCTAGCACAAATTAGTATGACTATGAGCCGAGCTCTAGCAAACGTAGGGTGACTATGAGCCGAGCTCTAGCACAAATTGATATGACTATGAGCCGAGCTCTAGCATGGAGGACAAGAGTTAATTATAAATGAATAACATCTTAGATTGAGGGTCTTGGAAATTGAAACTTTGATTATACTTAGTATAGTTGTCATTGTACTTGTCAAATGCTTCCAAGTACTGACCTCCCCTTCACGGGGGAGGCCACCTCACAGTTTCAGGTAGGGAGTAAAGCTTGCTGCCATCACCGTTGCTCGGGTAGGATCCAAGAAGAGGAGACGTGGTTCGTGCCTCTTCAGATTCCATTTTTCAAACACTTAAATTAATGCTCATGGATAATGTTTTTCTATTGAATATTTAATGGGGGCTTGTATGCCCTTGTTTGCCAAAGTGTGGCATGAACACTTGTACCAAATGTTCCCGCTGCTTTAAATGAATATTTTACATTATGTTTGTTTATGGATGTACTATGTGTGAACGATATTCCAGACGCCTTGTATAGTATGGATGTGTTGGACTGCGGTTGACTATTCGTACTGTACGGCGGGTTGTTGACGTGTCCGGTAGGTCCGGGGCGTGACAACAGGTGGAGGTAGTGGGGCCATTGCGACCTCCCCTGTCTTGGGGGTGTTGTTTTCCCCAGTCCTCACGACAAGGGCGCTGACGACGTTGGGATCCTTGAGGATGCTAGCAACGATGGCCGATAGGGCGGCCTTGTTGATCTGGGGGACAACAGGGGGAGAAGTCTGTTGCCCCAATGCAAGATCAGCAGCGCGTTTATCTTCGAGCCCGACGCAGGCGCCCTGAGCAGTCCTGTTGAGGTGGTTGGGGAGGTCGTCAGTTGGGTTATCGACCTCCCGGACGTTCCCTTCCTCGGCCGCGAAGTAGTTGTCAGCAACATCTCCGGCTTCTTCAAAGTTTTCCTGGGTCTGAGGGATGGTTTTGACGGTGGGGTTCTTTGACATAGCTCTTCCCATTTCTTGTTAGTTGCGCCTGGTAGCGAAGAAGGGTAAAAACATTTTAATCATTTTGCGAGCTTTCTGTGAGACATATT
Organism: Cuscuta epithymum; assembly: GCA_945859915.1. Taxonomy (NCBI): domain Eukaryota; kingdom Viridiplantae; phylum Streptophyta; class Magnoliopsida; order Solanales; family Convolvulaceae; genus Cuscuta; species Cuscuta epithymum. Next base: position 220,895 of record CAMAPF010000128.1, read on the forward strand.
TTTTTATTCTCAAAAAATTTACTCTTATTTCGGGAATTTTGTGGTTTATCTGTAGTCCTTATTTCTTTCTCTTTCCCTGTCCCCTTCTGTTTTGTTGTAGACCCCACCCTTTCTATTTTGGCTTTGAATTCATCCGCATGTCACCAATTCGTCCGATGGTCTGCTAGAGAGGCTTTGCCAGATTCCAACTTGTTAATTAGACGTCCATATTCACAAACATTTGCTCAGGAGTTCAATGGCTTTGATCCACATTTTATTTTGTGCGAAAATGTTATGGACCTAGCCCATGCTAGGCACATACCATTAACATATGCCCAGATGTAGAACTCACTCCTAAAAGACCAGCTGATTAGGAGGAGGGAATATCTTGCTTATAAGCCACCTGTCAAGTCTACTTGACCGGTGTGGGATATACCGTAACAATACCCCACGCTTTGTAGAGCCAACGTCCTCGTTGGTCACGGCTATGTTGGTCACGGTTGGCACTCCCAGGGCCCAAGCCAGTGGCGGACCGAGCATGGGGGCAAATGGGGGCTGCTGTCCCCCCCAAATTTTTTTTTCTTAAGTATACTTACCCCGAAATTTTAATATATAAGTATTTGTATATATATTTTTACCTTGCCGCCCCTCCGAGCTAGAATTCCCGCGTCCGCCGCTGGTCCAAGCCAACCACTCCATAGGCCACCACTCGAGTGTCAGCGGGAGTCAGGACTAGGAAGATCGGGACGGCTCTGATACCAATTGGTAAATCCCTGGACTAAATTGCTTGAGTAGCAGAAGAAAGAATCATCAAGACAAAGGAAGAAAGAGTGAGCAGTAGAAGAAGAAGAAAGACAAAGGAAGAAAGAGTGAGCAGAAGAAGAATACAGTAATTCAATAATGAAAGAAATGCACTGCTGCGTGCTTAGTGGGTGCTATCCACAAACCATCCTAACTGCCATTGTCTCCCACTAAACAAGGGCCACAAGGCATTAATAAAGAAATCAGAATAATGGAAATTAAAAGTAAAGCTACTGCTGGTTTTCTCCCTCTTGGGCCATCCGAACTGATGCTTTGTTGATGACAGTGTATTGAAATAACGTGGGTTGGGCTGCCTGGTACGCCCAACGGGCTTATCAGAAGAGTGATGCTAATTTGTAGCAAAGTCAGACGTAGTAATTGCGTATGTGAGTGCGTAAGAATGTTTTTCTTCTACTTTAATTCAATGGCGTGAGTGAATACGTATATTGAATTAGCTGGAAAGGTGATAGCGCCTTTAATCCTTGGTCAACAAGCTTGGACATGTATGTATAAAAGGCAGATCAGATACGCCGGCCAAGAACATAATAAGTACGTAATAAATTAAAACGAGGATCTATAGGCAGAAAGGTTTGGAAGCTGAATCGAAGGTGCAGCACAGCCGGGTGAGATCAGATATGATGATGGAAGGGAATAAGGAATGGCAGCGCCGCAATCAGGGCCGAACCTATAGCAGATTGCTTCTTTTGTTTGCGGCCGCGTGTGCTGTTAGGACGGTGGCCGGTCAGAGTCTGGACGACCTTGAAAACAAAGTAATGCTGGAGCTCAACGGCAGCCTTACGTTCCCTAATAACTCACCATGGGCTAGTTCTGATCCCTGCAACTGGGGCGGTGTGATGTGTGTCCGTACACCGGACCGGGCTACGTTCTTCGTTTTCATGATCCTGATTTCGGGTATGGATATCAGCGGGAGTCTGCCGGGGAGACCTCACCGACTTGTCCATGTTTGACGCGAGCAACAACCGCCTCACCGGCCCACTTCCGGACTTTGCAGGGTGCTCAAAGCTCGAGAGGCTCAACGTTTCCCGCAACCTGTTCACTTCGATCCCGCCAACTCTGTTTTCCAACAAGAATACGCTCCGGGTGGTTGATCTAGACTACAACATTTTGCTTCAGCCCTGGAACATTCCTAATGATCTGAGCTCTGCTTCACGCACCTTAATTAGCTTCACCGCCAACAATTGCAACATTCACGGGGACTTCCCCAGCTTCTTCAACAACGACATCTCCCCCATCTTAACGCACCTCCAAATGGCCAACAACCATCTGTCCGGGGAGCTCCCTCCCACCCTGCCCCAGTATCTGGAGACTCTGTGGCTGAGTAACCAAACGGGGACCGACGACTCAGGTTTGTCCGGCACCATCTCCGGTATATATAACTTGACCTACATTACACAACTCTACCTGCACGGGAACAAATTTTCCGGCCAACTACCCGATGTGTTACTCCTCCAGTCATTGACGGAATTCATCCTCAGTGATAACAGTTTTACCGGTCCGGTGCCGAATTCATTGGCAGGGATCCCTTCACTCACAGAAGTGGGTCTGTCCAACAATAATCTGAGTGGCTATGTCCCTCTTTTTCATCCCCATGTGAAAGTGATTACGTGCGGGAATCCAGGTTTGGAGGAACGAAAAGGGCTTCCATGCTAGCTACCTACTAGTGATATGGTCGAAGCTGGGCATGCAGAATGGCAACGATCGATCAAGATCATGAGAATGTTTGTGAGTTTTCATTTGAATTTTGAAGGTTTCTTGTTTGTGCGGGCTTATTTAATTTTAGAACCTCATGATGGTCGGTGATGTGTCTCTCTGTTGTTTTCAATTAAACTGTACGTATTGATCGAGTAACCATGTGCTTGCTATTGTGTATTTGTGTTTTTCACATTATCTTCAAGCTGTCATTTGTGATTTGTGGATTCAAATCCTCCATATATAAAAAGCGTGCAAGGACTAAGGATGCCCGTTTGGTTCTACTTCTGTTACTACCTCCGTTTGGTAGGCATGATTTCGCTCCTCACTCGAGATATCTCAACATCTCTACGTAGCTATTCTCATTTTACACCAAAAGTTCACAACATAGAGTTCCCTTCTGATCTCTCGTACATTGAAATTATGAAAAATGTGGGCCCGTTATAAAAAATGATGACATGATTATAAATTATGATAATAGCATAGCGATGGAGAAAATGAATGATAGCACGATCCAGCCGAAGTGTCTGATCGTGGGGAGGAGTGTTGAATTCCCACACAGAAATTCTGTGAATAAATCTAGATTACTCCTTCTATCAAGTTGATCATGTAGGATGAAACCTCATATTTTAACATGATGTCTTCCTCATATATATATATATATACACACAAATATTCCGGTCAAGAAATTCCTGACCGGAGCCCCGTCTGGCCTCCTCCATTTGGGGCCTTCCCAGTGGTATTTTTTGCTCAACTTTTTTTGTATGTTCCTCATGAAGTCTAGTTGATCCATACCAAATTTCAGCCAAAAAATCAATCGGGAAGGTCGTCAAAGATGTGGAACATTGATAAAGATCATTTCGGGAGTATGGAAAATATTGGAATACTATAAATTGTCATTTTGTCACTTGATGAGCTTTAATTGAAACTAGTCTTCTTAAAAGACTTAGATGTAAATGTAAATAGAGAACCAAAAATATTATTTGAATTTAAATCAAAATATCATTACATTAGTTTTTTTAGCCAAATCTCTGAAATTTTGTTATATTTGTTAATTTTTGGTACTATTATTATTTTATTTGTGAACCTCTGAACTATATATATTTGCAAATTATACCCTATATTTTTATTATTTATAAATATACCCTCGTACCCGTATCTTATAATTTTCGACATTGCCGATCACCATACCCGTATTCGCGTATCCGTATCCGTGCAACATAGACACCCTCTCCCCCTCCATTCTCTCTTTGTTGCTCCCTTATCTGCTTTCTTATCTAATAATTCATCTCTCACGTGTTTAGACTTGCATATTTCTTCCACATTTTCTCCACCTGTGGCTACTTACAAATGGTTGGACTGAATTTTCGCCATCTCCGGCGACCGCCGGTGGGCAGCGGCGATGATCTTAGTAAGTATTGTTCTTCTTCTTTCCTCTTCTTCTCCTCTTCCTATTCATCCAATTCCTTTTTTGTTCTTCCCAGATTAATTAAGCACACAAACTCCTTTTTGAACTTTGAACAAAAACCACATATTTGGTTAATTTATTGACTTTACTCCTTCAATTTCTTCCTCCTATTGTATTTACGAGATTTTAAGTATACATCGAGTATACGTCAAAGCACCAATGTACAGCGACGATTTAACTCAGTTGTACACCATGTCTACTTCTTGCATAGGTAATGATAGTTTCTAGTTAGTGTTTTGCTGAACTCCTTGATCCTAATGGTCTGTTTGGATTGAGTGTTGAGGAGTGTTAGTAATTTAAGTGTTAGTAAGTGTTGATGCTAACACTTGTTTGGGAGAAAATCCAGAGGTGTTAAGAAGTGTTAGTAATGGTTAGGAAGTGTTAATAATAATCTTCCCAACACCTCAATTGTCCATTTTTTTAACACCCCGATTTGGAGTGTTTTGAGGTGTTGGACAATTATTACCCTTCTCATTTACCTGAAAAACATAAAATGCTTCGACATTTCACTTCGAATATCTTTCCAACGAGTCTGATGGTCTGCTTTTTTCATCTCTTCTCTTTACTCGTTTCTTTTGCCTCAAGGTAAAATTATTAACACTTCCATTATTAACACTTCATTCATTTGACTCTCCCAAACAAGGTAAAATTATGTCTAACACTTACAGTTCTCTTCCCTTCCGGGCCCTTACTAACACTTACTAACACTTTCATTACTAACAGTTCCAAACACTCCATCCAAACAGGCCCTAAGAATAACCCCGAAAATCCCAAATGCATTGAGTCGATGTCAGGTTGTTCCAAACTCTCAAAGAAAGGGATTGTTCATTCTTTTACCATTCACCACCATGTTCACGAGTCCTTCTGATCAGTAGCTAGTTTATTAGTGTATGATGTCACTACTTTGAGGATGTTGTGATTAATTTTAGCCAGAGTACAAAGATGTAGTTTAGAGAAGAATTTTCTTGGTTTAGACTGTCTTTTCTGTGAGTATCCCTTTTACTACTTGTGCATGCTAATAATTTTAATGTCGTGTGGTGACTATCGTAAGTCCCGTAGTTCAGTTTGCTTGAGGACAAGCAATGGCGGGATAGAAGGGAGGACGGACGGGAGAAATTATAAGATGACGATCGAATGTGGAAATGAGAGGACGGGAGAAAAATAGAGTTTATAAATTAATTATTTGATGATTTGGACTGCAACTATATAATACAAACAGATAGTTTGGCTAAATCAACTATTTTAACGTTCTAACAGAGCAAATATACTTGATTGAAGTGCAAGTTTTTCAAGTGTAGATGGGGTACTAATTACTCCCTTCGAAACAACTCCATGTACCACCATTTTCTCTATTCCTAATTGTTAATTAGACATAATCACTAACATTTTCTTGGAAATGGTTTTCAATCCAGATCGACACTTTAATTATGCTGTGTGAAGAGGGGTAATGGCCGGTAATTTGAAGCAACGTCATAATTACGTATGTGAGTGCGTAGGAATGTCTTCCTTCTGCTTTAATTCAATGGCGTGAGTGCATACGTATATTGAATTGGCTGGAAAGGCGATAGCGCCATTCTTTGGTCAATAAGCTTGGACTTGTATGTATAAAAGCTAGCACGCTGCAAACTACGAGTAATAAATTAAAACATGGATCTGTGCTGATCGATCGGCAGAAAGGTTTGGAAGCTGAATTGAAGGTGCAGCGCAGCCGGCTGAGATCAGCAGATATGATGATAGAAGGGAAGAAATGGCAGCGCCGCAATGTGGGGCATTTCTTGTCCGGTCAAGTGGTCACGGCGGCCGCCGGCAGCTTGCTGCTTCTTTTGTTTGCCGCCGCCTTTGCTGTTAGGACGGAGGGTCTGGATCAGACCGACCTTGAGTCCATTGAATACAATGTAATGATGGAGCTGAAGAGTAGTCTTACGTTCCCGGCCGGAGTAGAGTCCCAATGGAATAATTGGACTGATCCCGATCCGTGCAACTGGTCCGGTGTGTTGTGTTCGGCTAGACCGGACCTGAATAATTACTCTTTTGTCTTCGTTATCAATATTGGGGGTTTGGGTATCAGTGGGACTCTGCCGGGAAGCCTGGGAAACCTCACCGGGTTGTTCAGGTTCTATGCCGCCGGCAACCGCCTCACAGGGTCACTTCCGGACTTTTCCGGGTGCTCAAATCTCGGCGTGCTCAATGTTGCCCGCAATCTGTTCACTTCAATCCCGCCAACTCTGTTCCACGACAAGACTGAACTCCAATGGCTTCGTCTAGATCACAACATTTTGCTTCAGCCCTGGAAAATTCCTGAAGATCTGAGCTCCTCTTCACAACTTGTCATTTTCACCGCCGCCGATTGCAACATTTATGGGGACTTCCCCAGCTTCTTTAACGACCAAACTTTCCCCAACTTAAAGAACCTCCAATTGGGGAACAACCATTTGTCAGGGAACCTCCCTCCCACCTTGCCCCAATATTTGGAGACTCTGTTGTTGAGTAACCAAACCGGGACGGCCGACTCAGGTTTGTACGGCAGCATCTCCGCCATACAGAACCTGACCCGGCTTACCAAACTCTACCTGCAGAGGAACAATTTTTCCGGCGAAATACCCGATGTGTCCCGCCTCCAGTCATTGACAGAATTCATCCTCAGTCAAAACAGTCTTACTGGTCCAATGCCAAAGTCATTGGCAGGAATCTCTTCACTAAAAGTAGTGAGTCTGTTCAACAATAACCTGAATGGCACCGTCCCTCATTTTAATGACACTGTCATAGTGATTACATGTGGGAATCCAGGTTTAGCTGACCAAAAAGGGCTTCCATGCTAGCTACTACATGTGGGAATCCAGGTTCACCGCAAGCCTGCAGCAGATGTCACTATGGCGGGTCTTGTAACTATAAGATAAAGTCACTATAAGGGGATGTTTACTTTTTTTCCCATTAAGTCCTGTCTGGATTAAGTGACATTGTGATATCAAGCTGTTTACTATGTGTGCTGAATGTGTAGTCTGAATTATATTAAATGACCAATTTACCATGTACTGCATTATGTTTAGTTTTGCTATTCTCAATGTTCTGGTTGCGTATGTATAAGTAATCTGATGTGTGTGAACAAAGTATGAATTTTAACTTCTTTGTGTTTGCAATTCCCAAAGGCACAAATTACAGTCTTTGAACTCTCTGTTTGCAATTCGTATTTGCTCTCCATCTACAATTATTCTTCATTTGTAAATCTAATCCCTAAGCAAGTAAACTTTTTGCTTTGAGAAAACCTTGAGCCACTATATTTTAATTTCAAAATCAAAATGTAAGGTATCTCCGTATCTGATGCATCGTGGTCTTCAATGGCTTAGCTAAAAAATCGATTGTAGCTAGTTTCACAATTCTAAAGTAAGGTGCCGACATATACAAAGCAATTTTATGAGAAAATCGAAAGTAGATTATTCAGGAAGAGAATAATTAGATCGGGAACAAGGAGAAGAGATGCAATTTAAAAAGAATAAAATATAAAACAATTATAAATCAAGAGAAAACACCAAGATGAGAAGAAGGTAGGGAATGAGATCCACTTCGCTTCTTTCGTGATGGCTCCATCACTCCATGGGCAGTCCGATGGGGGTAGTTCACAGGGCTGTCCAGCGAATGGTGATGCGTGCGATGAAATAAAAGAACGGAGAAGCGGGGTTAAAAAAGAGACTCCCCTCACACCTATAGGCAGTGTTCTAAAAGGCTTGAAAAAGCGCCGCCTAGGCGGGCCTAAGCGCAGGGCGTGATCCAAACGCCCCGCTTCACCTAAATGCGTGATCAAAGGCGAGCGGCCCACAAGAGCGGCCCAAAAAATTGACTAGCAAGCCCCTAGGCAGCCGTCCAAAACAACGAAGACTACCGCCTATCAAACAATAAGAGAAGAGCTCTTATTTATAGCAATGTTGGAATGTCAGATGTTAACTACATCCGGTGTGGGAAATGAATTAGTACTTGGCCGTGCAGTAGACTTGGAACAATAGGATGTTACAATCACAATTACTAATCAAACTTGCTCAAATTGTACAAATTACAATCTAGTCTTTTAATCATCAACATTATTATTGTTACATTATTATTATTAGATAGAAATTTTTACTTATTAATAACTAATATAAAAAATGTTTAACGGAAGGAAAAATTAATTAAAGTGTCCCAAACTTTGAAAGGGTGTGAGATGACATCCCAAACTTGCATATGTAATTTAAATATCCCAAAATTTATATAACAAATTATTTTTGCACCATAATTAAGTATTTTTAAAGACAAAAGTGTAGCAAACTTTCAAATACATCCCAAGAAAGAAAGTGTGGCAGACTTCTTAAATACGGATGAATGATAATGTTTGAAGTATTTAACTTACATATGTACTTTAAATATCCCAAAATTTATATAAAAAATTATTTTTGCACCATAATTAAGTATTTTTAAAGACAAAAGTGTAGCAAACTTTCAAATACATCCCAAGAAAGAAAGTGTGGCAAACTTCTTAAATACGGATGAATGATAATGTTTGAAGTATTTAACTTACATATGCAAGTTTGGAGTGTTTATCTCACACCCCTTCAAAGTTTGTGGTATTTTTATTATTTTTTCTCATGAATTTAAGTGTAGTAACTTTAGTCGTAGTAACTTATATTCAATTTTTACATTTAAGTGACATGACATAATAATAAAATAACATGTAGTCATATTTTTATAAATCAGTTTTACTTAAGTAATATTTTTTTAAAAAAAACTCTTTATCATCATCATTATTATTATTTTAAACCTCTTACTTCAATTATTTTATTATTCACCTAGTTTTTCAGCCTTCGTGGCTATATCAATGTTTCACTATGTCTCTTTTTTTATACTCCATCTGTCCCGAAAAGGTTTGCCAAATTTCCTTTTTTGGATGTCCCAAAAAGATTTGTCATTTTCATTTAAATTAAAAAAATATGTGGCTAAAGTTAATTCTCTCTTTTCTGCACAAATTTCAACCACACAATTTTTACTTTAATAATCCACGTGAAAGTCAAAGTTGACGAACCTTTTCAGGACAGAGGGAGTATATAAATTTATAAATTGTAAAACTTTAGTATTTTTTTGTAGGAAAATTAAAATATGATATTTTTGTATGATATTATCACACATCACATTTATATAAATACTGATATCTCTAGAAAATTAAATAAAAGAGTAAAAATTACACACGCCTTTTCTCGCCTAATTCCCGCCTAAGCCCGCCTAGGCTCCAAAGGCTTAAGGCTTGGACGTGCCGCCTCGGCACGCCTTACGCCTTTTAGAACATTGCCTATAGGTCTGAATCGGAAGCAGTGCCAAAACTGAGCTGACCGAATAAGTCATGAAATGTCTGTGCGAATAAGTCACTGTCTTTAAAAAGTCCTAAGTAAACATCACCATATAGCTGAATGATTAATTCACACTATCCATTAAGCTCATTAAGTCACAAGTAAATAGGCCCTAAATTAGGGATAATTTAGTAAGTTTAAAACTTATTAGTCGCTTTTCTGGAAATTAAATTTAAAGAAGAGTTCACTTTTTTGTCAATCACCTACTTTTTAGTAATATTAAAGTGAAAACCCCTTCTATATTTTATTTATTAATGTACTAGTATAGTACTCGTGCATACACACAACAAAGAGCAGTTGGTGCATATATTTTTACTCATGATATAATTAAATATTAAAATAAAAACAACTTATTAGGATTCTACAATTTTGAAAAATAAGAGTTCAATAGGTTAATACCATAAAGTATAAGACCATACAATATATATTCAATGAATAGCATATTAGGAAAAATTAATTTACACCACTCATTAGAATTTACTACTTATTAATTTTTATGATTAGACTTGATACTTTTTATGCTAATTTATCATTAGAATTAATTTAGCCGAATACTTAATTAATCCAACTAAGTCTTCTCCCGCCTAACTCTTAGGGTATTTATGTAAATTCATTCCCAATTAGGTATCGCTTCCTCGATCAGCCCTTACTCTCACGCTTGCTCCCTCCTGCGTTTCCTCCTCAACTTATTGTCTAGAGTTTCAGAAGTTACTGGCTCTCTCACAACATCATCCTCCTACATAGCTCTTTGTTCCCGAATGTTTCAGAAGGTTTTGGTTCATTCAAAGCATCCTAGCCTCCTACATGTGAGCCACAACTCTCCTTATTATTCGAAAGTACTGCATCATATTTATCAAAATTACTCTCGCCACAACAACTCTCTTACACATCTCTACGAAATAACCTAAAGTTTGATTTGCGCCATTACAGTTTCTACTCAACGACCATATATGGTCGAGATGTTCTCATAAGGAGATACACATATTATATTCCGTTTGCAGTAATTTATTCTACCATTATTGTAAATGATTAGTTCCTTATTTACTACTACGTATATTCCTTTCTTTAATTTTTTGGCTTAGGGTGATCTCTCTTTCCCTTAAAATGGAAATTAATGATAGAAGCTGGTCATTCTTTAATATTTTTGCTTAGCGTGATCTACTTATGCTTTCGTTTGAATATTTTTGTCTGAAAGTGATATTTTGTAGTAATTTAAGTAGGAGCAGTTTGATTCGCTTAGGGTACACATAATATTAAATTCTCAATTGTGGTGTTTAGTTGTTTACACGTAAATTAACTGAACTTGTCATGTTGAAAGTTTAGCTATCTGCAGATTGTGTTGTTGATCCTAATCGTAAGCACATCATTCAGCATTCATTGTAATTACTATCCGGTATATGTATATGTATTAGATACCTCTGGCAAGTGGGGAAAGTTGATGATTTGTTAATGATTCTACCCTTTTTTCTGCAAAGTTACTAAATTCTAGAAAATTTGTCCCGTGTCACAAACATGTGGAACTTTTCATTCTGAGTTACTGTTGAAAATTTGGTCAAAATTTTAGGATGAAGTGAGGGTTGGAATGGGGGAAAATATAGCGATAACACTGTGCCTAGCATTGGTGTCTACGTTAGTTTTGCTAACAAAGAATCTGGTCAGTCTTTAATCATCTACTTATGCTTTTCGTTGATTATTTTTTGCTAGCAGTGATACTTTGTAAGTTTGTAGTAATTTGCTAAGGAGCAACTCAAGGAAGCATGAACCATTGAACCGGTGATCGAGATGTTTAAATTACTTGACTTCTCCTCATGTTGTCATTTGGAGTGTAAATCATTACATTGTGAGTCAAGCAAATCCTCATATTTTGCCTTTACTAAGGGCGAAGGAGTTTGCTAGAGATGACGGAGGGAGTTTTGCAGCCAAGGTAGTACGAGTACCATATTGTACATTATTATGTACTTTTCTTGGATGTGTTTTCGTGTGAAAACTGAAAACTGCTTATTCATTCATTGTTTTACCTACACTGGGTTGACAAAATCAATTATATTTTTTAAAAATGGGCATAATACCAACCATCCCAGTAAACCAACAATAATGCATATTTTCAAAATCACTTTAAGCAATACCAACCAAATGTATAACAAAATTATACCGAGTGATTTTTGAACGACAAATCAAGTCATTTAATCCATCAAAAAATCACAATAAGCTATGTTATATTCTCAAAATATGACTTACTTGATTCTATTACGAGCATAAAACTTCCCCAATTAGGAGTGAATGAGTCATGTTTTATGAATAAAATAATAGTGGTCTTAATTATTGACTTCGTCTATGTTTTACTTCGACATCAAAACATACCTACATCAAAACCCATTTACTTCGATTTGTGCATTTTGTCTATGTTTTACTCCTATTTGAAACAATTTCTTTTTCAATACACTTTATATGATTGTCTGGTATCAATTTTGATGGGTTATATAACTGGATATTTAGTAGATAATTTAGCGTATAATTTCTGTTATGTAATCAAATACTACATCCGTCCCATTTATATTGGGACGGAAGAGGGTGACACAGTTATTAAGAAAAGTGGGTTTGTGTGGTTGATATTAATTGATAAAGTAAGAATGATTTAGACCCACACAAACTTTGCCAAATATGGTATGAGACAATTTAAGTGGGACTTCCAGAAAAATGTAAAATGGGGCAATATAAATGGAACGGAGGGAGTAGTTGGTAAAGCTTAAAGTGATTTCTTAAAGTATATAGGGTTGGTTTGCAACTCCTTTTAAAAACGCACTTCTCAGCTTTTGACTTTAAAAAACACTTATTTTCCCAAACACTACAACTTTTATTTTTCTCGGCTTTCGCGTCAAAAGTGTTTTTACTTTTTCTATTACACAAAAAGCACTTATTTTACCAAACACTACCCACTTTTACTTTTCAAAATCACTTTTTTCTCAAACACTATCAACTTTTATTTAATCACTTCTGCTCATTTCATTAAAAAAACACTTTTTTAAAAGCAGAAGCTATTGCAAACAGACCCATATTCAGGGGCAGACCTATGTAGGGGCAGGGATGGGCTACAGCCCAGCCCAACCCAAATATTTTTTATTAGTATTAGTAATAGATTTAATTTTGAGCCCACCTCCAATTATTGTTCAGCCCAGCTAAGCCCACTGGATGACTAGAAAGTGTTATGTGAAGCTTTAAAAGGCAGGCCAATGACAACCAATGGTCTACTAGTTATTGCCTTCAACAATTCTCGCATGGAACGAATTACTTATAGGGCAATCAGGATGCTAAACTATCATAGCGTTCCGGTGTGGGAATATGTGAGAAGAGGAAAACTTTACATACGTAGCATTATACGGAGTGCAATCTCATCTCACCCACTCACCCACACCATTCATGTACTCTTAAAATTTATAGCACTTTATATTACAATATTATTTTATAACATGATTATGCTAAACATCACTACTACATTTTAGAGCCTAATGTAACATTAAAATTGTAACATTTGGTTAAAAGTGTTACAAAAAACATCCTATTGTAATGGTTTTTAATGTATTGTTACATTTATCTAGTAACCGTTACATTTGATTTGGTCTAATGTAACATTTGTATAATTTTATACCAACCGTTACCTTTTTTAAATAATTGTTACATTTGATGAAGTCTAATGTAACACTAGTGTTATAAGCAATTGTATACGACGAACTAAAATAAAGAGCGGCAAAGGAAGCGCCATTTTTTTCATTGAAATTTCGACCCAAACCAAATTTTTTAGGCCTGAAACCCTCGTAACAAAAACCTAAGGCAAACTCTAAAATACTTCCCACAACAAACCACATACCCTCGTTTCACATTTTCACCTCTTCACCATCGAGAGAGCTGGACGACGATAGAGCTTCTCTTAGCTTTTTCGATCTTCCAATTTGATTTCGCATCTACACAAGATATTCTGTAAGCTCTGCAGATGGATCTAGCTCTGAATGACATCTTCAATTTATCTCTCTGTCATGGAGCGCCCTTTCCGTAACTGAGGTATCAGAACGAGAATTCTACTTAGATCTACGGATTCAAACAATTGTTGTGAGACAATCCCTTAAAATATTTACAATTAAAATATTTCCTGTTGGATTCAAAGATTTGAAAGTAAATTAAGAAACACTCAACCTCACAAATCTGCATACTAGCTTTGAAAAATCTAACCTTATATAGCCCTTTCAGTTTAGAATCGGAAAAAGATGCTTACAATATTATCACAATTTTTAGAAATTTGGCTGCGTACATATGCTATAGGTATGGTTTCGGAGCATATTTTAATGTCCTTCCTGGATCAGAGTGGTCTGCATTGATGCTTACATATGGCTTCCTCTTTCCATTCTTGGCATGTCATTCAAGGTGATTTAATCAAAAATTATCTTTTTGCTTTTTGCTGTCACAATACAGTTAAATTCTTTATTAATTTATTATTCTTCTTTTTTCATACTTGCTAATCTAAAAGGGGTATGTGTATATATTGTGTTTCAAACATCTAATTTGATGTATAGTTGAATGATGCAATGGTACTATGGGGTTAAATTAATTAAGTGAAGCACATTAGATGTTTGTGAGTATGCCTTAATGAACTAGGAACACAAGCATTATTTGCTTGGCCAAGTTTATTAAAGATAGCTAGTGTGGTTATTCATGAACATGATTAGAATGATACATAGTATATAATGCCCTGATTTATGAATAAGTAAGTTTCACAAAATAGATAAGGAAAAAGCTAATAAAGAACTATATTCATTGTGAGCTTGTTGTCTAGTTGAAATATAATACGTAAATGTGAAAAAATAGATAAATCAAAAGCTAATAATTAAGTAACATGCTTAAATTAAGCAGATTGTGTTAGAAGCTTCACTTAAGATCATACCGTGATAAATTATAAATCTGAATCTCCTATATAACTATACTAGCGGAGTACGCACTATGTGCGAATTATGACCAACATTTGTAAGTATTAGGGCCATTAACTCACAAAACTATAAGAGCAAGGCTACCATTAGGACTCAGTAATTGTACATTGGGTAAAAAAATATCATTTAGCCTAAAGTAAGACATTCCGTAAGCATATCAGTAAGTAAAAAAATCTGGAATTTTTTACTATCAACCAAATATATTCACAGTAATAGCAAAAGCTAATAAACTATAAGTATTGGGCACAAGGTAAAGTTTGGCCAGTTTGTTGTGTATCATTCTACTTACATGATTTGAGAAAGTGAATTGTTAAACATGGATCGGGTTAATATGTGAATAATTTATTTTTGGTTTTTGGTATCTTTTATTTTTTATTTTTTATTTCTTAAGTTAGTGGGGATTATTTTTACTATACCCTTTATGAAAGATTTTGATATGTAGCAACACAATACAAACTAACATCCCCTAGTTGATGGTTGAATACCTAAAATTAATTGTTGTTCATTCTAAATATAACGTTATCTTGTTTTTTAGAAGCGTTGCTAGTTTTTGTCAAAAAATCAAAAGCAGAGAATACAATCTTATTTCAAAGTTATTTCAATCAACTCCGTTAGTTGAATTTTTTATTTTAATCTGAATTGGAAGTTACTAAGATAGTGTTTTCATTTTAGTTCAAGGGTCTTAGTCAATGCATATCCATTTTTTATATTCTCAATGCCTAATCTAGGTGTTCTTTCATGCTTCTGCACGTAGGAAGAAAAGAGAAATGCTCAATCTGATGGATTTGGAAGATCTCTCAATGAAACTAGAATTTGATTGCAAATGGACTCGAAGATGCATTGGACTTATCGGAAGATGAAATGAGTAAACAAAGTGATGTTTGATTATCTGACCACCTAAAGGTGTGTTATATTCCAACTTACAGTTCTTGAGAAACTCATAATTTGATTGTTTTGATACTCCGTATAAAAATGGGAAGAAGGACAGTCTAACGTTTTAATAGAATTTGATGTATAATACACATGCAGCTAGAAAAGTGATTATTTACTGATCATAATGGACGAAAGAATGCTTAGAGAAAACTACCAGGATAACAAGTAGTAGCAGTCATTTTAAAGTTTATGGCATATGATTTAAATTACACTACAGAATTACTAGCTTGAGGGTGATTTATTGCTTCCTAATTATTAAATAAGAATATGTCTTGGAACATTCAAGATGTTTATTTCAAGCATGACTGAAGTATTAGATTTTGAACAAAAAAAGAATTGTTTTGGGAAAAAAACTAAGCTAGGACGTGAGTAGATATTCTCTATCATCTAATGTTACTATTATATACCCCACAACTTGGCTCATTTTTCCTGGACTTCAAGAGTGACGTTGAATGTTTTTTGTTGGTTTTACATGATTGATCGTGACTTTAAATTTGTTTATCTTCTTTGTTCGTACTGTTACCCAGTATGCTTCTAATATTAGTATGGATCTCAAAGGCATGTTTTTTGTATTCTTATCTTGTTTTCATCCGTTGCTACAAAACCGAGACACACTGTTTTTTTGGTTCCAAAAACAATAAGGACTTTGCAAAAAGAAAAAAAACGTGGGCTGAAATTTTGTATGGAATATCCAAGACTGATCCCAGTCTTGACTTGACTGGGATAAGAATATGATAAAGTCTTGTATTACACTCATATACTTTAAGAATGACTAGAGGATAACCACAGTCCCAAGCATATCCAACCCCAAGTTATGTTAATGTCAAAACATGAATGCTAACATGTTGAACTTGTTCTTTTACAGAGGAGGGATACATATGAAGATTGAGGAAGAAATGAATCAAGTGACAAATGATGCTACTCCATGAAAGTCTTCTGTAAATGATTGAACAAAACAGTTCATGGTTGTGTATTAACATGAGCTTTTCTTTTAACTAATACTACGTATGTAATTATTTTAATTTCAAGTACATGAATTTAGATATTGGCTAGTAATATAATCACAGATTGGTGTTACCAATGTATGCAGTATGTACAATACATTTTGAGTTTGAGTTGGATAGTTATTAAATATTAAGTTATGTTACTGGTGTACATTCTTTTCATTTAATATGCAATGGCATGAAATTTAAAGAAGTGTATTTTTGTTTTAATTAATAATAATATAATTATAATAAGTGTTACATTATATTTACTAAATGTTACATAAAAGAATTCAGCTTTATATGTTAAAAAGTGTTACCTTTGCATAGGTGGAAAATTGTTACATTTACATGTTATTGTAACAGGTTAAATGATATAGTAACACTTTCATTGGACACCACAAAGTGTTACTATTGGTCTTAAATGTGTTACAAGCCGTTACAATAGATCTAAGGCAACGGCAGCGAATGTAACACCAGCAAACTGTTACAAATAATGTAATGTAACAGTTATTTTAATCAAATGTAACAGTTTTGAATGTTACAATAGACCCTTAAATGTAGTAGTGCATTAATTTGACTTTTATTATATCAGTGTTATTATTATTATTATTATTATTATTATTATTATTATTATTATTATTATTATTATTATTATTATTATTATTATTGTTATTGTTGTTGTTGTTGTTGTTGTTGTTATTATTATTATTATTATTATTATTATTATGCTTTTTTAGTAATCCAGTTCATTATCTATTTCTAATTTTTGCAACAAACATAGTTAAAACTACTATTTGTGATTTTTAGAGCTCTAGAAGTATATATACTTTTGTTATAAAGCGACTATAAGAAGCACGAAGCAGAAGTCGTCAAGTCGTAAGCACTCAACTTAGTAAAGCGGTGAAGACACGAAGTCACGAGCACATGTTCCCAACCACACCACCACCTGCCGTCCCGGGCCCCACGCCAGCCGTCGGTGTCCCTCCAGAGGCAGGCACTCCAGCCTGTAGCTCGTTGCGGCTCTGCCTCTCTAGTCTATTTGAGTCCAACTAGCCGTCTCTAGCCAAGTCTAGTTGTCCAGTCGTCCACATATACTATAGTACTCTGTTAATCTATTATGTTGTGTATTACAGAGTAGTTTTTTTAGTTTTATAGTTCTGTTTGATTATTAATTGAGTTTGTTTAGTAGATAATAAAATAGCGTTTATTCATTTATGCTCGAATTTGGCTTGAATGAAATAGATTTATTAATTATCATTTTTTAAGTGTTTAAATAGGTTTATAAAGTTGTACTAAAAATGTTTATAATCAACGAGTTCGAGTCCAGATTAAACAGAATATCACTATGCTCGAACTCGACTTGAATAACTATTTGAACTCAAAATCTAGTCTGTGTTCAGCTGAAAGCTCGTTAAGCTCAGTCGTTAAATTAAATTGAAAATCACGCTTGATCTCGAGCAATTCAAAAAAACTCGTTCAATGAGCTTTTTTGCGCAGTAAACTTTATGCGCAGTAACATTTTTTTGCTACTTAGCCCACCCCACCCTCCATTCCTGGATCCGCCCCTGCCCATATTAGTATTGGTTTGTGGGTTACAGTCGAGACTAATTAGAATTGTTTTCCCTGAAAATATCAAAGTTCTATGTTACCACTTTTTACCATGAATACCTCATTGTTTTAACTACTCTCTCGGTTCACTTTTACTAGCTCTAATAAGGATTTCACATTTAAGGTTGTATGAGTAATCAGTAGCATGCAAAAAGTAGGAAACATAGGACTGAGAATATGAGAACCAGATGATAGAGCGATTAATAATAAACTTCTACTCCCTCCGTCCCAGGGAGAAGTTCCCGGGTTGACTTTCACACATATTTAGGAAATAAAGTTACTGGGGGGTAAATTTTACTGTTTGGCACTGTTTCGACACTGTTTGGCACTGTTTCGGCACTGTTTGGCACTGTTTTGCACTGTTTGACACTGTTTTGATGTAGGATAACTTTCCATTTAGGGAAATGGGAACTTTTTGTTGGGACTACCAAAATAGGAAAGTGGGAACTTCTCCCTGGGACGGAGGGAGTATAAGACTAAAATGGAACAACTGAAAGTAAATGGAAGTAGTACTTTAAATCTTCTGCAATTGTTTTAACTAAATTAGGTTTAGTTCACCTAAAAGAGTTTTTGATATGAAGCGGGAAGAGCATGGGGCGTGACCGGGATTGGGCCCACTTCCGTGGGCCGGTTAGGGGCTGGGTTATCCATGGGCCAGTTAGATTCTTTTATATTATTTCTTTTAGTAATTCTTTTCTTTTAGTAATTCTTTTTATTAAATTAGGACTCTGCTTTAAGGTTTATTAGTTGGGCCGCAGCCCGCATGTAAGGCTTGGTGCGGAAGTTTTGTTTCCCACTAGGGGTGCAAATGAGCCGAGCCGCTCGTGAGCCGCTCGGTCAAAGCTTGGATCGAGATCGGTCAAACTCGAGCTCGAGCCGAGCTCGAGCCGGCTCGTTAAGCAGTCGAGCCATAAACGAGCCTACTGATTTTAGGCTCGCTAGCTCGCGAGCCTAGTTATATGTGTGTATATTTAATTAATATATGTAATACGTAGTATATTAATATAAGGAGTACAATACAAATTAATATATAATACGGAGTATATATTAGTATATGTAATATATAATATAAATTAGTTTTTTTATAAATATATATATATATATACACACACACAACTATTCAGGTCCGGCCAGGCCGGACCACTCCCCCCGTCCGGCCTCCTCCATTTGGGGGTCTTCCCGGTGGTATTTTTTGCTCAAATTTTTAGCGTAGGTTCCTCATCAAGTCTAGTTCATCCATACCAAATTTCATCCAAAAATTCAATCGGGAAGGTCGTCAAATGATTTTTGCAAGTTAACTGGTCCGGAATATGTATTTTCCGGACCAGTTAACTTGCAAAAATCATTTGACGACCTTCCCGATTGAATTTTTGGCTGTAATTTGGTATGATGAACTAGACTTGATGAGAAACCTACACAAAAAATTTGAGCAAAAAATACCACCGGGAAGGCCCCCAAATGGAGGAGGCCGGACGGGGCTCCGGTCAGGTATACCTGACCGGAAGAGTACTATATATATATATATATATATATATATATATATATATATATATATATATATATATATATATATATATATATATATAATACTGATTCATTAATGTATATGAGGACCGGGGAGATATTATTAATTATAAAGTAATTTAACAAAAATAATCAAAGTTTCATCCACTATTTCTTAATGGGTTGATCACTTTTGATTTATATTAGAAGTACAATTGGGTGGAGACTTGAAGTTAGAATTGTATTTTGTTTATTTTCCCGTAAGGTTTAGTTATTGGGCATGTAAATTGCAATTTGCAAATGTTAAGCACATATATTTAAAGATTGTTTCATACTTGAGCTCGAGTTCGAACACGAACTTTCGAGCTAATCGAACTTGTAACTTTTGAACGAACCAAAATTATCTAGCCGAACCGAGCCGAGTCGAGCCAAATCGAGCCGAATCAATATTTGCGAGCCGAGCTCGAGCCCGGATTTTTTAAGCTCGTTCGAGCCGAGCTCGAGCTCGAGCCAATACAATATAATTCGAGCTCGAGCTCGAGCCTACATAAACTCGGGCTCGGCTCGGCTCGTTTGCACCCCTATTCCCACTAACATAGGTTACGTACAATTTTTTAGTTTGGTAGTATCCTACTGGAACTTAACTTGGTTGGAAAGGGCTCTTCAGGAGGTTATCAATAAAAATTCACATTTGGTTAAGCTAAATTAGCTTGGGCAACAGATCCTTCCGTTGATTATTCTAGGCAACGATTTATCCCGTTGATTGTTATTTTTCTGTTCTTATCAATTGGTCCGACCTGCCAATTCCCGTCCCGCCAAGATGACCAGAACTCCGAATGAACGCTTGACAGAGATGGAGAATGAGCAGAACCGAATGGCAGAGGAAGTGGCCCGGCTGGGGGCTGAGCAAACCAGGATGGCACTCGAGCAGAACCGGATGAACCAGACGCTCGAAGACCACGGTGCAAAGTTGGCGGAGATCGCTGCCTCGCTGGCCGCGTTAACTCAGGCGCTGGTGCCGCCTGTTTCGCTAATCGTCGCTGCGGCTGGAGTCGGCAGTGCCGCGATGACGATGCCGCGTGTTGACAGGGTACTACGCGACCCAGTTGTGTTGCGCGACCCAGTTCCTTCATTACTGCCTGCGTTTGACGGAACAGACCCAATCAGGTGGATGGCTAGGGCTGAACAATAGTTCGAAATTAATCAAACCCTACATGAGAGGAAAGTGGCAGCAGCTACGGCAGCCATGGAAGGGGTTGCACTGTACTGGTTGACCTGGCTGAAGGCACGGAAACCGGGCCTGTCTTGGGAGGAATTCATAGATGCACTGGTGGCCCGTTCAAGGGCAACCGATTTGAACGGCTGTCCGGGGCCAAACAGTTGGAGACCATAGAAGAATATAATAACCTTTATGTGCAGTTGGCCAATCGGGTTCCTGGGTTGTCCGAGGATCATTACTTGGGCTATTACATGAGTGGGCATAAAGAAGCAATTCGAAGCTCGCTGCGATTACTTCGGCCGAACAACCTGGAACTGGCTATGGAATTAGCGCGCGAAGTGGAGCATAAGTTGTCCGTCCAAAGTGGAGAAAGTGGCAGCCTGAATTATCATTCTTCAGGGGTACGTTCTAGCAGCCTTTCAATGGCAAACACAGGTTCCCCGTTGACTGCCATCGGTGGCAACTTACAGGGTTCAGAGGGCAGCTTTGCAAAAGATAGTGGACAGCCTCTGGGGGCGAAATCAGGGCTGTCCGGGCAGCCTACGACACGCTCTCAGTAGCCAGTTCACTCGACTTCCTCCGAAAGAGTTTGTAGAATTGAGGGCGAAAGGATTATGCTTTAGGTGCAAGAAACCATTTACGCTGGGGCATGATTGTCCCTTTAAGCAGTTGCGGGTAATGATAGCCGAGGAGGATGAAGAGTTGACCACAAGCAACATGAATTCTGTGAAATAACCGGCCAGGAAAGGGTTCAGGCAAGAGAAGGATATTTTCCAGTCTATTCTCTGTCTGGAAATTTCAGTTCACGATCCGCGAGTTTTCAACCTTGAGGAAAAGGTTAATTTGAAGGACGATGGATTGATATGAAGTGGGAAGAGCATGGGGCGGGACCGGGCTTGGGCCCACTTCCGTGGGCCGGTTAGGGGATGGTTTATCCATGGGCTCAGATATTAATTTTATTTAGATTCATTTATATTATTTCTTTTAGTAATTCTTTTCTTTTAGTAATTCTTTTTTTTAAATTAGGACTCTGCTTTAAGGTTTATTAGTTGGGCCGCAGGTAAGGCTTGGTGCGGAAGTTTTGTTTCCCACTAACAAAGGTTACGTACAATTTTTTAGTTTGGTAGTATCCTACTGGAACTTAACTTGGTTGTAAAGGGTATTATATATACCCTACGCAGGGCTCTTCAGGAGGTTATCAATAAAAATTCAGATTCGGTTAAGCTAAATTAGCTTGGGCAACAGATCCTTCCGTTGATTATTCTAGGCAACGGTTTATCCCGTTGATTGTTATTTTTCTGTTCTTATCAGTTTTGCTGAGCTATTTGACTTGAACCTTATAAATGTGTGATATAGAAGGCTTAACAAGTGTTTTTCGAATGAAGCTAGCAAAGCTTACTGAGATGGAGGTAAAGCACAGTTGCAATCAGATCCTAGAACTTGGGTTCCCACTTGGGGGATTAGCGAAGCTTTTTGCTCAAGACTTGGAGGGAGATGTGACTGTTGTAATGCCTGCAACTCTTGCTCAGGTTTTTATTTTTAATTCTTTTGCTTCTACCTATTTATGATGAATAATGAAACTCTTGACATGTGAATAGGTAAGCTATTTGTCCTTCTTGACATGTATGAAATCATGAGAGAAGTTCAACCAGATATGGATATACTTTTTGGAAAGGATTATTAGCTTATTTGAAACTGTTGTCTGATGACACTGATGCAGATGCTCAAATGGGAGCTATAGATATGTTCGCAAGTCGTAAGCTAAAGATATGTTAGGTGATGATTGGGTGCAGATACTCAGAAGGATAGTCCAGCAGCATGCTAACTAGTACAAGAGACTCTTGGTCTAAGATTTTTCAGTGTCTATCAATTCAAAGGGGTTTCAACAGGAAGAAGCAGTTCATTTATAAGTGATACTCCTCTGTGTTCCACCTCCAGAAATGTTTCGAGGGCAATGGTGAAGGACATGTACAAGATTTTCAACATACTATTTGAAGAACTTCATCAAAGGTGATCACAGTGAACGGTTCCCGACAGCGAGTTGCGTGAGTCTTTGAGGCTGAAGTTCTCTTGACAGCTTATAGATCTTTCAAGAAACGTTTTGGGCCTATGATCAAAATGGGAAGAATCCCCAGAAGTACATACGGTTCACTTCCCTAGGACCTATAGTTGGGAAACATCGAATGAGCAAACACGATAGAGATCTATAGTTGGGATCCAGTTTGTGCTAGAGAGCTCATGTTCAGATATCAATCGATTCTGTAGGTTTACAATGATTCAAACATTGTGATGCCTCCATTAATCTGTCTCTTCTTTATTTGCCTCTAAATCATGCAAACCATTGATTTGTGCAAATAATCGTGTTAAGTGTTATTCAAACATTGGTTTAATACGAATTATTGCGCTCTAATAAGAGTTTGATAAGGTTTTTTACGACTCACCAAATTTTCATGTATATGTGGGCATGTAGTCCCTTTGGGAAAACAACCTTCATATTTCACCAAAGTTTAATAGATTCATTACTTAGTTAATTGCATATATATTCGTTGTCTATTTTCACCCATGCAATCAATGGATTTTTCAAAGGTTGGAAAGGCTAATTTAATCGATTTTATTTTTTTTACTATTATACCCAGTGGCGGATTTAGAATCCAATTTTTAAGTGTTCAGTGTTTTAACTATTAATATTTTAAAGAAGAATAAATAGATTTATATTAAATTACACATACGATAGTATATACTTGCATGATTTTTTAAATTTTAGGTGTTCATGTGAACACCTTGGAACACTACCACATCCGCCACTAATTATACCAATCAGCGAACAATTAACATAATTTTATATTTTCTAATAAAATTTACTAGGATAATTAATTAACCTTTTATTCTATAGGACATTGATTTCGTTTATAAATTATCAACCAACCAATATAGTTAAGAGTAATATTATGGTACATGTTTATGCTATTCTACGTAAATTATGACTTGATGAAAGAAAATGTGAAGAATCACGTCGTACAAGATTCGAATACATATTATTAATCAAGAATACTTTGATGGTAATGACGTATATCATTCGGTATTGTTCAAAATAGAAGACTCGAATTTCTTTACAATTAGACTTAGAGTGCTCTCCATTGAAAACAAAAGCAATTGATATCTTCTCGATCACTCACTCATCTTTTTGACAAATCAGGAACTGCCCATCCGAATCAGGATTCGGTTTGGACCATTCAAACTCATACCTGTAGACCGGGGTTGGCTGAGTCGTTTGGAGTCATCTATTGTGTTGACATGGACTCTTTTATAGATAAATAAACAAAATAAAAATAGAAATTGATTTTCTAATTCTGCTCCAACAATAGCCCCCTTTGAAAAGTTGGATTGTTAGGGCGCATACTTTGTCTCATTTACATGCCAGGTTGGATTGAAATGCTTCTAGACAACAATGCATGTAAATCACTCTTAACTCATTTTGTATTAAGGGCTTGACTTTCGCGTATATATTTAAAAAGAAGTGTTTAGTTCATTAACTTACATCCCGTGCAACACACGGGTGTTTAGCCATATATACAAAGTATATTTACTATTTTATTTACCCATATATACATTTTAAGTCCTTTCATTTGGATCCATATATATCATATAATTAAGTTTTTGCAAGCCACAATTTTCCGGAATGTGTATTTGAGAATATCATTGTCATTGGAAATAATTTATGTACATTGCTTCCATAAGCCTTTGAACTACTTGACAACTTTGTAGGTAATTTGCTACTTTGTTATCCCGTGCAACGCACGGGTAAAAGACTAGTACTCTTGAATGGCATATTAGGGGTTGAAGATCCGGACAATATCTCTCTCCAATAACAAAGTCTGGTACAAATAAAATTTTCATAAACTTCCATTTTTAGCTTTAAACGATGCTGAAAAATATCTAATTTAAATAGTAATCCATCTTTGCCGAGTATGTTGAGGTCTTCATATAGGGGGTGATTATCGAGTATTTGGATTGCTTAAGGATCATGTAAATTCACTTTCCAATCATGCAACGGAAATTGATCAGCGGTGGTCACTGTGATCGACAGTGATCACTATAGCCTCCCTAGTGATTATGGTCGGCGGTGATCATTGTGATCGTCATGGTCACTGTAGCCGGGAGTGGCCACTGTGACCAACGGTCACTAACAGGTGGTGATCACAGTTCGACAGACAGTGATCACTGTCCGATGGTGGTCACTGACATGTGGTGATCACTGTTCGACAATGGACATTATTACCAACACTAATTATTGATCGACGGTGATTACAGTGGTTACTAGTGGTTAGCGATCGACGATTGGCCAATGAGGCGTTTGTTCATGATTGCTGGATAGCAATCACTTTGATTTAAATAAAGGGTATATAAGTCACCTTAGTCTTATTTCTTTTTAAATTACTCCAAATTTGTTTATTGCATTTCTTTTAGTAGTTTTTTTTTGGGGAAAAACTCCATAAATAATGGAGAGACATATTATAATTTTATTCAAAGACTTCCCATTAAGTTAATAATTCTTTTAAAATATGTTACTCAAAGTTTGAAAAGAAATTTGTTTATAAAAAATGACTAATAATTGCTAAAGTATAATCTCATAATATAGTCACGTAAGTGTAAAAGTTGAATATAAGTTAATATCGCTCGGAAGAAGATTAAATGTTTTATTTTCCTATGATAAATGGGGGAGGGGATTGGAATTGATTCTTCCGCTTCATTTTTAAAAAGCAGAATCAGTATCAGATTTTTAGAAGTTAGTATCGCTCAACTTCTAAAAAATGCTTCTATGAGCAATTTGAAGTACCAATAGTATTTATGCAATTTCACCAAAACACTGCAATATCCACTCCTGCTCTCTTAAAGAGCAAAAGTACTTTTAAGAAATGGGTGTAAACACTCTCTCTTTGAAAGGAAACAACTAATATTCCAAAAAAATACCGAAGGCCATCGGGCCGCTCATGTCATGATCAGACATAAAATAGTTCATCTCAGATAAAGTGAGACTAATCGATAAAACGGTAAGAGCAAAGAGGTTATTAGTGGTCGAGTCGGTCTAATTGCCCCCAACAGGAACCTATCTAACGAAACAAACCAAACAACAACCCTACCCCCTTAGTGTTCAAAATAACGATAACAATAGAGTTCATAATTTTAAAAACTCAAAAAGAGTAAAACAAAATTAAATAAAATAAACTGATGGAGCAACTGAATCCATACTTTAAGCGTCATCCTCCATGGCGGCAGTTCAGAAGGGGGACTGATCATCAATACTTCATCTTCTTTCTCCATCACCTGATTGAGCAACCAAATCCATACTTTAAGCGTCATCCTCCATTATGGTGGTTCAAAGGCTTCCACTCAATCTCTTAATATGGTCCGCTCGTAAAAGACCACCGCCACAAGGCCTAAATTTTACCGATCTGCCACAAGTCTTTCCCTGCGCCCTTCTCTTGCTTTTGTCTTCCTCCTCAGTGTGAAGAACCTCCTCACTCGCTCACCACCCTTGTCACAGACAAAACTGCACTGCCAAAGAACGAATCTATGCTGCGGAATTCTAGAACGTAAGTGATGGTCTCCACTGAAACGCCAGACACCATGGTAGTTTGCCGCCTTGCTCTCCACGCAAGTCTAACCCACGATAGTAACCTTTGGGACAAGGACCGCCATAAGTGAGTCATCGTGCCCCCCTCCAACCTAACCCTAGACTACGCTAGGTCCACCGCCCGCAAGATTTAAAACATACTTTATTCAAAGACCTCCCATTAAGTTATTAATAATTAATTAATTAATACTCCCTCCGTCCCAAATTTATCTTCATTCTTTCCATTTCGGTTCGTCCCAAATTTATATCCTCTTTCCCTTTTTGGTAAAGAATATGTTGTTCACAACCATTCTTACACATTTCTCTCTTCGCTACATTACTCTCCACCACGGCACCACACAATTCTCACTATCTTAATATCTGTGTCCGGTCAAAACCGGAGATAAATATGGGACAGAAGTAGTAATTTTTTAATTTCATGAGCCCAACCAGTAGGGGTGGCAGCGGGTCGGATTTATTCCGGGTGAAGGCTCATCCATGTCCACCCGTTAATTTTTCATACTCCACCCACCCGTTCATCATCCATTAAAAATTACATCCACATCCAACCCATCCATCATGAACGGGTTATCGGGTGGATCGAGTGAGTAACAGGTGAATATAAATGGTCTAACTTGAAAGACAAATAAATAAATTATAAATAGAAATCATGACAATTAAAAATCAATAAATTAAGAATTCATTGATTAATAACAACAAAAACTGGAGTAATTGAGTATATTACAATCATTAATTCACTGTCAATAAAGAAAGAACTGATTGTCAAACAAAATAGACATAAAACTTCTTCAAGCGGTCAAATTATACATTTCTGCATCCGCAAAAAACTATTTTTGCAGCTCCACTGCCACTTTTTGAAACCATTCAATTGTATTTCTTTCACCAATTCATAGATATGTGTCTTCTCCATTAGCAAATACATATCTATTAATATATTTGTTGGGATATTAGGTCCAGGCCCAATATCCCTAGGCCCAAATCCGGGAAGAAGCAGCAAGCCCAAAGAACTCCCGAACGTCTTTCGGGATAAAACTTATACTTGGAACATTCCGGGAAACAATTATGCCAGAAGTCCCGAGGCCCAGATACCGATCAGCGGTCGGGATACTTCGGGTAGAAATCATCACCTATGGCGGGGTCCCACATGGTGGGGTCCCACACACCGAACACCTTGTCCGAACGGGTGGTCAGCAAGTGGAGGTCGCATTTAATGCTGGATCATGACAGCTGCAAGTGGGGGCATGGGTGCTTACATGGCAGAAGTGATAGCCTACCAGATTCGGCCACGTACCCATCTTACCCATCCCCATTATAGTATAAATACCCCAGTTTATATCATTGTAAAGGGTTAGCATTTTAATACTCAGAGCTTAGCAATAGATTTACATCTCTTATCCTTGTATTCTTATAGTCATCTACCGTTCGGGTAGTTCCAGTGTAATCACATATTTATTGAATACCAGTAAGCTTCTGAGTTGAACAAATATCTCACTGTTTTATATTTTATACACATTTCAATCCAACCCAATATCCCTACAATATCCAAGGCTTGTGTTGGGCTTTCGGATCTTCGGGAATAAACCCCAACATTGGCGCCGTCTGTGGGAAACGAAACTAAAAGTCCAAGGAAAACCGCTGATCTAAGCACCATTTTTCTTGAAATGGCTAGGCTTACTACCGCTACACCGAGTTCTACATCCAGAGGCCGAGGAGGCAATAGATCCTCTGAAGGGTGGTCCATGCAAGGACAAGCCAGTGGCAGTGCCACCCGGGAGTTCGAGCAAATCATCCCTCGGGACGTAAGGATGAACCCTCAGTTGATGAGGGAGATGGCAGAGGCCATGCAACGCATGGCGGATGAACAGGAACAGGGATACGCCGACGAGACTCATGAGCCCCTATCCCCCATTCATCCTATGTCGTCCTTTGACGAAAGAGAAGACACTGAGACCACCACGGCCTCAGCACATTCCCAGGAGCATCGAGGAAACCGCAAGAGGGCCCACCCTTACGGGCATGCACAGCCAGCCCCAGCCAGCCGAACCCCGTCCGCACCTCGGAACGGATATAGGGATCCTACCCCCGTGGTAGACCCCGTTGGACAACACTTCCAATATATCCAGAGGGATGGGGAACGCTTCATCCGGAGGAGAGCTAACACAGCTGCCCCTCCCCAAAACAGAATACCGGAATATGTGGATGCTAGGATACCACATACTCCCCGAACGGCCCAAGACGACGAAATGGCCGAAATGAGAAGACAGATGACGGAGCTCAGAGAGCAGGTCAATCGGACGCCCCAACAAACCCCGCCAGCACGGGTTGGGATCACCTCTCCCTTTACTAGGGAAATCATGAATGCCGAAATCCTGAGGGACTGCCGTCCCTCGACCGGCTTAACATACGATGGGGTGGGAGATCCCCACGTACACCTGAGGAGTTACCAGGGTGGCCTCATGCTGTTGGGGGCCACCGACGCGGCAATATGCAGGCTGTTCTTCAGCACCCTTCGGGGACCAGCCCAGGAATGGTTCGGAACATTACAACCCGGATCGATCGGAAGCTTTGCGGAGCTATCCACCTTATTCTTGGCCCAGTTCGCCTCCAGCACAACCCCAAAACTACATTTCGGGTATCTGACCAGTGTGAGACAAGGACCTAAGGAATCAATTTCCGGGTTCCTCACCAGGTGGAGGACCGAAACCCTGAAGGTGACCGGCATGACAGATGAGACTGCCATCCTTCTTTTTACTGATGCCCTTCAGACGGGGGATTTATACAGGGAGCTGAAGAGAAATCCGGGGACCAGCTACCCAGACATCCTGGAAAGGGCCAGGGGTCATGCGGCCCTGGAGGAGGAGATCAAGATAAGGGATCGAACGGCCCCGCAGCCTCCCACTTCAAGGCTGGCAGAACGTCTGGGACCCGCACCGGCAGCGACAGCACCTCATCGAAGGACTGCGCGCTTCACCCCCCTGGTCATGTCTATAGCCGGTGTTTTTCATTTGGAACACAATGCTATTCCTCCCCCTACTGACACAAGGCCCGTGATGGGACCTACCCCGAATGCCTATTGTAGATACCACCAACGGAATGGACACTTCACAAAGGATTGTCACGCCCTACATGTGGCAATTGAGGACCTGATCCAAAAGGGCTACTTGAGGAAGTATGTCAGCACCAACCTGAACAGCCCTTCCCCCAACCAGCGCCCTCCCCGATCCAATAGCTGGAAGCGGGATGTCCAGCGGGATGCAGAACCCAGTAATGATTCATACCTTCCCCCTATAGAGGAGGCTGAGGGGTCTGGGAATCCGGGAAAAAAGCCACGATTGGAGGTGAAAGTCATCTTTGGTGGAGGAGAGACCGGGGATACGGCCGCCGAACGTAAGAAATTTGAGCGCAGCCTCTATGTCGCCACTGTGGCTGCACCTCCCACAAAGAAGGGCCGCTTGGAGCCAATTACGTTCGGGGTGGCTGATCTACCCAACTCACCAAGTCCGCACAGGGACGAGCTAGTGGTGAGTATGTGTATAGACAACGCCTTGATCCACCAAGTTCTGGTGGACACGGGAAGTAGTGTGAACGTGCTGTATTTACGCACGTTGGAGAAGATGAAGCTGAAGAAGGACCAACTGACCAAGCTGAAGACGCCGCTGGCTAGCTTCACCGGCAATGTAATAGAGGCTGAGGGCACCATCCAGCTTCTGGTGGAAATTGGTGATGAAACTCACCGAGCGGCAGTCCGGATGACGTTTGTGGTGGTGGATATTGCATGTGCCCACAACGCCATATTGGGCCGTCCGGGGCTAGAAGATTTGGAGGCAATTGCTTCTGTTCGACACTCATGCATCAAATTCCCAACTGACACTGGTGTAGGAGTGGCCCGAACAGATCCTGCCATAGCCCGAACGTGCTACCGGGAGGCTTTGAAACAAATGACTACCCGGGGACAGCGGGTAAACAGCATTGAGGTGCAGACCCGGCGTACGGAGTTCGAGGGACGCCCCGAGCCAGCCACCCTCCTAGAATACATCGAGCTTGATTCCCCTCCCGATCGTAAGATTGCGATCGGGGTGGACCTTGAAGGGGAAATCAGGGAAGGGGTGATCGTTGTCCTGAAGAGATTCCAGGTCCTATTTGCCCGAGGACCCGAAGACATGCCGGGAATTGATCCGGCCCTCATCTGCCACAAGTTGGCCGTTCGGCCTGATGCCAGGCCAGTCCAACAAAAGAAAAGATATCAGGCGGCCGAACGGCGGGAATTCACAAAGCAGGAGGTAGCCACCTTACTGAGAATCAGGCACATTAGACCAGTCATCCATGTCGAATGGTTGGCTAATGTGGTCCTTGCTCCAAAAGGATCTACTTGGAGAATGTGTGTGGACTACTCCGATCTGAACAAAGCCTGCCCCATGGACCCCTATCCTGTCCCACGAATAGACCTGCTGGTGGACGAAACAGCAGGATGTGAACTGCTGAGCTTTATGGATGCCTTCCGGGGTTATCACCAAGTCTTCATGCACCCAGATGATGCAGAAAAGACTGCGTTCGTCACCTCGGACGGCGTGTTCTGCTATATGGTCATGCCGTTCGGGTTGAAGAATGCCATGGCCACTTTTCAAAGAATGATCGGCATGCTCTTCAAAGAGGTACTGGGGGTAACCATGGAAGCATATGTAGATGACATCCTAATCAAGAGCAGGAAGAAGGAGGATCATGTCCGGGACATGGAAAGGGTCTTCGGGATCATGCAGAAGGCCAACATGAGACTGAATCCAAAAAAGTGCGCCTTCGCGGTCAAGGGGGGGAAATTTTTGGGTTATATGATGAGCGAGCGGGGAATTGAGCCTAATCCTGAGAAGGTAAAGGCAATCATGGACATGGAGGCACCGCGGAACTTGAAAGAAGTTCAGAAGCTGACCGGAAGATTAGCGGCGTTGAGCCGATTTATGGCTAAGCTAGCCGATCGTGCCATTCCATTCTTCCAAATAATGAAAAAAGCCAACCCGTTCGAATGGACAGCAGAATGTCAGGCAGCTTTTGAAGAGTTCAAATTGTACCTATCTTCCCCCCTGGTCTTAACTAAAGCAGACCCGGGGGAACATCTCTATATGTATCTGGCTGTGGCTGATCTGGCGGTCAGCTCTGTTTTATTGAAGGAAGATGAGGGTGTTCAGCGCCCTATTTACTTTGTGAGCAAAGCCCTGAACGGGCCAGAAACCAGGTACACCTTAATGGAAAAAACCATTTTAGCATTGATTGCTACCATCAAGCGACTGGCACCCTATTTCCAGGCACACCCAATCACCATCTACACTACCCAGCCCCTGGCCACCATACTAAGAAATCCTATGGCAAGTGTGCGTATCACCAAGTGGTCCCTCCTGATCGGGCAGTATGAAATAGACTTCAAGCCCCGCCCCACGATCAAGGGACAGGCTTTGGCTGACTTCATTGCCGAATGCACTGCCAGATCAACTGAAGAAGGAACGGGAGGAGAAGTGTAGGACCATTGGTGGGAAATGTATGTGGATGGGGCGTCCAGTAACAAAGGCTGTGGTGGGGGTGCTGTGATAACATGCCCCGAAGGTTTCAAAGCATACTATTCTGTACAGTTTGAATTCAAGGTAACCAATAATGAGGCTGAATATGAAGCCCTTATCGCCGGGTTAAAATATGCCAAGGCTCTGGGTGCCGGCAGATTAAAAGTTCGTTCAGATAGTCAGCTGGTGGTGAGCCAGATCAATGGATCAGCCGCAGTCAGGGAAGAACGGCTAAAAGCCTACAAGGAACTGGTCGAGGAAGAAATCGGCAGATTCGAACAAGTAGTACTTGACCAGATTCCCAGGATCGAAAACAGCGAGGCGGATATCCTATCCAAGCTAGAATATGCCGTTCGGGATGATCATGCCCCGAGCATCCCTGCACACATCCAGAGGTTCGCAGAAAGAGAAGTACTGACTACACCGGCAACAATGATCCTGCGGGTAGATGCCGTATCCTATGCCGTCCCAAGCTGGGTCACTGACTTGACGAAATACCTAAAGGACGGGACCTTGCCGAACGATAAAAATGACGTATACAACCTCACTTGTATACAGCGAAGGGCCCCAATGTTCGAACTGATTGACGGACAACTATACAAAAAGACGTTCGGGGGTCCATATTTGAAATGCCTTCCCCCCGATCAGGCAGCCACTGTGATGGAAGAAATTCACGAAGGTATCTGCTCCAGCCATCAGGGGCCAAAGACACTGGCCAGAAAAATCATCCTGCAAGGGTATTATTGGCCAACTATTCAGCAGGATTGTTTCGAGCACACGAGGAAGTGCAAAATATGTCAACTTTACGCACCGGTACCTGGGCGGCCTGCAACCTTTTACACCCCAATGACCATATCATTACCGTTCGCTAGGTGGGGGATTGACTTGTTAGGGCCCCTACCTAATGCGTCTGGAGCAAGGAAGTACATCATAGTGGGGATTGATTACTTCACCAAATGGGTGGAAGCCGAACCCCTGGCCAGTATCACGGATTTTCAATGTCAACGTTTTGTTTGGCAAAATATTATATGCAGATTCGGGCTACCCGAGCAGGTTATCACGGATAATGGACGGCAGTTCGTGAGCAAGAACTTCGAGGAATTCCTCACCAGATGGGGAATTAAACATTCAAGAGCTTCCGTAGCATATCCGCAGGCGAACGGGCAGGTAGAAAACATGAACAGAACCATCATGGATGGCATAAAAAAGAAACTCGAGGATTACGCGTCAACCTGGCCCGAACAGTTAAACTACGTCTTGTGGACATACAGGACAACGCCCCGAACAGCAACTGGGGAAACACCATTCGCCCTCGCGTACGGATTTCAGGCTAAGGTCCCAACTGAAGTCTTGGTGCCCACTCACAGAACCATCCACTATGATCCTGAACAAAATGAGGACAGTCTACGTGCTGAACTCCACTTCATAGAGGAAAGAAGGGACCTCTCAGCTTTACGAATGGAAGAATATCACCGAGCGACGAAGAGATATGTGGATAAACAGGCTAAAATCCGTTCGATTGAAGTTGGAGACCTTGTCCTAAGGAATAGAGAGAAAAGCAAACCGCTAGAGGGCGGGAAGATGTCGAAGAATTGGGAGGGACCATACCGAGTCTCGAAAAAATACCGGATAGGAACCTTTTTCCTACAGGATACCGAAGGCTGTCCAGCAGGAGTATGGAACGCTATGCACTTGCGGAAATTTTATCAGTAAAACCGGCTGTTGCCACCTCTGAAAAAAAAAAAAGAAGAAGAAAAAGAAAAGGGGGGGAGAACGATAGTACGGGCCGAACGGCGTCACCACAAACTCAGCCGAAAGTCTCACCTTGATCCAAAGATGTCATTCATCTCGATCCTTGGGGAGCCATCATCTCAAAAAAAAAATGGATGGTGTAAAAGATCTTGAGTAGGACGAACCGGGCGGCATCCGAAATCATAGGGTGACCGAGCGGGGGATCGGGACTCTGGTCTTAAAATCTTGCCTTGGCCATGCAGCTCGCCCAAACCACGATGTAATGATTTATTGTGGTGGAACCCGAGCTGTAACCTGGAGGCGAGTCTCCATTTTGGCGGAGAATAAGGGGGAGACCCGAATTGGGAGCCTTATTCTCAATGGTCCAGAATGGACATCTCAACCTCATGATATGGATGACCCCGGACGGTAAAACCGACGGTATGCATCGGAATTATGGGCTTGGAAGATGGCAGACACTACACAAATTGTGAAACTGTCTTGCAGCAAGAGGTGATTGCCTTGCGGATAAGGAAAAACACGGATGATAACCCGAACAGGTTACTTCAGCCTTGGGCCTACAAGGCGGCAGAAAGCAAGCATTTAACATTGATGACTTGCGCGTTCAGGGAACAACCAGTCGACGGTAATAAACCGGACGGCATGCATCTGAAACATGGTGCTCGGGGGCGCAGCAAGCATTTAACATTGATGACTTGCGCGTTCAGGAAACAACCAGTCGACGGTAATAAACCGGACGGCATGCATCTGAAACATGGTGCTTGGGGGCACAACAGGCGTTAAACATTATGTCTTGCGCATTCAGGAAACAAAGAACAACCGACGGAAATCAATCGAACAGCTTGCACCTCAACTTTGGTGTTAGGGACGGGCCGAACAGCTTACATCTCAATCATGATGCTGAGATGAATGAATGAATAAAAAAAAAAAAGTGTTCGGGAAGCCAGTCATTCGGAAACGGATCAATCTTTATTCTTCGGCACTACTGGCCGGGAATCATACATGAGAAAAAGAAAAGGGGATTACAATAAAGAGAGCTAAGCTACGGAGGATCCTTATTCGGCACAGCATCGGAGTTGGAGTTTGGGGGATTGGCTGAATCTTTAGCCTTTTACCTCTTCTCCATCACCCGTTGATAAGCACGGCAGAATAAAGGATCAAAACCTTCCTCCTTGGGGTCGAAGGGTTCATCGAAAGATTCCTTGATCACCTCCAGATTCCGGTCGACCAGCATATCCTGGCACTTAACAAGAGTGTCCTTTGCTAGAGCGTTGGCGAAGGCTGTCCCGGACGGGGTCTCATCAAGAAGCTTAAGGCCATCATGAAGGTGATCCTCAGACTTCTTCAAAAATTCCCCAAGATGTTTGCCGAGGAACTCTCGAGCAGTCTCCTCTAGGGCGAGGTTAAGACCTTTCCCCCTTTGGAAGTCAATCACCGCCTTCTTGGTGATCTTGGAAACATCGGCAGTATAGGGGGCAGGGGGATTCTCCCCCTTGGCCTTCTCAATCTTAAGGCCAGCAGCCTCGGCGGCTTTCACCTTGGCACGCACCTCGGCCAGCTCGTCCCTGGCCTTGTCACCCTTGTTGGCTCGATCTTGGAGATCTGCAGCCATTTTCCTAGCAGCAGCCAAAAGGGTTTGGCTCTCGTCCAGCTCCTGATGAAGGAGGGTCATCTCCCGTTCAGCTGCTAGGAAGGCCCGGTGATAGTATGTACCGGCCTATGGAAAAAGAAACAGCAGTAAGAACAAGTCCAAAAAATGTTATAAGAAGAATGAACTGAACAGTCAAGGGCATACCTTAAGGGACTCAGTGTGGCCTGCTTCAACCAGGTCAGACCAGTGAGTCAGGTTGGTAAAACCTTCACCAGCCTTCAGAGAAGTACTGCACCAAACGGATGAGGCAGTCTGCCCGAACAGCGTCCGGCATTCGGCTCGGGGGCCCATGGCGGAAAATTCCACCGTCAACCGATCGGGGATCGGGAGACTATCCGAAGCAACACCTCCCCTGTTGCCAAGCTTCCTTGGAGAGGAGGGGACCGCGGACATCCTTTCCACAGAAGGATCCGTCAGATCAATTACATGATCGATCGGGACCAATGCGCTGCTCTCAATTCTTGGCCGCTTGTTAACAGGCCCAGATTCCCGGCCAGCAAAAGAGCCTGGCTGAATAGCCTTCTCCTTTCCCCTGGTGACTATGGCGGTGGAGGAAGGAGTAGGAGCAGGACGCTTTATGGGAACGGGGGGAATCACACCTACAGGAAAGGACGAAGGAAAATGAACAAGAGATTGAAAAATATACCGAACGAACAAAGTAAGGGAAGAATCATACCAATGCCAGCAGCTAGCATCTTAGCGGGAGTCAAGAAAGACCGTAGGTTCTTGGAACCGGCCAGACGGAGCCTTTCGTACTGGCAGAGAATAGCTGCATCCACCCTTGGGGAGGCATCCTGAACGGGGTAGGTGTTCCACCGATCAGGGAAAGGAAGCGGCGACCCCACGTATACGAACACAAATCGTTCCTCCCATTTCTCCGGCGGGGTGGGGTTGTCAGTGAAGAGCGAACGGCCAGGACGGGCTACAAGCCGCAGGTACCCGGTAGTCCAGTAGGGCTGGACGCCATAGCAGTGCAAAAAGAGATCGGCGCTAGGGGCAATCCCCAACTCGTGGCACCAGACAATGAACCCATTCAGGATCCTGTAAGTGCTAGGCACGAACTGTGCCGGCAGTACTGACACCCGGCGGAGGAACTCCACAACAAACGGGTGCAGAGGGAACCGCAAACCGGCAATCAGGGCGTCCATATGGACCAACACACATCCCGGACGGTGTCGCATGGGATGTTTGATGAACCTCGCATTGAACTGACGAGGTGGAGGTAGTAATTGGCGGAGCGTCTGTTCTGCATCCGCAGGAAGGCGTTGACGTTGCTTCCTAATGCAATGAAAGTTCAGACTATAACGGGGGGCCGTTCAGGCATGCCCTTATTATAGATGGCTAGGTCATCTCCCGACTGACATCCATCATCAGGGAGGGGCTGTTCGGGATGAAGTGAGGAAGAAGACCCATTAGAACCCGACGATCGGGTAGATGTACCTTGATCTTTGGGGTGAGCTTTTCCCCTCGAATGGCGAATCAAAGTGGGTGCCATCTCTTCGGAGTCTGACGAACCAGAAAAGGCAGACATAAAATAACGGAGAAGATTCTAGAGAGAGAAAGCTTGAAGGAATTCAGAAGCAGCAGAAAAAACTGAAACGAAGTAGCGGCATCCTTATATAAGGAAATGCTACCGCCGGGAATTCAAATGAATAACAGACACGTGTCAAGACGGTTGGGAGAAGTTAAGGCATCCTTTGGGGCGGGTGAACACCCGAACGGGGTTGAAATCAACAAAGTTCACGAACCTCTAGGAGAAAAAGGAAAAGGGCTACAAGCATTCCCCGAACAGGAAGGAAAGGTGCACCAAATTGTAATGAAGAATATTCGCCATACCCGGACAGTATGGATATCTAACATGAAAAAATCTGGCAGATGCAACGAAGAAGGTAGCACTACATGCCAAATGCTGAACACAATTACTAACTAATTAAAAAGGAAACTTGCGAACATGATCGATGAGGAAAGTACAGGAGTTTATACCCCGAACAGATGGGGAGAAAAAAAAAGAAAAAAAAAGCATGCATCATTATGACTACTATGTCGAACAGACAACTCGAACAACATGTCTTAGTAAGATAATAAGTCCTAAATTCTGGACTTAACGAAGAGGTGACTCGAACAGGCAAACCTGAACACCATAAATTATGGAGGCAAGTTGAAACAGGAACAAAGCACATGAAACGTATTACGAAGGCGAATTGATGAGTAAGAAACAAGTATCAAGTACGGTAAAAGGAAGGTACAAAGACAGAATGAGAAAACAAAAGTTGTGTATTCATCGGCTCTACTGGCCGGAAAGTACAAAATATACTGATTCAAAGGAAAGGAAGTACAGATGATGTCTAAATCTACTGTTCGGGATGATCTTCACCCTCTTCGTCGTCATCTTCATCAACTCCTTCATCAACAACCTGCACGATCTCCATCCCCAGGGCTCGCCGGCATTTCATCATTTGTGCCATCAGGGCGTTCAGGTGACCCGGGTGGAGGTCAGAGGGGAAGTCAGAGGGCTGCACCGAACGGCCCATCTGTTTTTCTAGGAGTGGGAGGAGAGGTTGGAGCATGTGTTGGCAGCCTGAGCTGTAGACTCCCCGGGCAAGATTGTCGGTCCACTCCTTGGTGACGGGATGCTGATCAAGCACCCTGATCCCCTCCTTATGGCGCTCTTCTCCGGCCAGTTTCTCCAGATGCCTCCCGAAGACAGCAGGGAGCTGTTCGGTGGCATATTCTTCCTTGAGAGCCAGAAACTCCTCGGAAGCTTTGAATGAATCCCGAACGGCAGAAAGATCAACTATGATTTCAGCAGGGCCATCCGGGATTTGGGGAGGGGCTTCAGAAAACTTGACCTGAGCGGCCTCAGCTGCCGCGATCTTGGC
This sequence comes from Cuscuta epithymum, assembly GCA_945859915.1. NCBI lineage: Eukaryota > Viridiplantae > Streptophyta > Magnoliopsida > Solanales > Convolvulaceae > Cuscuta > Cuscuta epithymum. The sequence continues at coordinate 258,910 of CAMAPF010000128.1, forward strand.
CTGGAGAGAGCCCACCTTGACACGAAGCTCCCCAGCCTCAGCTTCCAGCTTCCTCCGCTCCTCGGCAAAAGCCCGGCGTTCGGCCTCTGATGCCTGTTCAGCCGTTTCCTTGGCCATCAGCAGGCCTTGTTCCTTGGCCTGCCTGGCCTCTCTGAGTTTCAGGCTGTAGATCCCTACCTATTGATCGAATACAAATAAGAAATGAGAACCAGGTAAGTTATTGAACAACCAAAAAAAGAGAGATGTGATAAGAAATTACCTTCAGGGCAGCCAAGGCAATACACTCTTCGGCCTCCTCGACCGGCATCGGGGGAAGGTTATGCCCATTGAGGAAGCCCGATGTGGACCAAATCTGGCTCGCTGGACAGCCTCCCCTTTCCAGCATTCCATGAGCAGGATCTTGGAGGGAGATCTGCTCAAACTGGCTCGCCAAATCAGCCTGGTTGGCGGCCAGTTCCTCAGCGGAAAAGTGGTGAGACTGTTGATCAGAGAAGAGCTGATCCATCAGCATATCAGCATGTGAAGATTGCTGCTCAGGGTTAACCTGCTGAACAGGTTCTACATCCCGGACAGGCTCAGGGTGTAGGGGGGCGGATTGGGAGGATGTCCCCTGATCGGCCTTCCTCAACCTCTTCCTCTTAGTCTTCCTCTGCTGCTTAGGAGAGGTTGGTGGCTCATCATCGAATCCAACAGTGAAAAGCCTGCTATCATCCATGGCTGGTTGTTCGGGATTGGCTCCTTCGGATTCTGAGGATTCGCCTTGTTTTGGAGCTGAAAATAAAACAAAAGGAGAAAGTCAGTACCGAGCGGTTCGCACGTGGATGAACAAAAGTTATATCACACGGGAAGGACCGCCCGGGCCATGGTACTTGGTTTTCAGTCAAGTAAGTCCAGGAATACGGGCAGTACCTATCCCGGCCTTGATTAGCCGTTCGGAAGTTAGGTAGGACATAATCTTGAAGCAACCGCCTGCCTCCACAGCAATGACATCCTTGCTGAGCTCCTCGGAGATGAAAGGCTCGGGGGATTTAGGAGGGAATGCATTCCACTTCCTAGGAATTAGACCGTTCGGGACAGAAACAAAGAAAAACCTATCTTTCCAACCCTTAATAGAAGAAGGGGCGTCGCAGAACAAGATGTGTCCTGTTCGGGAACTTACCACCAGAAAGCCATGGGACTGCTGCGGAATAACTGAAAAGAAATAGTGGAAAAGCTCTAGGGTGGGTGTGACCTCACTACTACATTTAAGGGTCTATTGTAACATTCAAAACTGTTACATTTGATTAAAATAACTGTTACATTACATTATTTGTAACAGTTTGCTGGTGTTACATTCGCTGCCGTTGCCTTAGATCTATTGTAACGGCTTGTAACACATTTAAGACCAATAGTAACACTTTGTGGTGTCCAATGAAAGTGTTACTATATCATTTAACCTGTTACAATAACATGTAAATGTAACAATTTTCCACCTATGCAAAGGTAACACTTTTTAACATATAAAGCTGAATTCTTTTATGTAACATTTAGTAAATATAATGTAACACTTATTATAATTATATTATTATTAATTAAAACAAAAATACACTTCTTTAAATTTCATGCCATTGCATATTAAATGAAAAGAATGTACACCAGTAACATAACTTAATATTTAATAACTATCCAACTCAAACTCAAAATGTATTGTACATACTGCATACATTGGTAACACCAATCTGTGATTATATTACTAGCCAATATCTAAATTCATGTACTTGAAATTAAAATAATTACATACGTAGTATTAGTTAAAAGAAAAGCTCATGTTAATACACAACCATGAACTGTTTTGTTCAATCATTTACAGAAGACTTTCATGGAGTAGCATCATTTGTCACTTGATTCATTTCTTCCTCAATCTTCATATGTATCCCTCCTCTGTAAAAGAACAAGTTCAACATGTTAGCATTCATGTTTTGACATTAACATAACTTGGGGTTGGATATGCTTGGGACTGTGGTTATCCTCTAGTCATTCTTAAAGTATATGAGTGTAATACAAGACTTTATCATATTCTTATCCCAGTCAAGTCAAGACTGGGATCAGTCTTGGATATTCCATACAAAATTTCAGCCCACGTTTTTTTTCTTTTTGCAAAGTCCTTATTGTTTTTGGAACCAAAAAAACAGTGTGTCTCGGTTTTGTAGCAACAGATGAAAACAAGATAAGAATACAAAAAACATGCCTTTGAGATCCATACTAATATTAGAAGCATACTGGGTAACAGTACGAACAAAGAAGATAAACAAATTTAAAGTCACGATCAATCATGTAAAACCAACAAAAAACATTCAACGTCACTCTTGAAGTCCAGGAAAAATGAGCCAAGTTGTGGGGTATATAATAGTAACATTAGATGATAGAGAATATCTACTCACGTCCTAGCTTAGTTTTTTTCCCAAAACAATTCTTTTTTTGTTCAAAATCTAATACTTCAGTCATGCTTGAAATAAACATCTTGAATGTTCCAAGACATATTCTTATTTAATAATTAGGAAGCAATAAATCACCCTCAAGCTAGTAATTCTGTAGTGTAATTTAAATCATATGCCATAAACTTTAAAATGACTGCTACTACTTGTTATCCTGGTAGTTTTCTCTAAGCATTCTTTCGTCCATTATGATCAGTAAATAATCACTTTTCTAGCTGCATGTGTATTATACATCAAATTCTATTAAAACGTTAGACTGTCCTTCTTCCCATTTTTATACGGAGTATCAAAACAATCAAATTATGAGTTTCTCAAGAACTGTAAGTTGGAATATAACACACCTTTAGGTGGTCAGATAATCAAACATCACTTTGTTTACTCATTTCATCTTCCGATAAGTCCAATGCATCTTCGAGTCCATTTGCAATCAAATTCTAGTTTCATTGAGAGATCTTCCAAATCCATCAGATTGAGCATTTCTCTTTTCTTCCTACGTGCAGAAGCATGAAAGAACACCTAGATTAGGCATTGAGAATATAAAAAATGGATATGCATTGACTAAGACCCTTGAACTAAAATGAAAACACTATCTTAGTAACTTCCAATTCAGATTAAAATAAAAAATTCAACTAACGGAGTTGATTGAAATAACTTTGAAATAAGATTGTATTCTCTGCTTTTGATTTTTTGACAAAAACTAGCAACGCTTCTAAAAAACAAGATAACGTTATATTTAGAATGAACAACAATTAATTTTAGGTATTCAACCATCAACTAGGGGATGTTAGTTTGTATTGTGTTGCTACAGATCAAAATCTTTCATAAAGGGTATAGTAAAAATAATCCCCACTAACTTAAGAAATAAAAAATAAAAAATAAAAGATACCAAAAATAAATTATTCACATATTAACCCGATCCATGTTTAACAATTCACTTTCTCAAATCATGTAAGTAGAATGATACACAACAAACTGGCCAAACTTTACCTTGTGCCCAATACTTATAGTTTATTAGCTTTTGCTATTACTGTGAATATATTTGGTTGATAGTAAAAAATTCCAGATTTTTTTACTTACTGATATGCTTACGGAATGTCTTACTTTAGGCTAAATGATATTTTTTTACCCAATGTACAATTACTGAGTCCTAATGGTAGCCTTGCTCTTATAGTTTTGTGAGTTAATGGCCCTAATACTTACAAATGTTGGTCATAATTCGCACATAGTGCGTACTCCGCTAGTATAGTTATATAGGAGATTCAGATTTATAATTTATCACGGTATGATCTTAAGTGAAGCTTCTAACACAATCTGCTTAATTTAAGCATGTTACTTAATTATTAGCTTTTGATTTATCTATTTTTTCACATTTACGTATTATATTTCAACTAGACAACAAGCTCACAATGAATATAGTTCTTTATTAGCTTTTTCCTTATCTATTTTGTGAAACTTACTTATTCATAAATCAGGGCATTATATACTATGTATCATTCTAATCATGTTCATGAATAACCACACTAGCTATCTTTAATAAACTTGGCCAAGCAAATAATGCTTGTGTTCCTAGTTCATTAAGGCATACTCACAAACATCTAATGTGCTTCACTTAATTAATTTAACCCCATAGTACCATTGCATCATTCAACTATACATCAAATTAGATGTTTGAAACACAATATATACACATACCCCTTTTAGATTAGCAAGTATGAAAAAAGAAGAATAATAAATTAATAAAGAATTTAACTGTATTGTGACAGCAAAAAGCAAAAAGATAATTTTTGATTAAATCACCTTGAATGACATGCCAAGAATGGCAAGAGGAAGCCATATGTAAGCATCAATGCAGACCACTCTGATCCAGGAAGGACATTAAAATATGCTCCGAAACCATACCTATAGCATATGTACGCAGCCAAATTTCTAAAAATTGTGATAATATTGTAAGCATCTTTTTCCGATTCTAAACTGAAAGGGCTATATAAGGTTAGATTTTTCAAAGCTAGTATGCAGATTTGTGAGGTTGAGTGTTTCTTAATTTACTTTCAAATCTTTGAATCCAACAGGAAATATTTTAATTGTAAATATTTTAAGGGATTGTCTCACAACAATTGTTTGAATCCGTAGATCTAAGTAGAATTCTCGTTCTGATACCTCAGTTACGGAAAGGGCGCTCCATGACAGAGAGATAAATTGAAGATGTCATTCAGAGCTAGATCCATCTGCAGAGCTTACAGAATATCTTGTGTAGATGCGAAATCAAATTGGAAGATCGAAAAAGCTAAGAGAAGCTCTATCGTCGTCCAGCTCTCTCGATGGTGAAGAGGTGAAAATGTGAAACGAGGGTATGTGGTTTGTTGTGGGAAGTATTTTAGAGTTTGCCTTAGGTTTTTGTTACGAGGGTTTCAGGCCTAAAAAATTTGGTTTGGGTCGAAATTTCAATGAAAAAAATGGCGCTTCCTTTGCCGCTCTTTATTTTAGTTCGTCGTATACAATTGCTTATAACACTAGTGTTACATTAGACTTCATCAAATGTAACAATTATTTAAAAAAGGTAACGGTTGGTATAAAATTATACAAATGTTACATTAGACCAAATCAAATGTAACGGTTACTAGATAAATGTAACAATACATTAAAAACCATTACAATAGGATGTTTTTTGTAACACTTTTAACCAAATGTTACAATTTTAATGTTACATTAGGCTCTAAAATGTAGTAGTGCCTGGACACTGTGACAACGACAAATGAAACCAGCTATGGACCGATAGGAGTTCGGCATTATTTGGGCTGGTACTACGTTGTAAAAATTTAAAAGGGAGACAAAAAAGGGGTGAAGTGGGAATCTAAGACCGGCCTTGATCGAGTCAAAGTGGACCACTACCATCCCGGGAAAGTGACGCATTGGGTGAAGCCCGGCCTGGAGTCGGAAATCCACGGAGTCCGGAATCATCATTTGAATTTGGGCCCTATTTTGGGCCGTAAGTTTTTGACGCATCAGCCTAATTAGGGCTAGGTCAAGCTTATGGCAAGAAACGCCGCTAGGGGGACCGGCGTCCATAGCCTCCATTTCATCCCCAGACTTGGTACCATCGGGATAAGTTCCGGATGAAGAGGCATCATCGTGGGGGACCTCCGCCGGGATAGGAGTAGCCTCCAGTGTCAGGCTAGGATTATTCTCAGGGAGATCAACGTTTGAGGTAGAACACTCGGAGGAACGAAGACGGGTTGCCATACCGATCGAACAAGGAGGATAGAAGAAAAAAGAAGGCCAGAAAATACCTGAGCAAGAACTAAGAAATGGCTCTAGAGAGAAGGATGAATTATAAGCCGGAGGTGCAAAGTTTCGAAACCCAGAATCAAAACCAGAAGAGCCTATTTATACTCTGTCACGCCGATTCAGCACCCAATTAGAAGAGGACACGTTTTCTGTAATGATGACGGATACACGTGTCACGCGGAGAATCCTTCTTAAGAAATCATGGCGTTTATCGGAGAAGTGAAACGACAGTTGCAAATAACCGTCAAAATATACCTCGGGAACCAGCGTAATGCCATCCGATTCTCACCTGAATGGCATTCGGGCAATTATCTTCTACTTCCTCATGCACTCACTACCGTTCGAGACATAGGAAGTGGGGGACTAGTGTTGGGATATTAGGTCCAGGCCCAATATCCCTAGGCCCAAATCCGGGAAGAAGCAGCAAGCCCAAAGAACTCCCGAACGTCTTTCGGGATAAAACTTATACTTGGAACATTCCGGGAAACAATTATGCCAGAAGTCCCGAGGCCCAGATACCGATCAGCGGTCGGGATACTTCGGGTAGAAATCATCACCTATGGCGGGGTCCCACATGGTGGGGTCCCACACACCGAACACCTTGTCCGAACGGGTGGTCAGCAAGTGGAGGTCGCATTTAATGCTGGATCATGACAGCTGCAAATGGGGGCATGGGTGCTTACATGGCAGAAGTGATAGCCTACCAGATTCGGCCACGTACCCATCTTACCCATCCCCATTATAGTATAAATACCCCAGTTTATATCATTGTAAAGGGTTAGCATTTTAATACTCAGAGCTTAGCAATAGATTTACATCTCTTATCCTTGTATTCTTATAGTCATCTACCGTTCGGGTAGTTCCAGTGTAATCACATATTTATTGAATACCAGTAAGCTTCTGAGTTGAACAAATATCTCACTGTTTTATATTTTATACACATTTCAATCCAACCCAATATCCCTACAATATCCAAGGCTTGTGTTGGGCTTTCGGATCTTCGGGAATAAACCCCAACAATATTAATATTAATTATTATACGTAGTATATATTATTAAATAGCTATTAATATATATATTTATATGCGGGTTAGCGGGTGTGTGGATGGAGCGGGTGACGGATCGGTTGACGGGTTGGATGAGCGTTCATCTACACCCGATCCAACCCGTCTTTCAATCCACCCGTCATCCATTTTTCATCCATACTTGTTCGGTTTTTCGTCCACATTTGCAGTTCGGGTTGATCGAGTATCCGCAGGTGCGGGTGATATTGCCAGCCCTACCAACCAACCTGGAAGACTGAAGCCCTCAAGCCCAGGATCTGTTTGCTTTGGGTCCATGTGTCATGTGTCCAAAAACGGCATTGATGTGTGCGCATCCAATCTCCATTCTCCAATAACAATGGAGTTATAAGATCAAATCTAAAGAAGACACGTGTGAAGCCTCTCTCTATCTGTTGAGCGTCACTCTCTCTTTCAAGTTTCAACTGCCACAAAGATATCTTCTTTCCCACACCCAACTCCCACAAAGTTGAAGCCAAGACCCATAAAGTTCAACCTCAACAGTCACCCCTACTCTGCCCCGTACGAAAACACCCACTCTTTCTTGATTGTTTATTTCTTTTTTATAATAACTTATTATGATTATAAATGGTGGGTTAGATTCAGATCATCAGACAACTATACACCATCCTTTTGTGTTAAGGGGGAAGGGAAACAATGTCAACACAGAGCCTTCTTCCTATATCCACCCCACCTCCTGCTTCTATGATCTCTGCAGTCTCGGCAGGATCTAGAGAGAGATTGCTGTTCAGATCGGACGGTGATCAGATGGCCGGAACCACCCGGATTCTTATCTCGCCGTCTTCGCCTTCCTTGGATTTGGAGGATGATAGGAGAATCGAAAAGGTGCCCTTTCTTTCTAGGGCATCGAGTTTCACAGATGCCGCCTTGGGGGATTCGAATTCTTTTCTTAAAAAGCAGAGGCGGCGGCGGATCAGCAGTGATTCGTCACTTTCTTCCGCCTCAGACGGCAACTCCATCCGGCAGGAAGTGGGAAGGGCCGCTTCTGATACCTATTTGGTCACTAGGTTGGCGCTTAAGCTGTTTTGGTATCTCGGGTAATGCTTCTCTTTATTTAAGACTATCCCATTATTATTACTCTATAATTGTAAGGACTATATTAGACGTTATGGAGATGTAACTTGTAATTCCTGAAGATAGCTAAATTTCTGGGATTAGGAAGCCGCATATACAAACAAGAGCTTAGTGTATGTACTCTAATCCAAAATGAAACAAGTGAGATGTTGGACTGCACCAAATTCAAAATGAAGGAATACGCAACATAATCAAGTGTACTTGAGGGGTTAAAGTAACAAGAAATAATGGCAAATATATACTTGAGTTCAAACTGCTTGGATCTGTTTCTTAAAACTGTTTCAGGGAGCAGAGACACAAGTCAGGGTGTTTGGGTAGAAGTGCAGAAGTACTTCTGGTACTCTAATTTACTCCTAGAATCAGTTTTAGGGGAAGCTAGGGGGAGACCTGCTTCTGAAAACTTATTCTGATTTTGCTTTTGCTTTAAAAAAGAAGCAGAAACAGAATCAGTTCCAAACACCCCTTAATATACATTGATCATGACTTGTATTTTCACATTACTTGCCTATTGTGATCATGGTGATTTTTCAATTTCACACTGCATAACCTGCTGGTACGATTACTGTGACAGGTAGTAACTATGTGAAGTTATATTCTTATTTATGATTCTGATATAAGTAATGTTATAAGAAAACCCCCAAATAACAATTCGGCATTAGCCCAAAGTGTCCCTATGTCTCTATATTATGGAAATTAAAATAAATAGGGATTCCTTTTAGGCTTTTACACGTGCCACACTCATAAAGCCATACATCTGCCGTCCAGTTGCAGTCCTCCAAGTTTAACCGTAGAATAAGAAAGTAAAGTATGTATAGCTGAAGTTTGTGCATAGGAGAGATAAACAATAAGAACTATAAATTAATTAATTAATTAATTAATTAAAAGGAAAAAGGAAAAATTTCCGGGATAGAAAAAGGAAAGTTGTTTCAGCTTAAACATTTCTCTTTTTAGATTTTATTGGGATAGAGGTAGCAGTAATGATCACTTATTTCAGCTTAAACATTTTTCTTTTTAGATTTTATTTGCTCCTATAACCAATATGAATACCGTCTTATAAATGCATCAGCAACAAGCTAATGCTGATTTTGATTGCTGCGCGTTTTTGTTTTGGTTAGTTTGCGAGTTTTTTTTTTAATTTTAAAATTTCAATAGGTCCAAATAAGTGCATCAGGTCTATGAAACTTCTATAAAAATGCTTCTATGTTGATTCAGGGTAGGCTATCGATGGATAACCAGATTTCTTGCCCTTGGCTGTTATGCTTTCCTTCTTTTTCCTGGTTTTGTTCAAGGTTGGGGAAATCTTATTTATTTCAGTTATAGGCATGCCTCTTTTGATATTGCCCTAAAATGCATCTAAGTTAGAGGAATCTTGTGTGAATATTGCATAAGAAATCTGTTTGTTCATTTCTTGCAGTCGGATATTACTACTTTTTCTCCAAACAAGTCCGGAGAAGTATTGTTTACGGTGATCAGCCAAGAAACAGGTACCTTTTTGTTGATTCACCTTAGACTTTTTCCAGATATTTGTTTTTCGTTCAAACTAATTTATTTATTTGCCTACTCATTATGAGATATCAACCCAAGTTTAGTTTTTGTTCTTCACTCTCTTTTGCAGAATTAGTTCTCTTTTTAAGTCTTTGTAGACATCATATCTGAAAGTATATTGCGGTGCAGGTTGGATCTTTACCTCCCTAAGAACAGCAATGGGCCCAAACCAGTTGTAGCATTTGTAACAGGTGGAGCATGGATAATTGGGTGTGTAACTGAATTGTTCTTTACTTTAGTTTTGTTTCTTATTTAAATACTCGATCATCATGAGTTGTGTGGATACAAAAATGAATGTGTGAACGGAATATTTATTCCTGGTGAAAAGAAAATATGTGAAATAAAGTTGGAAAGTAACTTTTATTGTTTTGCAGTTACAAAGCTTGGGGTTCTCTTTTAGGACAACAATTATCTGAAAGAGACATAATAGTGGCATGCATTGATTACAGGTGAATTTTGTGGATATATATTTAAGAATACAACTCCCTACCAGAAAACAGTTAATTTTGCTGAGGTCCGATGCTGAGTGGCATTTATTTAGGCTACAATTGGATCTCAGGAATATGATACGGAAAAGAATAGAAAATCCTAAGCAATGCCATTTTCTTATGTTTGGTTTTACCTAGGGAAATACAGAGGAAAATGAAATACAATACAACAACAACATTCAAGCCTTATAACATTATTCTCAAAAGTTTTTGGGGTCGGCTAACATGAATCGATTTATGATGTTGATAGGAACCAAACGTTGAAAAGGAAAAAACTTAGATACGAAGTACTGAAAACGGAAAGATAACGTCGATTGATAAGAAAGAAACGGAAATACAATTGTTGAGACTCTTCGAGAGGCCTCATTCTCCCAATATCCAATCCCAAAATTCTGCCTGCCTATCTACTCACCCCTCACCCCTATTTATTCTATTTCTAATGGGCCAGCCCACTTCTATTAAGTTATAGGGCCTAAAACCCTGTTATTGAGAATAATAAAATTACTTAATAAGACTTTTATTATTGGTAGTGTCATGGTCTGTAACATCACTCTCCCCTATTTATTCTATTTCTAATGGGCCAGCCCACTTCTATTAAGTTATAGGGCCTAAAACCCTGTTATTGAGAATAATATAATTACTTAATAAGACTTTTATTATTGGTAGTGTCATGGTCCACAACAGATGTCGGAGCCAAATTGAAAAGAAAGGATATGAAAAATAAAAAGATAAGGTAACATAAAAAGCATAAGATAAAGATAAAGATAAATGCACATAAGAAAGATAAAAGATGAAGATAACGTAAGAACATAAGAAAGATAAAGAAGAGAATGAAATACAATAATTGCCCTTAATTTTATACCCTTATGTTAGATTACTTGCATAGTTGTCATGACATATGGAGACAGTCATTGGCCAAGGCATTTGCCCATGGCAATGGTGATGGCAATGACACATGTATGGCATTACCACATGACACAAAAAAATAAATACTAAAAGTATAAAGTATAGACACTATAAATCTATAATTCAATGACCAAAGTATAGCAAAAGTTGAATAACCACAATCAAACAAAAATATGTGAAGTTAAAATAATTTAAAGTAGCTCCAAAAATTACTTAATATCGAAGAATAACCACATTCTACGATTATGTGAAGTTAATGCCTTGCGTGCCATTTGCGCCATTGACAACTATGATTACTTATTTTTATTTTTATAATAGAAATAACATTAAAAAGTGAATATGAATAAATATTCAAAATAAAGTTTTTGAGTTTGTATTAATTTTTGTTTTATCCCTCACATTTTCTTTTGTTCTAAACTTCTATATATTCCTAATTTCCTCATTGCTCTTCCTAACAATGGACCCATAGGACCTGGTTTATCTTTTTGTAAGTCAATAATAAATTTGCAGATCAGAGATACAAAAAGCATTAGTAGCCTCTAACTTTGTATTCTTACATCGGTAGTTTGCATGCAGGAATTTTCCACAGGCAACTATTGGTGATATGGTAAAAGATGCTTCCCAGGGTATTTCCTTTGTGTGCAACAATGCGGTTCAATATGGAGGTGATCCTAACAGGTAGGAGTTAGGCATTGGCTTACTATCGCTTCTTCACTTAGGGTATATTTGAATCCCTCAAAATACTAGGGAAATGAAACAAAATGCTGAAGGTATATTCTATTGCTTGGTTTTACTTTGGAAAATGTGAAGGAGTATGACTGAATTTTTATTATATTTTTTTAGATTCTGTAGTTTTTATATATTGTAAATGAACGGATAAGGTGAGTTTGTGCAAACATAAAAAACAAATTATTGAGAGTTTGAACGAGTGGTGAATGTTTTGCTACATTACTTTCTTTGAAATGTTATAATTTCTTCCATATTTTCTGTATGTTGCATTTCCTGAGCTCTAAATGGATCCTGAACCTTTGACTGAGCGTACGGCTTAATAGGTTTGGTTGCTTATAGGATATACTTGATGGGACAATCAGCTGGAGCACATATTTCTGCATGTGCTCTTGTGGAACAGGCGATCCAAGAGGCAGGAGAGGGACTAAGCACTTCATGGAGTGTATCTCAAATAAAGGCATACTTTGGCTTATCAGGAGGGTAAGTTAAATGTGTGATGGTCTGACAGAAGTACTTTGTGTTTTTCTCTTTTGGCTCTTTCAAATATTTGTGATTTCACTCAAAAAGGTCAACTTTATGTATTTATGTGGTATAATATGATTTAATGTCTTTGTTTCATTGTATGGTAGTCTGCCTCTTTTTGAACAGTGTATACTAGGCACTTTGACTCTATAGTGATGGTGATGAATAGGTACAATTTGCTTCATCTAGTGGATCACTTCCACAATCGGGGTCTCTATCGCTCACTTTTCTTGAGGTAAAATATAAAGTTAATACTTGATTTGGTCCCTTAGGCATTATTATTCAATTTAGTCATTAACTTTCTTTTAATTCAATATGGGCCTGGTCTTTGCAATTTAGACCCAATTTTATCCCCATGCAAGTATTGGTCTAACAGAGAAGAGATTTTCTACAGACTAAAAATATGATCCAAATTTCAAACCAAGTTCAAAATTTAGTTGAAAATATGTGAACAGACAAACATTTTTCGCAATAGAGTTGAATTTTGTCCCTCAACTATACTGAGTTGAGTACTGAATTGAGTCCAGTAACTAATTGAGGCATTAGCACTCAAGTATCTGATGCTATTTGCTTTATGAGTGTTAGCTCTCATGGATTCCTGTCACTACAAATTTCATGTATCTTATGAGTGTTCACTTCATATCTGCAGCATAATGGAAGGGGAAGAATCTTTGAGAAAATACTCGCCGGAGTTAGTGGTGCAAGATCCATATGTTAGAAATGCAGTCCCACTCCTTCCTCCTATTTTCCTTTTCCATGGCACTGCAGACTACTCCATTCCTTGTGAATCCAGGTTTGAATTTCTCTTAGCCAGGCTCATTATTCATTAATGTTCAACATCTGTGGTCCCTTTATTGAGTATATTAAAAAACTTGTAATTTTTCTTATGTACCAAATTAACCTTATAGCATAAAAAATTCTGGCCATTTAGTTTTTTATTCATTATATTAATACTTTATTATATAAAGTTTAAAACTCTTATATTCATTGTCTTTATTTTACTAACACTTTTTTCCTCACCACCATCTTTATACGTTTTTAAAATTTTGAAAATACACACAACCATTTAACAATATATGTAGTATACCAAAAGCTATTAATGTGTGTAGCTAACTAAAATGCACTTTTTATATTGTTATATTGTTATATTGGAGTATAATATGGGTTAAAATTTGAAATGTGAAACTCTTCATTCTTATTTTGTTGTAAAATAAGTTGTAGTTGATTAGAGTGGAAGAGAAATTTGGTTTGAGTTGTGCAGTATTTGGTCATATTTACATTACTGCAATTAATATGAGCTGTAAATTTAAATTTGCCTGATGCTGATAGAATTGACAATTTCCATTTGCCTGCTGCTGATAGTATTGACAATTTCCATTTGCCTCAATCACTACATTAGGAGCTGAGCTTATTACCATCATCCTTATAGCTGATATCTTCCAACAATGGTCTACATTGAAGAAGTGGTTAAATATAATGTACACATCTCTTTCCTTGTTGCAGCAAGAAATTCGTTGAAACTCTTAATGATCTTGGAGGTAAAGCTGAAGCGATCATGTATGAAGGGAAAACACACACAGATTTGTTTCTCCAGGTATTTTTTTTATTGCTTAAGATGTAAGCATTTTCTCTAGAAAAAATTTTCTTTGATTTATTAAAATTTATACAATCTACGTGCAACATTTAATGACAATTCCGCTAAACAATCTACGTGTATGTTTTTCCATTGGCGTTTGGTTAATCTTTTCGTGATTTTCGGGTTTACTGTTAGGATCCGATGAGAGGTGGGATGGATGAGTTGTTGGAGGACTTGATAACAAGAATCCATTGTGAAAGCCCAGAAGCTGTTGTCGAGGCTGCAGCAACTGCTCACAGAAGAAGGCGCTTAGTTCCTGAATGCATGTTGAAGTTGGCTACCAAAGTTAGCCCATTTTAGCTCACCCCTCACAATAACTTTCTTAGTTTCTTTCTTTCTTTTACACGCACCCATTATTTATCCGCCCCCATTTTTGTGCACACTTCATTATAAATTCTTTTTGGAAAATCATATATCCAACTATTGTGTAAATCAAATATGGCACCTGATCACTTTACTTAAAAATGGTGTGGAAAATATCAATCCATCCTAATTCCTAATTAAAGGATACACACACAAAAGTTTAATACGGAGTATGATATTTTCTACACACACATTGGTATGTTACGGTGTGATTGTGTAAAGGTATTTGATTCTAGTGCAAGTGTACTGCGTAAGTACATATAAGTAGGGGTGGGATCGGGATGATCCCGATTGCCCAAATCCCGATCCCGTCCCGATCCCGATTCAAACTAAAAGAGGATCCTGTATCCCATCCCGATTAAGTCGGGATCCCGACATTAAAATCCCGATTAAGTCGGGATCCCGATCGGGAATCCCGCTTAATCCCGCTAAATCCCGACAATGAAGTATCAAACATAAAATTATGTAATTTCTTTAGTTAAACACTAACTTTGATATTTAGTGGTTTCAATATTATTCTTTGTTTACTGTTATACCATATTTATCATCATCTACTTGTAAAAATTATTGTAATAATTATCATCTCAAACTCACACTAGTATATACTTTTAGAATAATTTTTATGTGTATCTTCAATTAATTAATAGTATAATTTTTGAATAAGCTATCAAGGCTTAGTGAAACTTACTTCAAACAATACATAAAAAACACTAAAAGAAGGATATGTAACATATATTATTTAAAATTCAAAACTAAGTAGACTCACTGAGAAACTTTGTGACCAATGAATATAATGTGTAAATACATATTATGATTATCTATTAAAGAAAGAAATCTTAGTCTCGATCATAATTTTTTAAAGAGTTCATCAGAACCGCAAAATTTGTAATATTGTATATTGTGATTTAGATTGTTGGGATCAAGAATAATCTTTACTTAGTTAGGATCCCGAATATTCATTTTCGGACAAATGCCGAATAGTTTTAGAAGTTTGATATTGTAAGATACTCGTAGTAAAAGATTAATCTATGTAAGGAATAAGTAATTAAAAAAGATGTGCAAATATTTAGATACATATTCATTTTTTATATATTCATATATAATTATTTACATGTGTATATATATATATATATATAATGTCGGGATGTCGGGATTTTCCCGATCCCGACTTTTTTTCAAAAAAAAATCCCGGTCCCGTCCCGACTTAGTCGGGATCGGGAAAAATTCCCGACTAGTCGGGATCGGGATTGTCGGGATCGGGATTGTCGGGATCGGGAGTCGGGAGTTTTTCCCCAGCCCTACATATAAGGACAAACATTTATGAGTAAAATTTATTGGCTAATCTTATTTACCAATGAGTATTATGTTTATGTATTTGTGAGCATAAGGGTATGTTTGGCAAATGACTTATCAGCCGGCTTTTAGCTTGTTTGACCCATTTGAGCTGTTTGATTGGTCAAAGAAGCTAATAATGATGTTTGGTAAATGGCTTTTAAAATTAGCTTGTTGAGTTTGAAAAGCTGAAAAAATGGATTGTTGAAGAAGCTAAGGGGAGCAACTTCTTCATTCGGCTGGTTCAATTTACACTCTATCAGCCATTTCGAAACAACCAATTTTACCAAACAGTTATCTATAATCAGCTAACATAACCAGCCGGTCAAAACAGCTAACACAACCAGTTGTTAGGAAACAGCTGACACAACCAGCTAACAACAATAGCTAACCGCCATTTGCCAAACATACCCTAAGTGTGTGCATCAGTGCATGCTTGAAAGATAATGAATTAAAAGACTTCTTCTATAATAATGAAAATAATAAAATTTATCCATTAAAAGATAATCACCTATTTAATTATATGTAGTTATGGTGCTTGATATAGTTTTGAGCAGTTATGATTTAAATTAAAACCAACCTTATGGATTATCTAATGGAAATGTACATTTATAGACATAACAATTTTGGATTTGTTTATTTGTCATTTCTAAACCTGGTCTAAATACATCTTACTATGGCTTAATCCAAAGAGTTATTTAAAAAATACTCTCTCTGTCCCGCTAAGATTGTCACATCTTTTTGATCCGTTTCATCAAGATTGCTCATACCAAATTTGGTAAATTATGCGTGATTTTAAATCATTTTTACTCTCCCCTCATGTCTCAATGTTAATAGGACAGAGGTAGTAATAATAAATCAAAAAATAAATATTATTCTAGTCCTTGAAATTTGCTATCTTTTATGTGGTTATTTGAAATGCAAGGTGTGGTGCATGTACTGATTCAGTACATTGTGGTGGCTTTTCATACTTTGCAGACATTCCAATGGGTATTTAAGAATTTAGATTGGTTTGGGCTGAAGCATAATTAGACTAGACTTAAATATTAAAGGGTGAGCTAAATACGAAAAATGAAAAAATTTACACTGAAAAAAAAAAAGTTACCTTGAGCTTCAACCAACTATAGCTCGTACATAGATCCTTCCCTAGGAGCATTTCAAGTTAAAGAGTAATTATATTAGTAACTTCCAAATTGCCATTCATTGCCAAATAATTAAATAAAAATAAGGGGAATTTAACTTCACACTCCACTTTTTGGGTATAGTAGTATTGGACTTTGCACATCATTTTCCAAAGTTTTCGACTTTTCACATTGTACCCCATTACACTTAAAATTTCTTTGATTTGCACCTCATTCAGAATTTTTTCTTCACAAAATGTTAAGTGTTGGGGGTGCAAAGGTAAAGTTTTTTCAAAATACATCTTAATATGGTCTAAATACCCCCCCCCCCCACCACCACCACACACAAAAAGTGGGGTTCAAGGTCAATTTCCCCCATAAAAATAAATAAAATTAATTCAAATATCTAAATTACCCCTTTTAAAAAAGAAAAGCATCTCCATGCGAAGTGGAAGAAGACCAACGACAATGGAAAAGATGAGTCGTTGTTGTCGTTACAGCAATTACTTCAGTTGGCATTCACGATTCACCATTTTGCTGAAAAGCTCGAAATCAGCAAAATCACCCAATTGTCACTGCAATTCAAATTCAATAGGTAGCCAATATAGTTGTAGGAGCATAATGTTTCAAACTTGGAACCGCTGATTTATTTATGTTCCAGACTTGGATCCATTACCCAACCAGTCTAGAATAAGTGTTCCACACTTAGACCAATTAGGTTTAAAAAATGGGTCAGATAGACATGTCTAAATTAATACTCATATAACCGCAATTGTTTTAAAAAATCAAAAACCAAATGTAACTACTAGTTATGATTGTACAATATTAATTTTTTTTCTTGGTAGCTACTATTCATCCCGTCTCATTAGATATTGTCCACATTTTTTTTTAATTATTCGAAAAACTTTGTCACGTTCCCATTAAAGAAACTAATTTGTTGTTCTACTCATTTCTCTCTCCTCTGTTCAAACCTCAATCACACAATTTACACTTTTCTTATTTCTCACATAACTCAAAGTTGTGAAAGTTCAATGGAACGAATAATATTAATTTGTACACTAAATCATCAACCACATTCATTGTATATGTATGCATATATACAATGTGATGCACAATTAGATTCGACCATTAATACACCTTTTCACGTTAAGCATACTATTTACGAAAATGTCACCGCAATTATTTAATATTGACTTATTTGAGAAAAGTTTAAATGTGCACCACATGACCTTCATTGTGCATCATTTTGGGTCACATGTGAGTGTTGTCATGTTCTCAAGTTAAACATTGTTCTCATTGGAACCACACAATATCTGTGTGTGTTATATTCATATATGTTGTATGTTTCTATTATCAAATACTATGTGTAAGTTTTAAATGAGTCACATTCTTAATGGGTCGGAGCAGCTTGTATCACACGCTGCTCATGTGTCAAAGTAAATAATGAGTCTGAGTTCAGATCGGGGTACGTGAAATTAAACGTGGACCCACACCCATTAGGAAATGGAGGACATGGGTTGGTTCTAGGTCCAAACTAGGCCCATCAAAATGCCTAATCACATTTGGGGTGGTTTGGTACGACATTCCTAATATTTTATCGCATACATTTGCCATACTGAAACTTTTGGAATGTAAAAGTCATATTTTGTGAATTTTTATATTAATGAGTTTAGTATATCATTAGCTACACCACTTTTGTTAATTCATTTAGGATATACCTTCTTTTTTTTTAGTTGCAATATTTCATTTTCACGTTTTTCAATGCACAACATTGACCATCAATATATTTAATTCTCTATTAATAAAAAAACATATTTTTAAAATTCATAATGAGACAAATTAACAATATTTTTCAAACAAAAAAATGTTCATACAATAATAAATGGAGTGTAGTGTACTCAAAGTAGAGTATGTAAATAATGTAAAACTAAATATGGTGTAACTAAAAACGAGGGATAGTAATAATTTGGTGTATTTAATTTCAGTAAGGTGTGGCGTTTTACCAATTTTTTGTACTTGTACAGTATCGAAATTTCGGTATACCGTTTCGGTATGTGAATATTTTGATAAGGTGACATTATGTGTTATTTGTGATAAATCTCAATAATGTTGTCTCCTTTTCATTAACATATGAGATACGGGAAATGGGGGTACATGGTAATGAGCTAAGACCTAACAACAAATATGGGCTAGAGAATAATGAACATCCTGACATCCACACATTCCATAACATCCCCCCGATGTACATTACTAAAGAAAAAACACTACAAGAAAAATATGATTTTTCTCTTTATACGCTTGAAAATGCTGCCTTATTAAAAACCTTGAACATGGGAAAAAAAGTGCAACGTGTATGTGCTCCTCGTGTTGACTGCATCACTTCATGTCTTCTTCTCGAATCCAATTTAATCCAATCTGGTTACTGACTTTTCGAATGAAATATTGTACAATGGGTATGCCTCGTTAAAAAACTTGTTGGAAACCGCTTTGGGGAAAAACCAATCAAGGAAAAGAGTACATAATATAGAAAAAACGATGTGTTGTATTGACTACATCATTAAAAACATCTAACTAAGAAAACCACGTGGGAAAAACTTAGTAAAGAAAAAGAGCACAGTCATTGACCTTCGGGGCCTAATCTTCTGGATTACATTTGAATTCACTCTTCTAGAGAAAAATAATACTCCAAGAATCACAATATGTTGTTTGAGAATCACAAACTGTCTCATTAAAACCTTTGACCATAAAAACCCTATGGGACAAAATTTGGTTAACGAAAAAGAGTACAATTGCATTTGGTCTTCCGGACCAATCAATTGTTCGACCTTACAAGAACCAATTAAGATCTTTAGGGTACTATCTTCTGAACTAATATTAAAGTCACTCTTCTAGAGGATAATAGTCTTCCGAATGTTATTTATCTTTCTCACTCTTTAAGAACCACAAAATACCTTGTAAAACCTTTGGCCAAGAAAACCCTTAGGGACAAAAACTTGGCTAAGGAAAAAGAATAGCACATGGTCCTCTGGACCAATTAATTGTTTCATTTCAACAACTCAATATATTTAGATAAAAATATACGATAAACTCACATAGTTTGAGCTAATGAAAATCTTTAGTATATAAACCTCCATTATTTATACAGATTTTATATTATTATTATTATTATTATTATTATTATTATTATTATTATTATTATTATTATTATTATTATTATTATTATTATTATTATTATTATTATTATTATTATTATTATTATTATTATTATTATTATTATTATTATTATTATTATTATTATTATTATTATTATTATTATTATTATTATTATTATTATTATTATTATTATTATTATTATTATTATTATTATTATTATTATTATTATTATTATTATTATTATTATTATTATTATTATTATTATTATTATTATTATTATTATTATTATTATTATTATTATTATTATTATTATTATTATTATTATTATTATTATTATTATTATTATTATTATTATTATTATTATTATTATTATTATTATTATTACTACTACTACTACTACTACTACTACTACTACTACTACTACTACTACTACTACTGTTAATACTGTTGTTGTTAGTACTATTAGTTATAATTTAAAAAATTTTACTTTTTTAATAATGGTTCCTTATGTTTTTAGACATTTTTTTTTATAGAAATCAGGAGTTTTTTCCCGAAACAATGCTAATTAAATAAATAATTCCCAAAATACTGTTGGGTTAAAAATAATTCCCAAAATACTGCTGGATTAACCAGAGTTAAGGAAAACCGTCACTTGAAGTGGCGTTTTATCTCCTACAATACAAGAACCGCCACTTGAAGTGGCGGCTTTATCAAAAGTATACCGAGTATAATGCACTTCGATCAACTATGCCAAAGTTAACAAGTAATGGGACCCACCCAAATTATGTATCTCCTCTTTTCTTTGAAGTGTCATAACTTTTTTATTTGTACTCTAACTGTTACAAAACATATACCAAAATTTGTAACTTTTTATTATCTTTCATATGACATCAATATTGAATCTATAAATTCAAAAATATAATTTAACACTTTAAAAATTACCATGTACCTCTTTTTCGAGCCCGTTTGGTAGCAAGAAAATCGGCTGATTTAGCTGATTCTGCTGAAATTTATGAAGTTCTGGCTGAAGTGGCTGCATTGACTGATTTTGCTGATTTAAGAAAAATTATTTTTAAGATATCTTTTATTAATCAAAAAAAAGAAAAAATTATATTTAAAATAGGTTAAAATGGTCATCCACAATAACTTCAGCCAATACAGCCAGAAAAATAACTCCAACCTTACTTTTTCTGCTTATTACACAATTTAGCGTGCGAAACTTGGCTGATAAACCTAATAAACCAAAAAACATAGTTGTCAAACGAACTCTTAAAGTGCTATATTTTTTTTTATTTGTATTCCAATTATTACAAAAAAATATCAAAATTTATTATTTCTTATTATCTTTTATAGGAAAGCAATGTTTCATATAGAAAAATAAAAAGAAAATCTATTAATTTGATGGAGTTTGTGTAATTTTGTTTTAATTATACTCTTGATTAAATTATTCAATCTTTGGATTTTATATATTCAATATTGGTTTCATATGAAAGATAATAAAAAATTACGAATATTGGTATATCTTTTGTAACAATCAGAGCACAAATAAAAAAGTTATGCCACTTCAAATAAAAGAGGAGATATATAATTTGGATGGGTCCCATTTGTTAACTTTGGCATAGTTGATCGAACTCCATTATACTCGGTATACTTTTGATAAAGTCACCCCTTTGTTAATTCAACTATTTTGGGAATTATTTTTAACCCAGCAGTATTTTGGGAATTATTTATTTAATTAGCATTATTTCGGGAAAATACTCAGAAATCAGGAACCGAACCATTAATAAAAAATAAGAATGAAATCGTTATGGATTTATAATTTATACTCCCTTCATCTAAAAAAAAGTTTGATAAATTCACTTTTCTTGGTCAAAGACAATCAACTTTGACAATGAAATTTTTTAGTATGAAATTATTTTGAATATTAAAATTATATCAAGATATTCTTTATTCAAAATATTTTTCATAAAAGTATTAAATTTGTAAATTATACTACCTCTGTGTCAATGGATTGCCAAGTTCAGAGTAGATGAGAAATAAAAAAAATAAAAATTGTTTAATTGATATTTGTACCGAAGAGAAAAAATGAACAAAATCAAAAATTAATTACATTAATAAGAAAGTAATTAATTTTTTTAGACAACAAAAAAGAAGATAAAGTTGTTAACATGATTCACTAAAGTTTGCCGTTAAAATAAGCCATGGCGTCCGAAACTAGTCGAACTGGACAGCGCCGTTAACCTCCCCACTGCTTGGCAGCAGTTTCTTCATCGATCGTTGGCGAGTAGCTTCGTCCTCATCGATTGTCACCCAGCCCGTCTCCGTCGATCATCACTCATCATTTTCACACAATTCGGATATACTCACTTCTATGGTCATCGACAAATCGGTAATCAAATGTTCAATTCACATCTGTATGCGTTTAGGTTTATTGTATTTTACATTCTTATCTAATTCTTTTAGTATTAGCCTTATTTAGGTGTATTTTTAGGTTTATCTATACAAAGTTGTGTAATTTGCTTAGAGTTTGTTTTTCCATTTGGTTTTAATCGTATAAGACAACTAATTTTGTCTATTGAGGTTTATGGTTATGACTATTTTTTCTTCTCAAAACACCAACTGATATATGTATTTATCATTCGAAATCACAATTACGTTTGGATGTTTATTCAACCAATGTCTATTTAATCATAAGCAAAAAATAATCATGATTTATATAAAATCTTGTACTATAAATCACATCGCTCTTTTAAAAGTATACAAAAAAGTCAACATTTATTAATAAAATTAGATCAATAATGTATTTTTAACGATCTAAAAACACAATACATTTGCAATAGATTGAAATGAGTGAATCTACTATGTCACCGACTCACCAAATGCATACTCTTCTCCCTACTGTTGCAGTTTGTGTGACTTGACTTGTTAAATTTTCAGATCATGTCTATGTTGAAACCACATTTCTACAAAGGATAGTGCATAATAAGTCAAGTTTTATCTTCATATACCTTTTAAGTTGCTACAAATCTCTATGTCATGTCTATGATTTTGAGTAATTCTTTTATATAAAACATCTACGGAGTATTTCAGACTGCTAAGGTTTCAGATTTACAAATAGACTGCTACAAATAAAAGTTGATGAATATTGCGTACTATTTTCTTCAAACTACAAAACACTACTATTGGTTGAAAAATTGGATCAATTTAGCATTTAGAGTTGATAAAGTAGCATATTAAAAATGATAGGTAAAGTATTATAAGAGACTTAATTCTGGAAGCAGTATTTCCTTGCCTTCATTGAAAAACTAAAACTAAAAATAAAAAATATAAGAGATGATAGCCTCTTTGAAGGAATAAAGAGTAAGTTGAATATAAAAAATAGTAAAATACAACTTCTTCACTTAGCTTCTTGACTTGAGGTTTTGTAAGTGGCTGTAAAAGTAGTTGTGCTATTTTCACTACCAGATGCCTCTTACATGAATGATTGTTCATTTTGCAGGCATTTTAATGATTTTTATTATTCAATGAAAGCAGAACAAATTGTTGAACATTATCATCTTACCTGAGAGTTCAGTGTGTATATTTGAAAGTCACTACAGGGAAAACTTGCGGTTTGGATATGAGTTTACCATCATGTGCTGAGTGATGAAATTGCTTTCCAATGCTCCTTAATTTATAGAAGCAATGGTAAAAGATTTTCCATTAGAATGTGAAAAGGCACATCGTACATGTGCGCACTTTATTTTCTTAACGTCTGGTTACCCAGCTGTGTAAACTAATTTTAATTTGTAATATGGAGTTTTCGTTGAGATAGTGATTTATGCATCATCGGTGATTGCAATGGGCAGCCACATCGTGCATGCTGCTATCTATTGTGGAGTACTACTTAATTGCATTGGTTACTCATGCTGCTATTTATTACGAAGTATTAATTAACAACTTTGGTAATGAATATATACCTTTGGGAATCCCAAAATATCTCAATATATACGGACTTTAGAAAAATACTTCAGAACAGCCTTCAAGCCTCATACTCCATATTTAATTGCATTAATTCTTTAACCTTGAGAAACAATTAATTAGTTTAAATTTTTTCACTCGTGCCTGCATTGAGCGTTCACACTTTCTGCCCAAAATGACGCCTAAAAGGTTCTTGTGACTATTCCGTTTTATAATATACATAGGTTATGTGCGGATCCGATCTTTTTCAACATCCACGGGTAGCTTCCAGAACAGTCCCAATTTAAGGGTCTTAAACTCCACTCTAAATGATAATGGACAAGGTGACAGTGGAGGTGGAGACCGTGAAAAAAGAGTACGAAGAAACAACAAAGAAACTAGAGGAGCACATCAATTCAATCCGAGAGCATGGAAAATCTGGATTGGGGTTATCCTCCGTGACATCAGAAGAGAAGAGCTCACTCCCCAGGCTAAATGGTCTCGCACAAGATAGCTTAAATCATCTTCAATCACTGCAATTCAAACTTGATCTCTTGGCACCTCAGATGCCCATTGGTGATCAGGTCCAGGATGCTCAGTCTCTGGCAGAATCATGGAAAAAACAAATAGATAGGTACCCCACATTGTCCCCATTTCCCAATTGTTTCATAAAAATGTCTTCTTTTTTACAGTTCTCTGATTCATAGGGTTCTAAGTTTTTTAGGAATGTGTTACATTGGGATAATGAGAAGAACTTCTTGCCAGTTCATGAGAAGCTCTGTGATGAATATAGCCTGTTATTTTTTTATTGATAGATTTTGACTCTCGAGGTATGAATATAATTTTTTGGGGGAGAACATATTGCCAAATGAATTGGCTGATATATTGTGAAAAGTTATTCTGTATTTGTAAACATTGACAGTTCGAATGGCTTGTTTTCTATTCTCAATTATCAAGGAAGGGAGACAGTGGGATTGAAAATCTTCCTAGTTCTTTAACCTATTTGATCTTTTTAGACATGAGTGTCTTTTCTGTATTTTAAAGACTACTAGGACTAGAATGTGGCTGCAAAAGACTTGAAGCTCAATCCTTCATTTCTTCTATTTTCATTACTCATTAGAAGAAAAAAAAGGAAGGGGGTTGACCGATTTCATGAGTTGAATTTTAGAAATATATGAAAAATCACTTGTGAATTGCCAAATTTGAGGTACCTATTGAAATGTATTGTTGTGTACTGGATAGGGAACATCATCTGATGCAGAGTATGTTATAGACCTATGAATCCATATTTTTTCTCAGTTCTTATAGTCTTATTGTACTTTAGAGTATAGAATAGTATATGTATGGAGATTAGAGTAATTGTATTTCTATATGCATACTTCATGCATCTTCTAGTGGTTACTTTCCTAAAAAAAATTCAAAATGTATCTGTATCGTTTAGCCTGAGGCTGTCCCTGAGAAGTGCTAATTTGCAAGCTAAAGCTAATATGAGGAAAACTGCACAAGAAGAGGTAAAAGTTTTTCTCTTATTTGCAGAAACCCACTATACTTGAGCATTGTAACTTGTATGTTTATTTAAACAGATTAATTATTTCATGGAGGAGTTGACACCACTTTTTGTACTCTTTGTAAATCAATCCCATTGTAACTTGGGAATGCTTTTCTGAATTCACTTAATAATTGTATGCAGAGAGAATTGCTTCTGGGAGGTGGAGGAGAATCTACCATTCGTAGACGTAATCTACAGTATGTATAATCCGCTTCTTCATTTTCCAAACACATACTCTCCATACTCCTGTGTATCTAAAATGTGTTTTAGTGGACTTTCTCCCAAGGATATTAGTAAAAGTGTGTAAAAGGCTAAAAGCATAATGCCATAATATATTAATATGTGAACTGTGTCAGGTCAAAAGCCGGAATGACATCTGCAGCTGAAAGCATCACAGAGAGCCTTCGACGGACTCGCCAAATGATGGTTCAGGTTAGTACCTGCAGTCCTTGAAACAATCCTATGTTTCTTCCGAAGAATTTACTCATAATTTTTTTCTGATTTTTGTTTAAATTACTTCCAGGAGGTTGAAAGAAGTGCGAGCACTCTCATGACATTTGGTAGGCACCTTGCATTTCTTTCTATAAAGACTTTCATTCTTCAGATCAGTTCTTATTGTAGTTTGCATATTTTTCTTCTTTTAGCCATTCAGTGTTATCATAAATTTCTTCTTTTAACAGGGTGAAAAAACTACAGAAGTAGAAATACAAAGTGCAAGGTCTTTTTAGTGTTTTAGTTTGGAAGCGGGGGGTGGAGGTTGGGGCAGGGTTTTATTGGGCTTGTGAAGTATAAAATATAAATATAAGAAAGTGAGTATGTAGTTGTTGCTGCCAAGTTGTATCTATTTATTCTTACCATTACCAATTAAAAATTAAAATCATTATATGCCCTTATATGAGCGTCTCGAGTTGCCGCTGCCAAGTTGTATGTATGATCTTCACTGTTAATAATTTCCTTACCAATGTTTGTCAATTATTTCCCTCATTTTCTTGTATCTGCTGTCCTATTATTTTGTTATTGTTTTTTTTCTGTTTTCTGCTTTACTTCATTTTATCAATGCCTTCCAGCAGCTACAGTGCAGAAGCACCATAAGACTTTCAGTCACTATTTGAGCTAAGTTGGAGTGTGTTATTGTGTTGTTATTGTGTTTTCCCTGTAAATCAGGCATGATATCGCATTTAAATCTCAATGTTTTGTAGATGCAGAATATATTGGTGTATCAGTTAGAAAAATACTCACATGGTTTTGGCAATAATGCAGAGGAATCAACGGAAGTGTTGAGAAAAGCTGAAAGTGAGTACAAGGGGCACCGCTCATTGCTGATGCGAACCCGGAACCTTCTATCCACAATGCAACGTCAGGATGTTCTTGATAGGTAATATAAGTGTGTATTGCTTTATTACTTTTCTGATCTTTAATTACTTACTGATGTCTTCCACTCTAGTTTTTCTGAGCGAAGCTCATAATAATATAATGTATGAGCAGGGTGATACTTGTTGTGGGGTTTCTTCTATTCTCTTTGGCAGTTCTATTTGTTGTCTCAAAGCGTATGGGGCTACTAAGGTTACAGCAAAAGGTTATGGAAGCTGTGAAGAGTGGGGGTATGACTGGGAAAGTGGAGGTTGTACCTGCGGCGGCTGCAGGAGATTTTGTTGCTCTAAATATACCCTTAGAACAACATATGCATGATGAACTTTGAATTTTATTGATTATTTTCAAGGTACTGTGCTGTTTCGGTGGAGATCAGGAATACATTGTACACATTTTGTGTCATGATTCTATATATTGACATTTTTTTATGTTGTCTAGTTGTGTGTAGAAAGGGTCATGTTACATTCCTTTAGAAAAGGTCATGTTACATTCCTAAACATCTACAGCTTTTGCAGAATTGCAGGACTTCGGCATGCGTTTACCACTGCTGTCCTATTTCAATTTTCTTGTTTTTCATTTTTTCAAATTTCTCTTTTCTTATGATCTTATCTCTAAAGCATGTAGATTAATTATATCCACAAGATTTCTGGTTAAAATACAATCGTGGAGTCCATTAAATAAATTATTGAAAAACACCGCACAAAAATGTATATGCACAACGAAGTATTTTCTATAATTTATTTGACTGACTTTCCAATTGAATTGTACCCAAGAAGTTCCATGTGGAAGTACCTCGAAATTATGAGTTCTGAAAGTGGTTCTCGTCTGACCTAAAAGCATCACCTCACTCACTCTATATATACATATACTAGACTAAATACCCATGCGATGCACGGGGTATATCTAGAGTAAGTAACAACTTGTTTAAAATTATATTTTATTGTAATTGTATGTGTTGTTTAATTTTTCCAAATAAAAAGGATAGTAGAGTTTATATGTTGTAAATTTGATTATGCAATAGTAGTTTGTAAGAAAATGAAAACTTGGATCAAATGAAAAATTGTCAATTAAGAGTAAAGCAAAAAATGGCGGATCCAGAGCCTCTGCCTTGCGCTTCATCATGATGAATGAAAGAATGAATGAGAATGGATTGAGTTGAAAATTGAAAGAAAATTATGTTATCTGACGGGACCACCAATGATAATCATGGATTCAAAACCTTTTGACCAATACTTTTTAAGATATAACCTTCACCTCCAAACAATTACACAACCAAGTAATAAACAGGCGAGACTCATTACATAAGTCACATGACTGGCCAATGTTCCTCATTAGCATAATAGGAACACAAATTTTTAGTCCCAATTTTTGGTTCGATATCTCTGATGCATTGATGATGTTCAAAGACTCTTGCATGTGCACTTCAACGGATTCAGTGACAATGTTGTTGCCTTCAAGTAAACATGAGATGTCAAAATAAAAAATGTCTTCATTTCTGTAGGCTTGAGCGAAATCATATAATTATTAATAATCTCAACAACATCATTTGCAGGTGTCAAAATAGCTTTTTGTTAAACATATGACAAACGTCATATCCTTAAAAAAATGACGGATAAGTGCTAGTAGCAATAATAATTGAAACATAGAACCACCTGAAGTGCTAATAAAATAAAATTTCACCCCAAAAATTTGATTATATATAGTCGTCGGTGATTCGGCGGAATGCTTTTTTTTGCCACTATTTTAACTATTCTATGCATTAGAGTCCCAATTTTTGTCTAAAATATGTAGGAATTTTGTTACTTTATACTCTTTCCGTCCCTTAACACTTTGTCATCTTTCCTTTTTGGGACGTCCCATAAAACTTTGTCACTTTCTCTTTTAATCAATTATTTTGTGATTTCTGTTATTTCTCTTTCCTCTGCACAAACCCCAACCACATAGTTTTTACTTTATTATTTTCCGTGCCAGTCAACTGTGACAAAGTTTTAAGGGACGTAGGTAGTATAATATAAGGATAAGGATAATCTTATAGCCTTCATTATAATTATAATTATAATTATAATTATAATTATAATTATAATTATAATTGTAATTATAATTGTAATTGTAATTATAATTATAATTATAATTATAATTATAATTATAATTATAATTGTAATTATAATTATAATTATAATTATACCAATGAATTTTGGTGCAGATTTATCTTGACTCATATCAAGATTTATCTTGATTTATTTTGAATTGGTATTCACCGAATTCAACCATTTCAGTACATTTGTACATTTGCCTACCATTTCCTCATGAATACCAATTACACACAAAGTCAAGAAATTAGTTTTCTTAAAGGTCTTCGCACGTAAGTACGAGGCTCCCAAGGTGGGATCTTGGGAGACCAAGCACTTAAGGGCCTAAGGCTTGAGAGTATTTGAAACATGTTCTAGCCTAAGTTGGACAACCTGGCACCTAACCCGGTTCGATTGACGGCTAACCCATAAATATGGTTAAAAAACGGGAAAACTCAACAACCCGCTTGGACCCAACCCATACCGGCCATACCTGGCCCACCGTAATGGTTGGGTGGGTTTCGAACATCTTTCGTTTGAAATTTCAAGCTCTGCACAAAGTCTACCGCATAGGCGAGTTTGAAGTTTGAACAATGCATTCCTTAAACATTATTACTTCTTTTGATGTCAAATGTTTTCTTAACCATTCTTTTAGTAATTATAAATTAATTATTAATGATGGTGGTGGTGGTGGTGGTGATGATGATGATAAATATTTTTAGGTATTGACTAGGTTTTCTTGCATTGATCAGGTTGAGCTGCTCGGTTTGAGCTGACCCGTCACCCGATCTTTTGGTCAGATTGTTTTCCGGTCAAGTTTTATAACACATGTTCTAGCTTGTCTTCCACGTTCCTAATGTGGTCGATGTATACTCAGCAACATATTCAGATGTATAAATTGGAATGGACACATATAAATGATTTTTCTAGATAACATTTTTCACAAAAAAATATACCCGTATACTATATTCTTTTAGCCACGTCTATCGAGAAGGGAATTATCCAGTCCACTTCTTGGTGAAAGCGGATTTAAATTTAAACAATCAGGAATTTTTCTTCGATGTTGATCAACTACCGGTCCATGTTTGACAGTTATTTTGGAAATCTCTTCGGGATACCTCATATTCGTTTTTAATTATGTTATTTAATTTTGTATTTCAATTATGCATTTTATTATTAACTTATTTTAGTTTTGTATTTAACTGTGCTTATTTTCTGCTCATGTATTTTGAGAAGGAATGCCTTCTCTGGTGGGGTTGTTTGGTTTGGTCCCCCTCACCTTTAGTACTTTCTCAACTTTATTAATAAAATAACATCAAATATTATCTGACTTTTGCCCCACTGATTTTGGTGGTTTGCCTACCAAGTTAAAAAAATACTATATTCTTTTTCCAAATTTAGGGTAGATCAGGGCCTAACATGCTCCTACCTACTCCCCTTGTATCGGTTGTTTGTACTTTTGCGCAAAAGAAATTGCGCCCAACTGATTAAACATTTTATGAATTGCCAACATGCCTTTTAGAATAAGCGTTAAATTGATCAAGAGTCCCTGTATCGTACCACCGGTTGTACAACATGCATTGTATAGTCGGTTAGGAGTCTAATTTTGAACATCGTGCCTTCGGTTAGGAGTCTAATTTTAAACATCATGATTCACTTTTTTTCTTTTATAAAAAATATCTTAAATTATATCTATAATCAACACGTATGAATTCCAATATGCGGATCTAATTTAATATTGCGCTTTTGAAATAAACATTGATATAAAAAACGTAAATTCTACTAGTTGAGCATCAAACCTCCTATATTTAACATTTGAAATTTGCAATTAGATATCACAATATATGCTCTTATGAGTTCTACTTCTACTTCATTTTCTTATTCTTAATTTCTATTTTTTGTATTTTTTAAAAATATATCTATAATCAACTGCTATGAATTCAATATGTGAATCTAATTTATTATTAATACACTTTTTGAAATGTTCATTGATATGAAAATCACAATCTCTACTAATTGAGTAGCATGACATTTTCATTGGATATCAAGTCTTCTTTATGGAGCATTGAAACATTGCAATTCACTTTTTGTTGATAGTTTTTCTTTTGTAGATGTTTTTTTAAAAATTATATATATAATCAACTCCTATGAATTCCAATATGCATTTTAGTGTAATATTATACTTTTGGAATATGCATTGCTATAAAATTTTAAAATGAGCTTAACAACAGTATCAAATGAGCATACATAACTTACAAAATGAGTATCGAAAAATTAAAAAACTCATTTGAATTCTCTATTGTGCTCAATATTCATTTGTGTATGCACATTTCATTTTAGTGTTATTCTAATTTGAATATTAATATAAACTCCTTTCTATAATATGCGTATGTTGTAGATTCTTTATTAATTAATTTACTAAGCTATCATTAAAGATGTGGAAGTAACAAGAAATCTAACAAACCTACTCAAAACAAAGAACTATTATGCAAACAAAGTTCACACACTCAATACTTTATTCAAGTGCAACAAAGAATAGACACTCACTCAAGAAATGAAGGAACATTCACTTGGGTATTTTTCAGAAGAGTTGGTGAGCATTGGTATTTAGGAAGTATTTTAAAGGAACATAGTACTACGTATAACACTATTGACTATTGATGAAATATTGAGATGGAGATGTTTCAAATAAATTATCATCCTCCATTCCTCCCTAATGTTTTCAGAATTGAGATGTGGTTGTGATTATAGTCCAATTTACCTCATATATGTTTTGTGATTTATATTTTGTACGTCTCAAATTACATCAAACTAAGTAAACATAAATGTACGTCTCAAATGAATGTTTTGTGATTTGTGTTTTGTCATACTATTATAGATTATCAGAAATTTATTAATTATGTAATATGAAAATTGATAAATTGTGTGAATTTTTGGAGAATGGCTAATCTTTAATTTTCCGAAAAAGTGAAATTATATGGTATTGGTATGACATTGTACCGTCTTGCTTGAAAAGGGAACTGTACTGAACGGGTTTAGGTCAAAGACGGAACCGGATCGTTTCGGCAAATATTGAACCGTCCTGGACCGTGTCCACTCTACGATTTGGGGAGGGAATTTATAATTATTGAAATAAAAATAAAAATAAAAAGAAAATGGAAGTGAGACATGGAGACTATGCTGCATTGCTGCCTATGCACGAGAGCTCGACGGAAGAGAAAGCTAAGCAGGGAGTTCATGAATCTATAACTAAGAGGTTTAAAGTTGTAAGGAACTAGTATTCTACCCGTGCGATGCACGGGACAACAAAATTTTATAATTAAGAATAAATTTATTAATATAAACTGTTTTCATATAAATGTGCATTATTATTGTCAAATATATTAAGTGGAAGAAACATTTTATGTTTTCTATGGACTAAAGTTTCTTAGGGTCTCAAAGATTAAAAAAATGCCAAATAATGAGAATATTCTTACGCTTTTCTGTGGCCTTAAATTTCTTAGTTCTAGTGTCTCATATAAATATTACAAATATTTATGTGTATACTTAGTCCATATTAGTCGATCAAAACATCTTGATAGTATTGAGAGTGAGAATTTGATTGGTGCTATAGCTAGAAACTCTTCTACCGAATTTCTTGATGTCTAATATGAAAGCTATGTGACGACTTGAGATGAAGATACAATAATGTCACACCTAATGACAAAAGGCGTGCAATTAGCCTCACATGGCATGATATGTTTTATTTTCAATATATAAGGGAAAAGGTGGCCATTCAAAATAATTTATGTGGACGTATACAAATATATATCTGAAATTCTAAAAGGTGCAAAAATGCCCCTAGTATCTTTAGTCATTTCGTGCACGGGATAAAACGATTTTATTTTAGTTTTACTATATGTGCGTGCGTGCGTGCACTAACATATTTATGAGTTATTAGGACTAATTGAAAATCACTTATTTAGTCGATTATAACATTGATTGATATGAGTATTTGGGTATGTCTTATTTATTAACTAATTATCTAAACATGTTCGCAATCTATATAATTAAAAGAACCAATTTTTCTTGTTGCATCCAAATGAACTTCGTATTTTCAACCATCTTTATCTAAACAAAAAAAATTGTTCAATGCCTATTTATATACATTAGATTTCATTCGTAGCTTACTGTGTTTACTAATAACTACACATTTTTATAATGTATTTATTATATGATGGGTGTTGTCATTTTTTGAAGGCATTAGTCCTTCCGAGATTTAGAAGTGAGCAAATTAGTCCTTCTATCTCCTTTAAGAAAAGAATTCAGAACATATACTTTTGTGACATTCTGATTTTAATGAAGGTGTTTGCTACAGCATCAGGCCGGCTGCATAATGCGATTGGTAGTTAATTTCATTTATTTGGATGTAATTGTGACGGTAAAGATAGTTGAAAAGATTAATTTCATTTGGATGGAATTGAGAGTTATAAAAATTGTTCATTTCATTATAAAATATAGTCTGGAAAATGTTTAGATAATTAGTTAAGAATGCTTTTTCATTAGAAAATATAGATTGCAAAAACGTTTAAATAAGTATTGACTTGGTGTACGTTAAATACTACTGAGTATTTATTAATTCCAAGTGAGCTCGTAATAAAAAGTAATTATTAAATTAGTAGGGAATAAGAAGATAATGAAATTATTAGTAAATAAGAAGATTAATAGTTACAATCGATTAATAATTGTGTATGAGTCTAGTAAAAATGTGTTAATTTTATAACTTGTCTTTGAGTGGAATTCTAGTAAAAGAGCCTACTAAAATTGTGTTTGAGTAAAATTGTGTTGATCTATGAGAGTGAAATTATATTGTGTTTTCACATGTAAATATCATGTAAGGGTGTTTTAATTGGTCTGGAAGTTTGTTCTAATTTGATCTATTTAAGTCTAGTTTGTTCTGATTTGATCTGAACAGGTCTAGTCTAGTATATATTTGTTTTATGTGTATTTTACAATTGTCAAAGTCTAGCCTGATTTGATCTAGTATGTTATGGTCTGAGACTGAAAGTAATTCAATTAAAAATATCCTAAATATCCTAAAAAAAAGTGGACGGGTATATCTAGGGAGAAGAAGACTTCAATGAAATAATTATTAAAAGAATAAAGAGTATTAGTTATCCTTTGTAAATTAATTATAATGGCTGAAATCCCAATTATGTAGTGCCATGTGTCAAATAGTAGCTAAAAGAATGACATGTGGCAATGATACATAATAGAATGACACATGGCAAAGTGACTTCCAATTGTATAATATATAGATATAGATATAGATTACTCCCTCCGTAATTTGGATAAAAAAGAAATAATTTAGAAGTAAACATTTTTTTATCATCAAACAGACCTCTATTCATATCAAAAGATTCAGGATCATTACATCAAGCAAAAGGAAAATAAAACTGACACCAACTGAAACTTCAACAACTACGACTGTAACCCTATTGTGAGACTTTGAGACGGTCACCCCTGAGAGAGCAACACGAATCGCTAACCATGTAGTGGGCTTGACACAGCCAAACCTATTCCCATAGATCCAACCATACTCAATGACATAAAGAGATGCAAAAAACTCAAACAAACTGTCAAAACCAACAACAAAAGTGGACACAAGAAAACAAATAACAAACAAATAAAAACTACAAGAAAAGCGTTCACGAACTCTAGCACCTCGTACATCTCATGGTGGTGGTTCAGGAGGAGGTCTTACCACCGGTACCATGCTAATTGATACTCTGTGACCTTTGGCTGCCAAAGGCCATGCATCAATCCTTCGTCCCTGCATAACCAAACTCATCCCTGCCCCATGCAACCAGAGTAAACGGATAGGCGGCGCCGATCTTCTCCAACGACGACAGCAACGCATCATCCCCGAACCTTGACCACAACGCCGATCTCCTCGAGCCATGACAGCAAATCCGCCTTTCGAGGACGAAGGACAAACAACAACGGCCGTCCTTCGATTAAAATCGAAGACGGAAATAGCGGCCGTCCTTCAATTAAAATCGAAAACGGAAAAAGTGGCCGTCCTTTGATTAAAATCGAAGATGGAAAAAGACTCCAAGCAGCCGAAGCCCTTTAGAAGTAAACATATAAAGTGAAAGTTATTAAAGGGAGATAAGCTGGCGGTAGTGAAATTGCAAGACTTTGACATGTAATGAGTAGGAAAGGAAAATATGTGTTTAAAGATATAATTAAAGAGAATATATTATTTCTTAAAATAGAATTAAAACCTTTAAATGAGACATCCAAATAATGAATGTGAGAACCTTTCAACGAGACCGAGGGAACAATTTTATCCGGCCGTACCATACAAATGGTGCCCACACATACCATATAATTTGAGGGTAATTTGAGTTTGCACCTTATTTTATTGTCCAAATTGGACTTTGCACCTCGTTTTAAAAAATTATTGTTTTTGCACCCCAACCCCGTATGAAGAGACCATTAACAATTTTGTTGGTCTTGAACATATTCATAATCGATGAGCATTTTTGTCTTTTCATACGGGGTTGAGGTGCAAAAACAACATTTTTTTAAAATGATGTGCAAAATCTAATTTGGACAATAAAATGATGTGGAAACTCAAATTACCCCTATAATTTGCCAGCGATCAAAACCTCAACGTTCAAGTAAGTTTTAACGTAACACCAGTGCTTGATGCGAAACATAATTCTAATTAAGAGATAATTAAGAGAATTGTTGAGCTAATCTTCCAGAGTTAGAGTCATCAATTGGGGAAAAAATAGTTTTGGAAACACATATAAGCAAAGAAAATTAAGACAATGATCACTACGACGTGTATTAAGATGCCTATTACCTATATTAGATTAAAGATGTACGGAGTATGTAAAACTGTTTACAAAGATGATCTTTGTACCCACTCTTATACCCACTTTTGGGTCCACCTATGTTTGTGAAGTATTTTTTTTTTGTCAGTGAACCACGGCTCATAGGCAATATTTTGCACAAACAAAATATTGTCTATGAACCGGGTTCACAGAAAAAAAAACCTCCACAAACATGATGGGTATAAGGTGGGTATAAGAGTGAGTACATCAAGCATTGTTGAAGTGTTTATGTTGAGTATTGATTTATTGAATAAAGAATCTGAATTGAGTTATATAATCAATTTAATTTAAAATTATTATTGGAAATGAATATATTCAGAAATTGCTGTCAAACACCTTGTGGTTCGATGACCTCGTTGTGGCACTCCCAAGGAGGAGGTCACATGTTTGAAACTCATCATAGTCAGGGATGTTGGCATTTAAGCACTCTACGAAAAAAGAGAGTGTGCAGTCAAAAAAATATTCAAAAATTGTCCTAAATAGGAGTAAAAAAGTTTTGAAATTCTAAAATAAGACTTTGATGTTTTTATTCCCTAAACATGAGTAATTCTGGCAAGTTTGGAAAAAGTGTCATGTTTATAACCTAGTAATGCCAAACTTGGCAGAAATTTACTCCTATTCAGGAAATAAAAACATGATAGTTCTATTTTGGATATTCAAAACTTTTTTACTCTGATTTAGGGAATTCTCTCAAATATATTCCATAATAAAAAATAGCTAAATAGATGCTTTAAGTGGTTTCTTATTGTGGAAAAAAGGTTTCTTATTGGGAAGGACTTCTAAATTACAATTTTGTGATTAACTCAATCTTTAAATGAAACTTTAAATAAGCGTAACTTTTTCTTTACAAATCTTTCTAACCTATTAAGTAGGGTCAACATGACTGAACCTAGATGGGATTCAAATATGTGACCTCCTCTAAGTGTCAGTGAATAAGTAAGCATAACTTATTAATTGAATGATTAAGTTACTATTCCCATTAAATTTGTTGAGTGGCAAGTAAAAACTAAAAAGCGGCAAAACCTAAGTACCTAACCTATATAGCGCAGTGCAAAGCTTGGGTGAGAAAAGGATTGTAATTAGTACGCCGGAGTAAATTAATCAAGCTATAGCATAGCTCTCCCGCCGGTCTTTTGCAGTTATTGCCAGTTCAGAATTTAATTAGTTCATTAATAATTGACATTTCCTCAATTGCTTTGATAGAGTAGAGGGCCTTGACACCTGTGCAACATCTATTTTAGCTGCTAAAACATCCTACCTAGACTTTGGCTCTTCTTCTCTATCATGTCCTAAGGCTACTCTACTCTACCCTGCCCCTCTGTTTCTCCTTTTCTGCCTTACCCAGTTAGCCCCTTGCTACGAATCATTTGGAAGGATAAGCAGTAGTTCCCCTCTCTTTTTCATTGTTCCCTTATTTCCTCTGTTTGATCGGAATCACTTTTGGATCCAATAAAGAACAGGCTTCCTATAAATAAAAGTAATAAAGATGGCTTCTTTTTAATGCTTACTCTTTTAAAGGTATTTCCCATTTCCATTTCCTCACCTAGAGAAGAAGTGAGTAGAGAACTGATCATTTTATTGTGTGCAGTGTTCATGCACTACTCCAATTGAGAAAGTGCCTTTCAGGAAAGTTTCATCTTTCTCTTAGCAGCATGAAAGTGCTTTTGCTGTTTATGGTCTATTTGGTTGGGTGGTGCAATGGGGATGACCAAAGTCTTGATGAAGCTCCATTAATGGAGAAAAGTGAACAAGAAGCTCTATACCATGCTATTCAAGGATTTGTGGGTAAGCAGTGGAATGGTTCTGATCTCTATCCAGATCCTTGTGGTTGGACCCCTATTCAGGTAAATACTTTTTTTCTTATGTTTCTGTTCAAGAAAATATTCTTCTTAATCTGATCATATCTTTTCACCCCTTTTGACCTTTTAGATTCTGTAAGGGTCTAATCAACCATTGGTATACACGTGGTACTTGTACAACTTATAAACTGTATTTATTTTAGCTTAAAATCAATTATTTAAATGTCATGAAAAAAAATTCTTACACTAATATGGTAATGTTAAAAGTAACTTTTTAGCTTAAGCTTATCATTTCTTTATTTTCAAATTTTCACACTATCAAAGAAAATTAAAGTTGGTATGGGTATTGAATACTAATTTAACAAAAATGATAGGTGTCTCCAATTTTGTGTACACCATTCGCACACATGGAAGACAACTCTGTTCAAAACTAAAATTTGTCTATATATAGACAACTCTCTCTGCGTACACAGACTGTGTGTGCGAATGGATACACAAATTTGGGTACCCCTAGCATTGGAGATTTAAAAGGAGTTTGTGGAATCACATGTTTTGGTAGTAAGGCTTTCTCCTGAATGGTAGTGTTAAGTATCTTCTCTTTGTTTAGCTAGTTTTGTAGCATTATTATAAGCACAAAGGTAACCATCAAAAAGCACATGTGGAAGTGTGGGGCATAGATTCCATACAAACAAACCACTAAATAAAGAAGAAATTTAAAGAAAAAAGTTTGTACATTAAGGTATGTCTTATCTGATTAGATGGCCCTAACGGAAGTGGAAAAGAAATGAAGGAACAGTGGTTACTTCAATGTCTCCTTGGTTTATGGTATGCTAACCAAACGTCCTCTGTTGGTATTAGGCAAACAAACACACCCCAACAAGTTTTTTGCTTTGTTTGGATCTTCTCATTTTCCTTCTTATTTTGGTAAAGTGGCTGAAGGAAAAATCAATTTTAGTTCACATGATGCATCTTTGAAAAATATAAGTACAACTTTATTTATTTTATTGTTTAAATTCGCTTGGATTCTTTTAAAGTTAATCCAGTGGACAATGTGGATAAAGTAATGATTTTATCCAAACCTACCAAAGTAAAAAGATAAAAGAAAGAATTATATATTTACAATTAATATAAAGTTTGTTTCTAAAAATTTGACTTCTATTGTGACTAGTAGTAGTAAAACTGTGCACATGATTTTAATCATAGTATTCATGGGCGGAGGTAGAGAACCGGGCCACGGCCCGCCCCAAATTTGAAAATTCTTTGTATTTTTAATGTAAAAGTTAATGTGGAAAAAATTATCTGAAAAATTCTTTGTACCGGCTCAGCCCAACCTTCAATCCTAGCTACGCCTCTGACATTAGTAGTTATGTTTAATATCTACATTTAAGTAATCATGATTTAACAGTGATATCAACTTTTAAAAAATAATTACATATTTATGATTAAAATAAAGATTGTTTACAAAAATATGATTAGTGACTAGAATAGTAATGAAATCATAATAATTTAAGTTCAATTTTTAAACTTGAGTTACCAAAACACTACATTGTAGTAACTATTAGTCATATTTGTGTCAATAAGCTTTATTTTTTAGAAAAGTTTTATATTTGAAAAGAAAATCGAAGTACTAATTATATTTTTGAATAATTTTTTTTCCATAAACTTTTAAAAAAGCATACAAAGTAGGAGATAATGAATACACACTAGATATATGCAGTTCCAAAATAATTGACAATTGGTCACATGATTATTACACCCCGTCCCTTAAAACTTTGTCAAGCTCGTTCAGTACAAAAAATAATAAAATAAAATTGTATGGTTGAATTTTATCCAGAGAAGAGAAAAATAACAGAAATCATAAAATAATTGATTAAAAGAGAAAGTAGTAAAGAATTTGGTGCAAACCAAAAACGAAAGATTACAAAGTTTTAAGGGACGTAGGGAGCACGAGTATATCATTCACTTTGAGTTTGCTATTTTTCTATGTTTCTACTTGGATGCACCACTGTAATTTTCTTTTGATTTTTAGTCATATTCAAAATTTAGAATGCTTATAAGTAGATTAATTTCAATCGCTGATGAGACAAGACCTCGACTGATCAGATTAAACTAAATCAGACTTCCACAATTATAAAATAAGCATAGGACAGACATCAACGAGAACGGTTTATATTAGACCAAACTTAAATAGATCAAATCAGATAAGACTATACAAGACTAAAAACATTAGGCCCAATTAAAAAAAGGTCTTTTACAGAGCGATACAAAACCTACATACTTCCTTCGTTCTTAAATAAATGCAATGGTCAACATTTCACACTTGCCGAGACACAACTTTGACCATTAATATAAATTATTTTGTATTAGTAAAAAAATTAAAAAAATTAGATTATGAAAATTTACAATGAGACAAGTTTAACAATATTTTTTCATAAAATAATATTATTACATTAATAAATAAAACGTAGTCAAAGTAGAACATGTGAATAGTGTAAAAGTCAAAGTGTTGCATTTATTTAAGAACGGATGTAGTATATTGCCGGAGAGATAAAAAAAATTTGCCGGAGAGATTATTGGAAGGACCCAAATCGAGGAGAAATCCATAGTTTTTTTTTGAACCATGAAATCCATAGTTGTGCATCAGAATTGAAAGAAAAGTTTTTTGCACTGAAACGTAATATCAGTGTCACATTTTGCCTATTACATTTATTTTGGTTATACTACGTAATAGTAATAGTAGTGGGCTCAAAACGTGAAAAAGTTTTCCATCAAAGGACTTTCTAATGGCGTGTTTGTTTCATCATCTTCAACAGGGAGTGTCTTGTGACCTTTTCGATGGCTTTTGGTATGTGACAGACATGAGAATCGGGCCCGTTCTTGACAACTCTCTTGAATGTGCCCAAAATGCAGCATTCAGCCCCCATTTATTTGCACTGAAACACCTCAAGACTCTCTCTTTTTTCAAATGCTTCCTCCCTCCCCAACAAATCTCCATCACAACCCTATATTGGGAATCACTCAATGGCACCTTAGAATCCTTGGAATTTCGATCTAACCCGAGCCTCATCGGAGCCATCCCGAATTCCTTCGGATACCTGAAAAAGCTCAAATCTTTGGTTCTTCTTGGAAACGGGTTATCGGGCAGTTTACCCGGGAATATTGGCAGCTTATTCAGTTTAAGGAAGCTAGTTCTCTCTGCTAACAACTTTACAGGAAACATCCCAGACAGTTTTGGTGGACTTCAGAACTTATTGATACTTGATCTAAGCAGAAACTCTCTCTCTGGTCACTTTCCTTCCTCACTTGGGCAGATGAGGTCACTTTTGAAGCTTGATTTGAGCAAGAACCAAATTGGAGGCAAAATCCCAGAAGAGATTGGGAATCTAAAGAATCTAACGTTGTTAGACCTTAGTGGCAACAGATTCTCAGGTGGGCTCCCCAAGTCACTTCAGGGAATGGAGTCTTTGGAGGAGATGGTCATATCAGATAACCCCATGGGTGGGACCCTGATGGGACTGGAATGGGGGGGTCACCTCAAAGGATCCTTAACAGTGTTGGATCTGTCCAATGCAAAATTGACAGGAGGAATTCCAGAGTCCATAACAAGGCTGGAGAAGTTGAGATTCTTGGGGCTTAATGATAACAACCTATCAGGGGAGATTTCTCCAAGAATTGCAGAAATGCCAAATATAGGCGCACTTTACCTAAATGGGAATAATCTAGCAGGAGAGCTCCAATTCTCTGAAGGGTTTTATGGGAAAATGGGGAGAAGGTTAGGGGTTTGGGGTAACCCAAATCTTTGTTACCCCATTGGGTTTAAGGGTGGTTCAACTATGCATGTCCCCTTTGGTGTAACGGCTTGTCAGCCATAAGTGGTCGTCATCCCTGCCAGTAGTTCCGGGATGGATAATGGGAATGGGAAAGTGACTGAAGGGTTCGTTC
This sequence comes from Cuscuta epithymum, assembly GCA_945859915.1. NCBI lineage: Eukaryota > Viridiplantae > Streptophyta > Magnoliopsida > Solanales > Convolvulaceae > Cuscuta > Cuscuta epithymum. The sequence continues at coordinate 300,172 of CAMAPF010000128.1, forward strand.
ATACTCTTTCGGATTCTCAAGGCACTTTGACCTTTGGAAAACTTTGAATGTGGAAGTTTAGGGAATTCCGGATATTTAACCTTCTGTTGTAACAAAATTAATTAACTTCAATCTGATCATTCTTCTCCTTCCTTGTCATTTCATGATGATTATGTGATACGTGAACTCTTCAAATGGACAAGGTATAAGACTATAAGCCGCTAATATAATAATGCTTAGTTCACTTATTTTAATGTTGAAATAATGACAAAAATAAGACCTATCATGTATATGGACAATAAGGAGACTCGAAATTAATGAGTAACTAAGAAGTTTTTCTGTCCTCTTATTCTTATTACTTATTATTCTTATTACTACATACTTACTAGTATTTCTTTTTCTTATTTTATTCAGATCAGATCAGAAAGATTCAGATCAGATAAGAATCATTCAGATCAGATCAGAAAGATTCCGATCAGATCAGACCAGATCAGAAAGATTCAGATCAGATCAGACCAGATCAGATCAGATCAGATCAGATAAAAAATTTTCAAACATGATTTATCAGTTTTATTATTATAAAATAATCATAATAATATTATGATTATTTTTTAGGTGATGATTATTATTATTATTGTTGTTGTTGTTGTTATTATTATTATTTATTTTTATTATTATATAGAGTAGTTATAATTATAATTACAATTATGATTATAGAAATAATTATAATTAAAAATATAATTACAATTATATTTATAGCTATAATTATAATCAGTGTAGTAGGTATAATTTTTTATAACTTTAATTATAATTATAATTATAATTATTATAATTATATAATTATAATTATAATTATAATTAAAATTATAATTATAATTAAATATTTTTAGAATTATGACTATAACTATAAATTATATTTAAATTATATTTATAATTACAATTAAATAAATATTCAAATCAGATCAGAAAGATTCAGATCAGATCAGAAGGATTCAGATCAGATCAAAAAGATTCAGATCAGATCAGACCAGATCAGAAAGATTCAGATCAGATCAGAAAGATTCAGATCAGATCAGATCAGATCAGAAAAATTTAGATCAGATCAGATCAGAAAAATTCAGATCAAATTAGATCAGAACTTAATTAATTCAGATTAGAAACATTCCGATCAGACGAAGAGAACAGCTTCTAAATCACAAAAAGTCCAGGGAAGCGCACAAAAAGTCCTTCGCCCCAGGCGCAAAAGCATCACCTCCATCTCCAACCTCTGCCTCCACAGCAAATCCTTCTCCCGTGAATTTCTGCGCATTGGCGGCAGTCGTCCGACATCCGTCATACTCCGCCACAGGCCTGACCAAGTCTTTCCTTGCTCACTTTCTCATTTTTTTGTTCATGCGCCGCCTCATCCATGTCTACATGAGATTTTGGATCCTTGTGGTGCGGTTGAACTGGGCAGCAGTGCGGTTGATTTGGGCAGTGGTGAGGTTGATTTGGGCGGCGGCTATGGCTGTAGGATGGGGTGCGACGATTGGGATGCTGAAGAGAGGGGGGCTAGGACTAGGGAGGGTCTGGTCTGCTACAAGGGGTTGGGCGAGGGCAGTAAACGCTGGTGCGGGAGCGACCGGGAGGGTTGGACCACTAGAGAGAGGGATGCGACTGCGTAAGCTGGGGTTTGGGAAGGAGTGTTGGGGGCTGGAAAGGTAGGCTCTCGAATGGGGGAGGGTCAGTGTCAGGCAACAACCGTCGTTGTAGCCGGCGGTGGTGGCTACCCCTCAAATTATATCGTACAGCCGTCTGTACCGTGTGCATGGTACATGCGGGCTGTACCGTGCGCACGGTACAGGCGGGCTTTTAGTTCGAAGATTGCAGATCGCTCACTTCCATCGTTGTTCGTTAGTTGCTCGTTCGATCGTTCGCACTTCGCTATTTAATGGCTACTTGTTGCTCGCTGTCGTTCACAGACGACAGATTGGCCAGTCTGGCCACTCACAATCCTCCCGCAGTAACGCACAACTCAGACACCCGCTTGCGCACAGAAACCGCGGCTCTAGCATATGTATAGGGTTAGTTGCATTCTTTCTTTTTTTTGCAATCTTTTCCTTTTTCTCTTTTACGTGCACAAGTTTGATGAGTTTGGTCACTTGTTGGCTGCAGGTTATGAGAAACCTAAGTTATACGTAGTTTTACAGATATGAGCATACACACACAAAATTTTGAGCATGGTAGACATTTTAAATGAGTTATTGATTTTAAAGTAGTCATATTCATGCATATTTGAAAAGTATAATGTTACATTAAATTCAAATATTGGATTCATACGAATTCATTATATATATTTTAAAAAATAAGAAAAGAAAGTGAATTATAAGATATGAAGCCGATATCACGAAACTCATTGTTACACTCTCAATACTGAGTAGAATAGATCTGATGCTCATTAAACATGTATTAATGCTCATTCAACGGAAGTAGCGAATTTCCCTTAAATTACCAAAATGTCACCGGTTGTATGCTGCAAGATGTACAACCGTTGTACGGTATACGGAGTCGTGGCTATCCATGGTCACTATCGGACCGGGTAACTGTAACTCGTCGGTCCGATCAATCCAGGTAACTGTAACTGGTCAATCCAGGTAACTATAACCGGTAAGTTCGGGAAATTGTAATTGATGAGCTCGGATAAATGTAATTGATTTGATTGGTTATTAAAAATAGTATCAAATCAATTACATTTATCCTGACCCGACCAGTTACGGTTAGAAAAATAATATTAAAACTTTTCGGGTCAGGTAACTGTAATTGTTTGGGTCAGATGAAGCAATTGGTTAGACGAGTATGTGTAACTGGTCGAAATAGATAATTGCTATTAGTCCTTGCTATCAATCTTCAGAAGTGGGAAAAGAAAAGGAGTCGTAGGAGGAATGGCACGTAATCAGTACTCAGCAAGTCAGCAGTACTGCATATCTAATTTGATGAATTGATGTGTTTTGATTAATTAAGGGCCGAATGGGTATATGTGGTAATTTCATCCGAATTTTTTAAGTGTTGCTAGCCGATGTTTTATTTTTCTAAAATTATTAAAAAAGGTCTTATATTTATCTGAATCCTTTTATTTAGTACTACGTAATATTCATGACCTAACTCCCTTATTGTTCTTGGCTCCCCATAATAAAGGGACTTTTCAAAAATATTTTCTCAAATTAGTAAGACTTGGACGCATTTACTAGACATTGTTTGAACAAGAAAAAAGAACTACAAGAGAGAACATATTAAACAAGACCCAAAGGAAGGAGGGATTCTTGCAAAGGTTCAAGAGGACATACAAAAGTTGATCTCCCTCACCTACATGTGATCAAATAGTCCTAAATATGGACATACTACCTTTTTCTTAAAATAAGTGTTCAATAGGCTTTTTCATGTAGTTTAAGATAATTTATAGGTTTATCATACACTTTTTGAAAAAGAATTTTCTTATACCGTAGTTGTACTGTTGACTTTAGTAAAATGTATCGTAGCTACTTTTGAGGTGGATTTATTTTCTAAAATGGAAGTGAGACACTTATTTTAATATGATCAAAAAAGGAAAGTGAAACACTTATTATGATACAGAAGAAGTATTTAGGGAAATTTCCTTAAATATGAGTAAATAAGTTTGAGAATTCCAAAATAGGATTAACATGTTTTTATTCACAAAATAGGAGTAATTACTGCCAAGTTTGAAAAATACTGCCATCTTTAAAGTTTGGTACTGCCAAAACATGACAGTAATTAGTCTTGTTTTAGGAATAAAAATATGACAATCCTACTTTGGAACATATGAACGTTTTTAGTCCTATTTAGGATAATTTCGGAAGTTATAAGAACATATCATACACGTGAGTAAGGTCATAAGATTAATATTGGGTACAATCAAAAGACAGTGGTTTAACACATCAAATCTCTCATACTTTTTTAAAGTATGGAAGCATTTAAAGTTGTAGAAGGCTTGTTGAAATATACATATCACGTCAGATATTATTTATTCTCAAATGGAAAAAAGATTATTAGATTCAGTAGTTCCTAAAACTAACTCACTAACATATTTTTTAGATATAACAAAATATTCTGCAAGTGTAATTGATTTTAGATAGTGTCTATTGTACTGAGTTTAAAGATCCCTTTAGTGGATGTACATGGGCTTCTATTGCTTATCTATAGTTAACTTCTCACCCTTTCCCGGGTAATTTTATTTACACCACAAATTACTGTTGGTAGCCATTTATTTAAATATTATGGAGTAATAAATAAAAATAATTTGAATACCCAAATTGGCCTTGAGGGAGCTGAGGCACTCACCTAACCGCTACCACAACCCTGAATCCCACTCCGCATATGACTCCCAAACAATGTGCCTATCAGACAGTGCATGAATTTGAAAAATCAAATTAATCGAATTCCATTAAGATTTGAGAATTGTTTACGGAAGAAAGACAAACAATTGATCAAAAGTTCAAAACATTACCATAGAAACACAAACAATTAATCAAAAACAGGTTTAGTGTAATGAACTCACTAAGTTCATACCTTCAGGTATAGAACTCACTCCTAAAAAACCAGCCGATTAGGAGGAGGGGACACCTTGTTTAAATTATAAGTCACCGGTCAAGCCCATACTTGACCGGTGTGGGATCTTTACAATACCCCACGCTTCGAAGAGCCAACGTCCTCGTTGGTCACGACTATGTTGGTCACGGTTAGCACCCCCAGAGCCCAAGCCACCACTCCATAGGCCACAACTACGAGTGTCGGAACTAGGAAGATGAGGACGGCTCTGATACCAATTGTAATGGACCTAACATATATTAAGACTACATTTACAGCAATTTGGACAATTGAGAGGTGAATTTACAAACTTGGGAACATAGATGTGACATTTTGATGTGGTGACTATTTCAGGGAATAAACGTGCGATTTCCCTTCCCTCAAAATTCGGACTCTTAACTTGGACAGTTTAAATTGGACTAGTTTAATCTTTTACTACTAGACATAAGCGGAATATGTCCGATTTAAACAAATCAGATCAGATTCAGGCTATGTTTGGTACAACGAGCAGTGAGGATATAACGGGGATAGGAAGTCTGGAAACGGAGGACTGAATCTAAAAGTTACCATCACAAACATTTCATCTCAGCTAATATTTTCCAGCTCAGCCCTGTTCAGCCCTTTAAACAAACATAGCTACTTTGATTAAAATTGACTGAATTTTAAAAAATGTAGCCCTTTTAATTAAGCTAATTAGCCATGCCAAACACACCCTTCCACAACCTTATTTCAGTAGTATACATTAAAATTTCACCCTTATTCATAACACACAATATACACATAAAGAATGCAGAAGCCTTCAAAGACGGAGATGTATGTTAACAAATTGGAGCAATATAATTTTTCGCCTAATAATTTCCATTATTTTTGGAAAATATTGTCTATTAGAAATCAATATTTTCATACTAATGTTTAATAATGTCACAATATGATTGAAATTTCATAATAACAGTAATACGATTCTACTTAAAGAGAAAGCATGTGATGTTTTCACTTGGATTGAAATTTGTTGATCTAGTCTGTTCTGGTCTGATTTAAAAACAACCATAGTGTTTGTATCTTGAAATTCACACCATCCTTACTCCTATTTTTGGGAGTTTCTCATAGGTTAATTCATGTAGGTCATCATTTGTTGGGATTCCCCGGCAAGCATTGTTATTTAGGTGTGGCTTCCAATTATAATGGCAAAGGGTATAGAATTGGCCCAATTAAGGGAGCATAAAGTGAAGAAGTTTATTTATGATGAAAGCAACACTTTACACTTGTGATACTTTGTATGCATTGTAGAACGGTGAACCACCACATTCATACATACAAATTCCTTTCTTCAATTCTTTTGTAGGGGAGACTTTACATTGGGCTACAAGTAGCATAGGACCAGCCATAGGTGGCCCAGGCCATAGCCCACACTAAGTTTTGGTGCCACGCCTAAAGCGCTGAGTACTACTCATGACTTGTCAATTTCTCTAACCAACCAACCAACCAATCCTCCCTCTTAAAACTTCTGTCCATCTAGCTCTGGGCTTCCCATATAGAGTTGGATGGATCAGTTAGCCGAATGCTTTGATCACTTAAAGACAACATGTAAAGTAACAGAGTTGTACCCATAGAGTTGTACCCATTGCTGATCGTACGAGTATAGTCGGTGCTGCTAGTCCGCTACCCGTGGCGGACCCAGAGATTTGTGAGAACGGGGTACACTAGACACCAAAGTTAGTCTATAATAAAAACTCCAAATGTAATAAAAATGGTAAAAAAATGTATTAAATTATATAATTACATATTAAATAGTTCACTGCTGCAACTTTGGTAAATCGCGCCTACGAGTTTTCATATTCTGAAAATGTTGCATAATAGTTTCATTAATGATGCTTCTAAATAATAGCCTAATATTAAATTGGGAATTCTATGTATCTTTGGAAACTCTTTTTAGTATAAATATATCTGCCAGGTACCCTATTGGGTAACCTTTCCCATTATTTCACATGGTATCAAGAGCCAAAAAAAATTCTCTCTCTCTTCCCTAAACCCTCGTCGTCCTTCCCTTACTATGCATTCGGCCGCAACCTCCTCTTCCGCCGAAGGTTCTTCTTTCTCCACTGCAATTTCTTCCTCTTCCATGGAAGGTTTCATCGCTACTTCTGTCTCGACTACGGCGCCGGTTTCTGCCTCTTTTACTGACGCGGCCGTTGTAATCACCAGCGCCCCTGTCACCATGACCGAGCCGCAGCCGGTGATCACTTCTCAACCGGGATCATCTGTGCAAACTGCCGCTTCTCCCTTTGCTGCTGATGGTACGTGTTCTCTGTTTCAGACCATCCCTTCAGTATTCCCATGGCAGCCCACTGCCATACCCGGCAGTCTTTTCTCATACCCGGTGTCTTCTGCCACGCAACGGCCACAACCCAGCCCTGGCTATTTTGGGTCAACGTTTTCCGGTACTCCTGGGATATCTCGGCCGACTGACCACTCCCTTTTTCAGTCCCCAATGACAGCTATTTCTCACTCAATTTCACCGGCCAACAACGTCACTCAAATTGTTACTATTAAGCTTAAGGGCGTGGAAGACTACATCACCTGGCGCACTCAATTTGAATCTTTTCTCGTCTCTCAAGGTGTGTTTGACTTCTTGGATGGTTCCACACAGGTACCTTCCATGTACACGGTTGATTTTAATAATCACCAAATCATTAATACGGATTATCATCATTGGCTACGGGTTGATCAAACAATTCGTTCTTGGATTTTCGCTACTCTTACTCGTGATGTATTAATTGATGTACATGAACTTAAACATTCCTTTGAGATATGGGAAAGATTGCAAAATTGATTTCGGTCTGCTAGTCTGGCTAGGTCTATGACACTTAGACGTCAGTTGTCTAACACAAAAAAAAAAGGAAAATCAGTCTATGGAAAATTATTTAAGGGAAATTCATTTATTGGTTGGTGAACTAGCCGCAATCAATTCTCCTGTGACCAATAAAGAAGTTCTTCAGACCACTCTTATGGGACTTGGCCCGGAATATGAATCTACTATGGGCACTATTTCCCTTTTTCCTGACAATTTTCCACCAGACATTCTTCACCGGAGTCTGTTAGAGGCCGAGCAGCGGGTTCTTTATCTTCGTCAACAAGCTGCTCCACCTGCTTATCAAGCTTTCGGAGCACAAGAACGAGGTATTGCACCGCGCGGTGGCCGTGGTGGCCGAGGCAGAGCTGGCCGCGGCAGAGGGCGCGGCAACCAGCAGGGTGTTGGCCAGCAGGTATACGGCCAAGAGCAGCAGCCACCGCCTGTACATCAGCAGGGGTTCGGCCAACCCTATGGAGCACCACCACAACTGAGACCTCCGAATATAGGTGTTATAAGTAAATCAATTTTGTCCACTTTAAATACTAATGTTATATCATTTTGTGGTACTAATGATCGTTCTGCAGGCTCATCATCAACTGAGGGCATTCTTGGGGCAATTCCCCCTCCTGTTGTGTGTCAAATCTGTTTTTCTGCAGGTCACTCTGCCATCCGCTGTCCTTCCCGCTTCTCTCCACCATCCGCACTTGTTCTTCTCACCGGTCAAGCTAATGAAGCCCTGTGGTATCCAGACACTGGTGCCTCTGCTCATATGACTTCCTCCGAAGGTATTTTGACAAATAAATCTATTTATTCTGGTCCAACTATTGTTAGTGTTGCTAATGGTGCTCAACTCCCTATTAAACATGTTGGTGATATTTCTCTAAATTCCTCTGTCCGCCCACTGCTATTGAAGTCTGTTTATCATGTGCCTAATATTAAATTTAATTTAATTTCCATACAAAAATTGTGTGCTGATAACAACTGTGTTGCTATTTTTGACAAAAATTCCTTTTTTGTTAAGGACAAAATTTCGGGGGCGGTTCTTCTTCGGGCAACAACTAATGGCCATCTTTATCCTCTCAGCCTGAGTCCACCATCTAACCTAGCCTTATCCTCAGTTCTCACCACTGGCCCTGTGTGGCATCGTAGATTAGGTCACTGTGGTGAAAATATTTTACGCATTTTAAGTAGTCAAAAACGCATATGTAATAGCTCTAGTTTTTCTCATGATTGTATCTCTTGCCGGTTAGGCAAGTCTCAACGATTACCTTTTTCCAATGCTATTCATACTGCTTCTTCTCCTTTGCAATTAATTCATTCTGATGTATGGCAGTCTCCAGTTCTCTCTAATTTGGGCTTTAAGTACTATGTCTGCTTTATTGATGATTTTCTCGTTTTACATGGATTTATCCCTTACGTGCTAAAAATGAGGTATTTGACTCCTTTAAAATTTTTAAATCTTTAGTTGAAAATCTTTTTAACTCTCGAATTAAAATCTTTCAAAGTGATGGAGGGGGTGAATTTGCTAATTCTAATATGCAGCAATTTTTTAATTCTCATGGAATTTATTTTCAAAAATCTTGCCCAATACTCCTCAACAAAATGGACTTGCTGAGCGTAAACACCGTCATCTGCTTGAACTAACTCGGACCATGCTTATTGACGCATCTCTTCATAGTTATTTTTGGGTTGATGCGTTGTTTACGGCTGTATATATTATTAACAGATTACCCACTCCAACACTTTCTGGTCTTTCTCCTTATGAAAAACTTTTTCAAAAATCTCCTGATTTTTCTCTTTTACGTGTTTTTGGTTGTGCGTGTTTTCCAAATATGTCTGCCAGTTCCTCAAACAAACTTTCTCCCCGATCCATTCAATGTGTTTTTCTGGTTATAAAGGTTATCGTTGTCTAGACCCTAAAACTGGCAAGGTTTACATAAGTCGTCATGTGCGTTTTTGTGAAAATATTTTCCCATACACCACTTTGACTTCTACTATGAATACCTCATCTTCTTCCTCCCAAGATTCCTCCGACGCCTCCTCGTCCCATTTTTCTCAATGGTGCAACTCACCGTCTCAACTCACACGCTACCACCTTGCCCACCCACGTACCAGCCTACTGCAACCGGTTCAGCAGTTGAACCTGCTTCAACCAAACCCCAAACCCAGCTCCTTGTCCATCACTGCTAGCCCACCATCCCCTGCTACCATACCAACTACCGTTTCCACACTCTCGGACCAGCCCACCTCAATACAGTCTGCCTCCCCTCCTAGCCCCGTTCCCTTCCTTCTCCAGTCAGACCAATTCTCCACACCAGTCCAAACTCCACTCCACAGCGCGCCTAATGCCACTAGTCCTCCACCATTTTCCAATTCCACTTCTGCGAACCCCAACTCCCAGCAGTCCAGCCATTCCCGACCAGTCAGCCCTCATGTATCTTCCACTTCGGCCACTGCCCACAGCCATGAATCACGCACCAGCCAGCCTCCTGCCTCTCCCGAAAATGTTCACCCGATGCAAACTCGGGCAAAATCAGGAATTTTCAAACCAAAGTCTATTTTTAATTTAAACACGGTTGTTATCTCAGCTGATCCCACTTGTTTTTCTGAGGCAAATAAACAGCTAAAATGGCGTCAGACTATGGCTGAGGAATTTAATGCACTTATTGCTAACCATACTTGGGATTTGGTACCATTTGATGCTTCTAAAAATATTGTTGGATCTAAATGGATTTATAAGACAAAATATCTTTCCGATGGGTCTATTGAGCGCCATAAGGCAAGATTAGTTGCTCAGGGTTTCAATCAGCAGGCAGGTGTAGATTTTTCTGAGACATTTAGTCCTGTTATTAAGCCCACCACTGTTCGTACGGTTCTTACTTTAGCTATTTCTTTTGGGTGGGTTATGCGTCAGCTTGATGTTAAAAATGCTTTTCTTCATGGTCATCTTACAGAAGAAGTATATATGCGTCAACCGCGGGGCTTTATTCACCCTCAGTATCCTCATCACTTGTGTCGTCTGCGCAAGGCTATCTATGGTCTTAAACAGGCCCCGCGGGCGTGGTTTCATAGGTTTAGTAGTTTTCTACTTACTCATAATTTTTTATGTAGTAAGTCAGATAACTCTCTCTTTATTTATCGCCAGGGGACTTCTATTATTTATTTACTCCTATATGTGGATGATATTATTATTACTGGTAATTCTTCCTCTGCTATCTCTGAGTTTATTCACCTTATTGCGTGTCACTTTTCCATGAAAGACTTGGGTGATCTTCATTATTTTCTTGGCATTCAGGCCACTCGTAGCAGTAAAGGTCTATTTCTTTCTCAGCATAAATATATCTCTGATCTTCTATCACGTTTTCACTTACATAGTGTCAACAAATCTGTTCGTACTCCTCTTGCTTCTCGTACTTCTTTGTCCCTCACAGATGGCGAGTTACTCGTAGATGCGACTGAGTATCGCAGTATGGTAGTTGCATTACAGTATTTAACTTTGACAAGACCTGATATTACTTATGTCGTGCATTTGGTCTCTCAGTTTATGCATGCTCCACGCACCACACATTTATTTGCTGTCAAGAGGATTTTTAGATATTTGCAGGGTACTATTGATTATGGTCTATGGCTCCAACCTACACCTAAGGCGACTTGTATTTTGGCATACTCAGACGCAGATTGGGCTGGATGTCCTGACACTTCTCGTTCCACGACTGGATATGCGGTTTTTCTGGGGCCCAATCTTGTATCTTGGAAGTCCAAAAAGCATCCTACTGTCTCTAAATCATCTACGGAAGCTGAATATCGCGCGATTGCCTACACGGTGCAGGATACACTCCATATTCGGTCCATCTTGTTCGAGCTCGGTTATCCTATTCACACACCAGTTCGTTTATTTTGCGACAATATCTCTGCTTCATACTTGACAGCAAATCCTGTTCAGCACGCTCGAAGCAAGCACATTCAGATTGACTATCACTTTGTTCGTGAACGTGTGGCTCATGGTGACCTTGTAGTTAAATATGTACCTACTAGTCTTCAGCTGGCGGATATATTTACTAAGAGTCTCTCTAGTCAACAATTTCATTTTTTAAAGGACAACCTGCGCGTTGTATCTCCCGCACAGTTTGAGGGGGTGTAATAGCCTAATATTAAATTAGGAATTCTATGTATCTTTGGAAACTCTTTTTAGTATAAATATATCTGCCAGGTACCCTATTGGGTAACCTTTCCCATTATTTCACACTAAAAACATCTCTCTCGATGTAGCACACCAAGCAATCCGTAAGATAGTCATCTCCCATCTTATTGCGAAGATCTGACTTGATAATATTCATCGAAGAGAAGGCTCTTTCAACGGTGACCGTTGCACCTGGTAACACTAAAGCCAACTCAATCAGACGATATACCAAGTCAAAAGAATTGTGAACTTTAAGCTCAACCAACTTCTTACAAATTTCACCAATAGTTTGTATGGCAGAAAATAACTCATTTGTTCTCATTTCGTAAACCGTCCGCGTGAGGTTTTGTTTTTGGAGAATTTGGGCTTTTATCATTCTAGTCTTCCAAATGTTAGTGAGTTTTTAGACTTTTAATACTCCGTACTTTTAGTTGCCCGCACATTGGCTACTTTTTTGCATTTTAACTTTTTTTGTTACCTTTTGCATTCAATTCTTAATTTTTTTTATAATTCTATATCTTTTATTTTAATTCAGCTAAAATTTAAAGATTTTGTACTCCCTCCGTTCTCTAATACATGTCCATCTTTCCATTTTGGGATGATTTCCAATACATGTCTCTCTTTCCATTTTTAGATTTTTTTCAATAAATATACCTATATATCCTCATTCGCTTTCCTACTTTTTCATTCTCTTTCCTACCTTTTCCTTTACACAACCCATTAAGGATGTTTTCTTTTGGACTGTTTTCAGTCCCAGACCAGAGCAGACCAGATCAGACCAGATCAGACCAGACCAGACTTGACTTTCGTAGTTATAAATTACACAGAGACTAGACGTTTAACAGACCAGACCAGCAAATTTCAGTCCAAAAGAAAACATCCTAAACCTTTTATCTTATCCCTATTAATTCTCTCTTAAAACTTGTGCCAAAAGTTATACTCTCATCTATTAACCGTAACATTTTAGTATCTTAATTAACAAATACTGGTATGAAGCCGGGGCACTCGTTTTTATCCTAAGTACTACTAGTGAAATTCCGGGCTCGAAGCGGGGGCACATGCCCCACCTAGCCCCCCCCTAGGTCCTCCACTGCTGCTACCTACACCAATCATGTTTCCATTTGGACCTTTTTCGTCTCATATCATATCAGACCAGACCATGAGACCAAACCAGATCAGCCCAAATCAGATCGGACTTGAACAGTTATAAAGTACACAGAGATCAGACATTTATCATACTAGACCTGACCAGCTCAGACCAGACCAGACTATATCAGGTTTAAACAGACCAAACTAGTAAATTTAAGTTCAAAAGAAAAAACAGCAACTCTCTAAAACCAATTCTTAAATAAACTTCATATTTTACTATAATTATTCAAATTAAATAGTCAATTTAAGCTTTTTTAGTAAGAAATTACCATACCAAGAAAAGTTAATACTCCGTATAACGAACCTTTTCAGGATGGAGATAATAAATGTATTGGACTTATTTATAATAATAATGTGATGGAGAAATCTCACTTTCATTTCCTCAAATAGTACCGCATTGAAATGTAGTCCTTGTGTTCTCAAGTTTGTATATGTCACCATTTAATTGTCAAAAATTGGTCCCACGAGTATCACACCAATTTCATAATTGACATCTTTAATTTTGATTACTTTTAATACATGATTATTGTGTTCTCGCCCAGTGAAGGACCACAATGGTCGACATTAGTCAAATACCAAAAGTGAATAAAATGAAAGATGTAGACTAAATGTGAAAATGACACAAAACTCGTAGAACCAAAAGTGGAATTAATTCAATGTTGTTTAAGTTTAAATATGAGTGCTTTAGATTTAATTTTGAAGAGATTTAATTAGAATTGTTACTTTATGGTACTATTACTACTCCCTCCGTCCCGCTAGAAGGTTCCCGTGAACGGTTTACGATGCTTAATTGACAATAAAACAACTTAATTCTTGTTCACACTCTAAATATTTTTAGTAAATAAAATTTATATATTCAAAAACTACATTAAAACCGCTACAAAACCTGATGAAAAATGTAAATTTGATAAAAATTTGATATATAAAGTAAAAGATTAAAAATAATTTAAGTTGACCATTTGAATAGTGGACGAGATAGTATTTCATACGGAGTATGAATCTTCGAGTAATAAATGCACATTAACCCCTATACTTTTATCGAAAATGCTTAGTATACATACATTGTACACAAATAGTACACCATATAAATACCCTCCTTTTCTCTTTTACCATTCCTCTTTCATTTTTTACTTTTCTCCCACCCCCATTACCTCCCCCTTCCTCTCTCATTCTTTTCTCTCTGTGGGTAACGCACAACCCACTCCTCTTCTTACTTTTTCTTCAATTTCAATTGGTCTTCAAAATTCCTTCATCCAGCTTCAAATATCAATACCGGTCAGCGCTTCCACTCCTCCATCGAGGACGAGCCTTCACAGCGAGAAGCAAAGGATGTTGTGAACAGTGGCAGGTCACAGAGAATAGAAATGGATGTTTGACCCGATGTTCTGCGGATCTCCAGATCCCTTCTCTTCCGGTATGGAACAATGTTGGTTGGCTATGATTATTAACTTCCATTCAAAAAGTTAGGATTATTAGGGTAGTAATACATTCCCTGTTTTTATGTTCATATAGGGTTGATTTTTCTGGAGTTTTAGTAAATTATATATGCTACTGAAAGATTTTTTACGCCGGTATTCCCCGTCTTACCGGTATTCTTCTACTACTGAAAGGTTATTTTTACGTTTATTAGTGTTGTTATATTGATTGTTGCCATTATAATAGATAGAATAGAAACTATGTTCTTTCAAAAAAAGCAATTATGTATGTTAGTCATTGATTATTTTGTTTTATTGTTAGAGATTTGTGGGGTTAATTATTGAAATTTTAGTCCAAATACTCTATTTCATTTTATGCTTATAACATGTTTGTTGAAATAACTAAATGATTTTTGTTCAAATCCAAGGCTTTTTTCTTCTCTTTTATTGTTAATGTGGTTTAGTGTTTGATGAGTTTTACATTCTATTTTTTTCTGATTTCCCAATTTTTTAAATTATGATATTGTAATTTTTTAATTGACTATTTTATATTATTATGAATTTGTTATGTTGATGATTGTGTAATGCGATTGAAGGGAGGATATATCAAAGAAGGAAGCATATATCAAAAATTATTTCAAATACATGATTTTGTTCTCTATTTTGTTAATGTACATTGGTGTCTAATGAGTTTTAGACTCTATTTTTTGATTTTCCAGTTTTACTATGATATACTAATTGTTGACTGACTATTATTTGATTATTATGATCTTGCTAGATGTTTTTTCTTTTAGGGCTATTTTTTTTTAATTTTTCAGAGTTTATGTTGTTATTAGTGCTATTTTTGCTCTTATGACTATTTGGCTTCGCTATTATGGATTGGTGATGTTTATTATTAAGAACTTGATATGATTATGCTATATTTTTGCTCTAACTATATTGTTGCTTGTTTGACTATGTTTCAGGCTCATAGAGTGGACGTGGGAGCAGTGTGTAAAGTCAGTCAAAAATGGGAAGAAACATACCTTCATCTTTTTCAGAAGTGTGAGGGAGTAGACGAGGTATGGACGAAACTGGGATCTTGTTATAAGAGAATAAGTAGGTACAGAGAGTTGCTTTACTTTTGTGGTAACATTGTGGAGTATCTGGAAACAACAATTTGACAGTATGAGGAATTGCTTTTGAGTGCAGTTCTGTTATGCTGAGGAGAGCAGCTACTTTAGCTGGATGGCGTGCAGCACAAGTAGGGAATAGTAGGAGTACGAAACCGAGGGGATGGGGCAACACATGGTTGGAAGAAATCTGAAAGGGGATGGTTAAAGATAAATGCAAATGCAACCGTAAACACGAGCAACAATGTGAGAGTCGGGTTGTAGTGAGTTATTTACAAGAATAAAGAACACTTGGCCTACTTTCTGATGATCAAGTATTCAAGTCCACTACAAATGAGCAGCACTTATCTTAGATCGCATTTGCAAAGTAGTAAAATGGTTAGATATATTTGTGATAGTTCTGTTATGTGCACCAAGTGTAATGGTTTAAACAGTCGGATTTGCTCTTCTTGTTTAGTATAATTTATGGTGTTATAATCTTTTGAGTTGGTATTGAATAAAACACGATAATTGTATTGATAATGGGACATGAGACATGTCATTCTTGTAACTAGTTCTTCAATGTAAGTAAGTTATGTTTTGAAACTATGTTGTAAGTTAGTTGAAAAGCTGAATTAGTAATCTTACTCTTTTGTATCACTAAAAATGGATTGTGTGAAAAAGAAACTTACCTAAATAACTTTTTTCATACTTTATTCTCTATTATATCTATGAACAATAGTTGTTTATGAAATTAAGAATATCGGTTAAATAAATTCACTTGGCAGATTACCTTGTTTCAGTGGTTATTGTTTGTAACTAGACGTTTAATGTCACGTTCACAGTCAATTCCAATTAGCACATTTGCTCGTTGTAGTGGTTATTGCCTGTAGCCGGACATTTCATGTCTAGCGCACAGACAATTTCACTTAGCAAATTAGCATATTCAAGTGGTTATTGTCTGTGGCCAGACACCTCATATCAGGTTCACAAACACTTTCACTTGGTACATTAATCCGTTTCAGTGGCCATTGTCTGTAACCAGACACTTCATGTTTGGTTCACAGACAATTCCACTTGGTGCATTAGAACAAGAATAGCCACCAGAATAAGCTAATGGGCTGATGTGCTCAGTAGAATCGTCTGTGAACCAGACATGAACTGTCTGATTACAGACAATAGCCACTTAAATGGGCTAATGCACTAAGTAAAAGTGTCTGTGGATGTGATATGAAGTGTCTGGCCACAAACAATAACTACAGAATGGGCTAATGAGCTCATGTGCCAAGTGGAATTGTCTGTGAACTAGACTTGAAATGTCTGGACACAGGCAGTAGCCACTGGAACATGAAAATGTGCTCACGTGCTAAGTGGAATTGTCTGTGAACCAGACATGAAATGTCTAGCTACAGACAATAGTAACTGGAGCAGGCAAATGTGCTCATGTGCTAAGTGAAATTTTCTTTAAACCAGACATGAAATGTCTGTCCATAGGCAATAGCCACTTGAACATGCAAATGTGCTAATTGGAATTGTTTGTGAACACAACATGAAATGTCTGGTTACAAACAAAAGATACATATTTACAATGTCTTTGATTCTTAAGTGAAAAACAAGCATATTTACAAACAAAGTGTTCCATTACCAAGAACAAACATTATTATTTACAACCCAAATGTCATATACCCTCCAATATCTCAAATCTCAATGCTAGCTAATCTAAAAAAACAAGCATTATCATTTACAACTCAAATATCAACACATTCCAATGTCAACTAATCTAAGAGAAACTAATTTGAGATCATACAATTCTATAAGATTCGATGAGCTCCACCTATGACTAAATTAGTTGGCATTCTTCAAAAGACCATCATGTTCCCTTCGCCATGCCTTGTCAATTTCAAGGACCTAGAAGTCTGTCAAACTTGTTTGATCCCATGGCTGCAAAACTCATATGAGATATAGAAATAGCTACATAAAGATAATGATTAATAACGAAGTATTCAAAGCATCATATTTCACAAGAATGACACTTAGTCTTATCATTCTATAAAAACAAAAAATCACTATACAACCTCACAATTAAAAAAAACCAGTCAAATAATACGAAACAAACAGCCTTTCAATTTATCAAAGTCTACCACATAGTCTTATTCTTCTAGTATACCGAGTAAGAAGGATAAACAAAATGAGCCGATTAATGTGGCCAAGTGAGGTCCTAATAAAAAACAAAAGTTCGTTGCTCTACCACATACTTATGAATACTCTCAAATTAAAATTTCAAATAATCAAATTGTCTTATCATTCAAAAACTAGAGTACATTTTTATGGAATAAAAAAGAGTCAATTATTTAAGGTAAGTAAAAAAGAAGGTTCTCTCAGTCTTGCATTTGAAGAGAAAATAGAATCTGAAATTCATTAAACAACAAGGTGCATTAACAAATTTAAAAAAGGAGAACAAATCATTGACTTTGAACAAAAACTTCATTGAGCCATTTCAACAAACAAGTTATGAACTAAAACAAACTAGAGTATTTACACTAAAATTGCAATAATTAACTCTTCAAATCTCTTAAAATAAAACAATATAATCAATTATCTACTGTTATAACATATATAATATTCATGAAATCAAGAAAAGTATATAAAAAAACCCTAAAATGCACATGAGAAAAGGGAATAGATATTTACCTCAAGATTGATAGTTTGAGAAGAATGGAAGAGCCCAAAGACAAATTAAATGATGTATGATAGCATTTAAGTGGGAAGATGGATTGAAAATGAAGAAAGAGAAGGCAAGGAGAAAGAGGATTACGGAGAGGAGTTGAGGAGAAAGACGAGAGAGAAGAGAAGGAGATAAGAGGGAGAGAAAGGGGGGTAAAAAATAAAACCAAAATGGTAAAAATTAAGAGGTATTTATAGTGTGTACATCTTGTGTACACTTCATGTACCCCTAGCATGGTTGTACTTTTATTGTTTACAAATATGTTCGTGTATCCAATTTCAAACATGCCGTATTGTGTATCCTGGCTATCCTCGTGACTTTGCCAAAATAAAAAACGATTAAAATTAAAAATAAAAACGACTACTTTCGTTTAATAAATAAAAAGGATTGAAAAGGTAGTCCTCAACTCTTCATGTCTTTGCCAAAATAAAACCAGGGGTTACGAATAAACGATCAAAAACTGAAAACCCATTACGCCGTCTGTGGGAATCGAACCCACGACCACGTGGTTAAAAGCCACGCGCTCTACCAGCTGAGCTAAGACGGCACGTTGACAGTATTGGGCCTATAACTGTATTAGTTTGTGTATTGTTTCAACACAATAGTTTCAATACGTATACGCTGTAGTACTGTACGTTACACCCATTATAAAGAATTCACTAGTCAGTGCATTCATCCGGGATGATAACACCAAAAGTCAAGCATCTAGTTAACATAGCAAAAATTTTACACTAAGAGAAAATTGATGCTCGTGAGAGCAAATCAGTTTACAAAAGAGGGCAATTTATACCGTACGTCCAGGTATTTTTGAAATTCTTTGTAATTTGAATGGCAATTTAGTACTTTGCTGTGTATTCTTCCTATGCCAATCTTACCGGCGTGCTCTTACCTTCCTACGTCGATCTCTGTTTACAACATTTGCCCCAGGGGCGGCTTTAGGGGCAGTTGGGTCAGGCAACTGCCCTGGGCCTCAACTGCCAAGAGGGCCTCCAAAAAAATTCAACTCCCTTATTAGTATTAGGTGTTATTCACTTATTCGCAAACTAGGTCCATGCCTCCTACGTTGAGCGTCAACTGCAAGCAGCATCTATTTTCTTAGTACTCCGTAAGTTCATAATTCATATACAGATTTAGTGTATCTATTTATTTCTCTTTCTCAAATTTAGGCTTTTAGTCAATAAAATAATGAAATACAAGGACCCACAAACGGCCCATCTGCAGTGATTTAGTTTTTCCAATCAGCTACTTACCATTCTTAATTGGGTTTCATATTCACATTTCATGTTCTGTACACACCTTGTGGATTGAGTGAATATAATTTCAATTTAAAAAAAAAATCCAAAACTGTAAAGTAAAGTAAGAGACACAGAGCGCACACAAGCACTAAAATTGTCCAATAGTGAATGCAATTTTGTACATAATTGATATAATTGATATTTTGACATAAATTCCCGAATTTCTAGATGTTAAATACTCCGTATTACGTAAAATTTTTGTATTAACTATAAATATGTAGGTACTGTAAATTTGTCTCGACTCTCGACGGACAAATGAAAATTTGATTCGGGGTTTACAAAGAAAAAAAGTTGAGAAGATAGAGATTTGATTATATGGTCAACCATTTCAGAAGATATATTAAGTTGTTTAGCTATGTTATCGATTGAAGAAAAAGTTTTAGCTAGTCTTGATTGAAATGAAGTATTACTAATTTTGCACTTTAAAAGGTATGAATAATAGGTCAATAGGGCGTTACAAGTATAAGTTTGCCTTGTGTGTTTTACCTATGTTTGCATTTAGAAGTTTATGCTTTTAAATATTACAAACAATATATCGTGCACTTTGAATATGTTTTTCTTCATAAGGCGATTTTTATTCAATTTATCTGATTTTCAATATGATTTGTACATAGTAAATATTTTTCGTCTAGGGCCTCCAAAATGCCCAAGCCGCCTCTGATTTGCCCTACGTTTCTATTTACATCTGCGTTGTTTTCTTCGTTGCGTATTCTTTTTTCTTCTTCTTACCAACCATTCCTAAATCCCTATAGGCAATAGGGAAGCGTCTAAATAAAGTCACGTAGAAACTAGATAGCAGGCCAGTGATGCAATCTGGGACGGAGGATTTGTAGGTCCAATAAAATTGGACAACCGACTCCACCTTGTAACGTTGTTTGCTTTTTGTTGACGGCTAGCAGTGTGCAATTTTGTTGTTCCAAATTAACGTTGTTTGCCTTTTTTTCTTTTTCTAATTAATTTTCCTTTATAATTTAAGTATTTTTTTAAATTGTGCATTATAAAATATTTTAGGTATCAATGGTTTGTTCTATTTTAACTTTGAGATGAATTTTTGTTAAATTAATATTTGTGCGTTAACTTTGAGATGAATTTTTGTTAAATTTTAATTATCAATGAAAAAGTGAGATGAATTTTTGTTAAATTTTAATTATCAATGAAAAAGTGAGATGAATTTTTGTTAAATTTTAATTATCAATGAAAAAGTATTGATGGTCAACTAACAAAGCGTATGATTTTCATATGATTGCTCATTTGGTAAGTTTTGTATGCTCATTTGGTGTTGAATTTCTATCAATGTATACTACAAAAGTATCATATTACATAAGATTTACGTAGAAGTTGATTATAAATATTAGATCGAGCTCATACATTGATACTCATATGCATGTTTCTAATATTCAACAGAAGAGATTTGATGCTCAATGAAATGTCGTGATGCTCAATTAAAAAACTTGTGATTTTCATATTAATGCTCATTTTGTAAGTAACATATACTCAATTTATACTCATCTATCCTCATTTTTAAAATGTCATATCTTCAAAAGTATCATATTATGATTTTCATATTAATACTCATTTTGTACATTACATATACTCAATGTATACTCATGTATGCTCATTTTGAAAATGTCATATCGATGCATACTTCAAACGTGCCATATTACATTAGATTCACATATTGAAGTTTCATAGGAGTTGATTATAGATATAATTTCATAATTTATGATATGAAGCAGAGATCTCAATATCGGACTCCTAATACTCAACAGAATTGGTTTAATGCTCAATAACAATTCATTAATGCTCATTTAATAGAAACCATGAATTTCATCTCAATAGATGATGTTTGATGCTCAATGAAAATGTCGTGATGTTCAACTAACAAACTTTACAGTTTTTATATCAATGCACATTGTGTAAGTTACATATGCTCATTTGGTACTGATGTTATGCTCATTTTAAAAATGACATATCCATGCATATTTCAAAAGTATCATATTACACTAGACTCGCATATTCAAGTTAATAGGAGTGACAAAAGAGAGGCTTCCTTAAGTTTTTCCCTTCCTCGATTTATTTACTTCTATTTCAGGAAACTCAATTTTTTTATTCCTTTTTTACCCTCCACTTTAGAATGCATATTAAAGATGAATAACTTCCGCAGCGGGTTAATACCTTCAATAGTAGTAAAACATTGAGTAAATTCCTAAATAGGAGTTCATTATTTAATAGGAGTAAAATTGTAGTGACTGGACCATATTACCCTTAATGAAATTATATTCCACTTTAATTAAATTAAATAGGGAAATAAAGTAAAATAATCTTTGCAACCCTAACGGAGCTGCAGCCCACACCCAAGTAGACAGCCGTTGCACCTCCTGAGAGCTGCTGCTGCCACCACCTCAATGGAGCCGCCTCCTCCTCCTCCTCCTCCTCCAGGCAGTCCGACGAATCTGCCTGCACTATCTGGTGAGTTCGTCACCAACTCCCGGTAACGTCACTACCGCCGCCTCCCGGCGACGTTGCGCTCTGCCATGCCTTCACCTCCTCGAGCAAGATCATTCGGTTATCCACATTACAATCTCAAATCGGAAAGGAGATCTGGCGATGGTGGAGGCGAAATTGGCGAAGAGAGGCGGCGGCCGCAGAGTAAAAAATGGGCGGCAAACAACGAAGAAGGTGGAGGCGTTGTAGTTCAATCAGAGAACAAAGACGGAGAACCTGGGAGCAAAGTAGCGTGAAATGGGTTTTGATCATTTAAGTCCTATATGTATTGATTCCTCTTCCAATGTAGATTCAAAACACAATTTAATCATTCATAGCAGCATTATTTCAGCTTTAATTGTGTTCTTCAAGCCAATCTCTCAGTTTTAATTCAAACTCCCATTACAATTTTGTGTGTGTTGTTCCTGATTTTGAAGTTCTTTCTCACTTTCATCCTACTCATAAGTCAAACATGCTATATGTAAAAATACAAAACCTTTAGATTACGATTTAAGACAAAGATGTCAAACCCCAAAGTATTGCATGTCGTTTCTCTTGATGATGGTTGCTGATGGGTTGTTCGTGCAGTGATGCTTTCTGGAAGTCATATGTTCCATATTAGAAGGAACATGATTTGCTTTTAGAAGTCAGATGTTATGTTCTAAATTCCATATACTTCCTTTTATTGGACTTTATCTCTCTATATTTGTTTAAGGACTATTTAATATCTAAACCTATATGATATTTTGTGTT
The DNA here is from genome assembly GCA_945859915.1 of Cuscuta epithymum. Classification (NCBI taxonomy): domain Eukaryota; kingdom Viridiplantae; phylum Streptophyta; class Magnoliopsida; order Solanales; family Convolvulaceae; genus Cuscuta; species Cuscuta epithymum. The sequence continues at coordinate 322,675 of CAMAPF010000128.1, forward strand.
CTTATGTTCTGTTTGATTCTGACCATTCATGTTTCATTACTAACAACATGTGCTCATGATGTGGACAATTTTTTCTTTAGGTGAAGCCTACTAGTGCATATGAGTTTGACGTTATTGATTTGTATGTCTTATGAGATTGTTGAAATTGCTGACAAAACCTCCAGAAGCTTTGTTCATGTCATGTTTTTCAACTTAAATATCTGTGTTCATGGTTGTTGTGGTCGGTCACCATCGAGACTTGCCATGCTGTGACTAAATCTAAGTAGTATTTCACACATGTGTAGGTTAGATTGGGACATTCCCCCTCATATGAGATCAATTATATCATATGTAAACCACCCACTTTGACAAGCCCACCTGATAGACTCAAAATGAAGAGCATAACCTCAACTGGTGAATTTTTATCTCATCGATATTTCTCTCAATGCAAGAAAGAGGGTCACAACAAGAAATGTTATTGTAATTCTCTATCAATTTCTAAACCCTTACATAGATGTTTGTAGTTCTACATTTTATGTTCTGTATGAAGCTTTGTAATTGTATTTATTCCTACTTGTATTTTTGTATTTATCATTCTTCTCTATGAATCTTCAATGAACAAGATTTAAAGAATAAGTCAATCATAGATGTTGTTATCAATACGTTTTACTACCATAGGATTTATTGATCTTTTTGTTATTTTTGTATTTGTTGTTTTTCTTTATATTCAATTTCCAAAGCTTTGGCTTATCACTAAAATTTAAGTAAGCTTTGGCTTATCACATAAAAATTAGTTATTTAGGTAAAGAACTCTTGTTAATCATATCCTATATGACTCTTGGTTTGTTTGGTCAACATAATTTGATTATCCAAACACTCCTTGCTTCAAGGCCCAAAACCATTTTGATGGCCTTGTAAGTCCAAACCAATATTAAGACCCGAGAATGACGATCATTCAAAACATCTTCCTAAGATAGTGTGAAATGCTCTGCTTTGGCAGACACATATCACGACTAGCATAGTTTAAATGGTGGTCATATTGGGAAAGCAATTTAGACTTATAATTAGTCGGGACTAATAATTACACACATGCACCAATTAAATATTTAAATAAATAATTTAAAACTAGTGCAGTGATATAGCATGATCCCAAAATCTTCATATCTCCTTGACATCTTCAACCTGTGTAGTGTACTACTAAAAATCTACGGGGTTGAAAAACATTACAGGGGATAGTGGGAAACGGCACGCAAGCCGTAAAACAACATAATATAAAACATACATTTAGATCATGTTATACCACCACGTCAAACTGTCCCTGTGACGGAACAAAATAATTGTGCATGCACGGATTGAAAATTAAATTTTAAAATCCGCACGTAATATGTAATTAATTCGGATCTCATCCGAAAAATAAAATACATATTTAATGAATTCTAAAATAATTCGTATTATGTATGCACAAATACAGATCATATCCGTAATATAGATCAATTCTAATATGTTATAATATGGATCTCATCCCAACTAATTTTGTATTCTTTGATCTCAACTAATTTGGAAGAACACTAAATTTGTATAATTGAAGAATAAATTTGTAAAAATCAATTCGGATCTCATCCGAAAAACAAGAAGCTAAAACTTCCAAGATTAGATCTAAATATATACTAGATCTAATTCAATCTTTTATTGATTTCAAATTGGGAAATCAATATATAACACAATCCGAATTTGATACGAAGCAATCTATATTCGGAATAGTTATACTCAAAATTATTCCAATTATATAACTTGATAGTATATAACTTTGATACGAAGCAATCTATACGAAGCAATATATAACTAGTTACCATAAATATAAACTAGTTACATTCGGAATCTAAAACAGATTTTGAATAAAAAATCCGAATTTTAAGTCAAAATCCTAGTTATACTCAAAATTATTCCGAATATGAAACATAAATTATAAGTATCAAATTGGATCTAATTCAAACTCTTGAATTTTCATGTCCATTCAAATATCTTCCGAATAATTAGGCTGTAGGATTCCATCCAATTCCTAATCTATTCAGATCTGACTTGTAAAATAAATATTATCACAAAACATTCCAAATATTATTGTGAATATATATTGGATCAAGTTCGAATCATTCGAATATCACATCTTTATAAAATTTCGGAATATAACATACACATATAAATTCGGAAATTAATAAATCAATAATTTCGAAATTAATAAAAAAATTAATTCCGAAAATTAATCCCAAAATAATCAAATTATAGATTATACATCAAATCGTGTAACCCGAGTATAATAAAGAACCGTAGGCTCTGATACCACTATTGTATTTCGGGCAGAAAAAGGGCAGCGGAATAAACGAAAATCTTACTATCCAAAAGTAAAACAAACGGATCAGAGGTTCTTACTATAAACGAAATTACGAGATTTAAGAGGGACTTACATAGCAATCTTAATCAAGGATGTCAGACAATCCGAGAAAACGATCTCAAGCTCTACCGGTATCCACACGCACGTGACTGGATCGGCCGCAGGGAACGTGCTAGCGTTCTCTTCTTTCTTCCTCTCTACTCTAGGTTTAAGAAGTGAATTTTAACTCTTAAAATTCGTGGGTCTATATGGTCCTATTTATAAGAGGAGGAAAGAAGGGGTTTTATGGCTAATAAAACCCTTAAAGAGGCCCTAGCCCAATACCATTCGAAACCCTCTTTCGAATTGGGCTAATCAAGCTATTTTAATGGTATTAACAAACATTAATGATCCAAATCATTTAGGTGTGTCACCATGTAGGTTTATATATTATTGGCAGTGGGTTAGAAATTAATTTGAGCCTCACAAATCATAAGCGGTCTCTAGCAAGGCATTATGACTATCCAAAATATATAAATGTCAATTAAATCTGACATAACCTTTTAATGATTAATTTGTGCTAATAATTCTCTTTTGTCAAATGATACCTTAATTGAGACAAGGTTAGGTCATGTCATCCTTGTTATTCTCAATTAATATTTCTTGATTACCAAGTAAGATTAATCTTGATCAAATGATACCTCATTTGTGCATGGCCATGCTAATTAATCTTACTTGTCAAGGGGCTCAATAGATATCTTTCTCTCGATATACAAGAGTGACAAAAACTATCTTGATAATTCACATACTACTACATGGTTCATAATATGTACAATCACCACCTTTATAATTACCCAATTAAAGATAACATTTAATGGTGTTAATACATATTAATTCTCATGCAAGTAACCATGATTATCTCAAGTATAAGAATATAGCAACTCATCATTATTGAGGACAACACTGATGACATATAACCTAGCAGTGTCCTCAAGTTGGGTCTGTCCAATGAACTTGTTCCCTAACAAGCATCTATGTTATTAACTTGATATCTCTATACCCATGACTAGTGGAATATAGCCATCAGTTAATCCACATACTGGTCTATTAATTATTAATGTCCCAAATTAATAATATTAGACCAGGGACAATTAGAATATTATGTTTATTTTAAAGTGTAGCATTCCACAATTAAGTCACATACTTAATTAGCCACTAAACAAAATATTCAGGGACTAAATATTAATAAAGAAAACTCACAATAATAATTAACATAAAATGAGTTTGTGACTTTATTAATTAATGAGCATTAAATATTTATTGATAAATCATAAACTATGATTGTCCTAGGGCATATTTCGAACATTATGTACGAAGTAATTTGCAATTAAATTGAGTATATCCAATTTTACCCTATAATCTAAGTGTTCCTTGTGCACTTGTATATTATGAAACTCCTCAAAAGCTCTGCTTACAACTCTTGAAACATTACTTCTTCCATTAAAAATTCTTTGTATGTTACATATTGGTAATAATAATTTTGTTAAGTATTATAGTCTATAGTAGACAAAACAATTCAATTTATAAAATCAATCTTATTCACTGCCGAATGATACTAATCATATACTTTATATGTCTAACAACATTTGATTCATCTACTAACTACATCAAATGAATGGTATGTAATTGTTGCCAAAATGTATGCACAAGATCAAATAAAAATGTGTAAAATAGTAACAAGCTACTAGAGTAAGTCATATGAGTAATCACATCTGACATCAACATTATTTCTATGAATTTTTTATCCATTATGTGATTCAAATTAAATTCATTATATTGCTCTTCATTTATAGACAATATATCCGAGAATCATTGAATTGAATTTATTATATTTACGGTTTTCTAATAAAGTCATTAAATCGATTACCTGACAAGATTGAATCACAACTTTCCTTTTGATGTCCTTTTTATTGGGCCTCTTTGCTTCAAAACTCTACCAGAGTGTTCTTCTTCCTTTTCGAAGTTCTCAACATCCGTATCCTCCAATCTTTTCTTCATCGGCTTTATTCGTAGTCGATCACTTGCTTTTTCGTCATTCTTTTCAGTTGCGATTTGGAAGATTTGGAGAAGAATTTTGGTCTGCAAATTCATCCGTGGAGTCTGCTATTTTGGAAGCTCCGAGCAACCAGTTTCGTTGTTCGCAAAATTAGAGAGTTTATAGTCAAGGGCTTTTTAATCTAGTGAAGCTATGTGATTTTAATTTAAGGGTATAATAGTCTAAACATGTGCACTTATGTCCTACGCATATTTGGAGTCCTAATTTTGGAAATTTTATATGATTAAGTCTTATTTGTAAACTATTCCCTTTTAACAATCATATGTGACTCCTTTATGGAGTCACATATGATTCCAAAAAACTCCTCTATAACATAGTCGCACACTATTATATGAAAAGAAATGATGAAAAATTACATACTCCCTCACTTTTAGAAGTAGAGCCAATGCATTGGGCCGTATTTGACCAAAGCTAGTGGATTGGACCGTATTACACCAAAGCCAGGGTTGGCCCTCCCCTAGCTCCGCCCCTACACACTTTGTCTTAATATATGATGTTGTATAATAAATTTTGATGTTTTTTATTTTGGTCTTGTGATTCAAAAAAACTTGTAACATAATGTTTGAATATGTAAATTTTTATTAGGATTTTTTTTCAAAAATATTACTAAAATAAAACTTATTTACACAAATATGACTAATAGTTACTACAATGTAGTGTCATGGTAATTGAAACTTAAAATTTGAACATAAGTTACTAGAATTTCATTACTATTCTAATCATTAGTCACACTTTTGTAAACAATGTTTATTTCAGTCATAAATATGTAAATATTTCTTTTTATTATTAATACATTTATGCATATCATGAAATAAAAATTACCATTATATCTAATAAAAAATTGTAAAATACGTAGTATTACCTAAAATTTATTTTGAAAAATGTTTGAGCAGCACAAGAATTAAGACAAGATAATAAATGAAGCTTGATTTTTTACTAGTTTGGTCATCTTCCATGAAGTAGATGCATTTAAGTATTGGAAAAAGGTCAAAGCAAGGGTAAATATATGCGTATTAAATGTACCTAAAATAGAAAGTGAAAAATCATTTTGAAATCACTACACCAAAATAGAAAATTTCACAAATTAAATTGGGATGGCTGGATGGGGAGTATATATATAGTACTCCCTCAGTGCCAAAATGAAATTCCCGATTTACACACATATTTATGTAAGATAAACTTTTGTTTTGACTTTTTAAGTACACTCTTGCTTGATGTCAAATCAAACAAAAAGTCAGACAAGTACGACTTTTTGTTTAAAAGTGGTTTCCTTTTATAGGAAGAGAATTTCTTTTGAAACATTCATTAAAGGAAATTGGGAACTTCTTTTTTTGATTGAATAACTTATATATGTAGTTTTTATTTGTTTGAGAGAAATCGGCTTATAAAAAAACTAGCAAAATCACAAATAACATCCAACCCGAAGAAAACAGACAAGCTATAAAGATCAGAAAACACTAAGTCACCTTAAAAGAAGTCACCTGATTCGTTAATCCTCATGTGAGCAAGCAATTGTAAGCCAACTATGATGATCTGGATTCCTTGGCATTTATCTTCTCCTGACTTTAACTCAAAATAGCAAAGGAAACGAAAGACAAGTCACTCAAGGCAAAACAAACCCAACATAAATACAGTCTGCAGTACTTACCAAAACAGTAAACTAAAATGACAACAAAAAAGTATTATAAAAGCAGTTGCTAGGCAAACCTAGAAACCTAGACCCACCTCTTCCACGTTTTTGCTCCATCAATCACCATTGCACGCGCTTTCTATCCTTCCTACTCATGGAAATCCAGCACTTGTCTCCTTTTAAGTTGCCCAGTCTGATTAGCAGGTATATTCACCTCTAAACTCTTAGAAGTTTCTCCTTGCACCAGGACAATCACTAAATCTTTTTCGTGAGAACTCCCATATCATATCTTCCACAGACCCCTCCCTTCTACCTCCCTCCCTCCCACATTGTGTGCCTAACTAAACCAGCCATTTATTTCCTCTCATTCCTATACCTCTGGCACCCGTCGCCCGCAGTCATGGAACGTAAGGTTTAACCAATTCCGCAGCTCTCTTATTGTACTCCAAAGGGAAAAACGATATGCATCCCCAATAAGACCACACACAAAATAGAAATTTGGTAGCTATTCATATCTAAGATCTACCCAAAATCATTCCTTTTCATCTTTACCTAGTTTTAATTCCTGGGAGAGGCTTATTTATATCCAGACAAACTTTCATCTGCATATATGAGCATATATTAATTTACCCATTAAGTTTCCAATTATTTTTGCAATTTTCAAAGTAAAAAACCATAGGTAAATTAAACATCTAAATCCAGAAATTAGCGTTATTGAACAGAATTGACAAAGGCAATTTACTATCTTGTAACGCATGCAAGATTAATACATTCTGCCAAAAACGTCACGGGTCATTCTCAAAGACACGTTTCATATCAACCTCATGGAAAAATGTAAAAAGATACCTTTACTCCTCAACCTCTTTTATTGAAACTCCTCTGGATGGCCTCCATAACCATCAGGTCTTTGAAATAGGGAACTCTGATGAATCTGTCAGTAACCAACCACAACCCATATGCCTTTGTTGACTACTTCACCTGAATCCTCTTTCGACAGTTGTCTGCGTAGAGAGACAGTGTGTGCGAATGGGGTACTCAAAATGGGGTACATCTAGCATTTATGTTGTGGTATACGCTCTCTCCCTTTCTGTACAACATGTTTCTTTACCCCTGTTTTACTCCAAATTTTCAAATTATTTCTGAATGAGTCCGCAAAAACAGGTATAAGAACTGGAAAACATGAGAATCAATTGGTGGAACGAGAATGAAATGTGTCGCGTAAAATCTGCGATGGTGCGGTGTGTGCAATGTACACCACCATTCGGTCAGCATTAGCAAAATCTCATAAATAACTTTTTAATTGTGTTAAAATTACTAAATATTCCAAAATACATCAAATTATTACATTATCAAAGTCAAATCCATCATACTTGATGAAAACGGTTAGCAACACAAGAGGGGGGGGTGAATTGTGTGTGTGGAACCGTGGCAGTTTTTCGCCCAGTTCTAGTGCGGGGTGAAGGGTATTGCGAAATAGTAAAGTGCACAAGGATTTAACGAGGAAAAATCCCTTGGCTCAAAGGGATTAAAAAAACCTCGACCTCCCTCGGAGGAATTTTAACAACTTCACTAAAAAGCCTTTGAATGATTACAAGGGAAACTCTCCTAGTCTACCCTTGAGCCACCCCAACTCTATCCTCTCTAGGAAGAGTTACGCTTCTCTACCTTGCGGGTAGAGAGCCTCTCAGCTTTACAACAAAGCTCTCACAACACACGTTACCCAACCCGAGGAAGCTACACTTAGCTAATCCTCAATAACCCAATTACAATATAGGAAGAGAATAAGAACTCTGTCTAGAACTCCGGGAGCAGTTTCAGGTGCCTTGAACTTTGTATTTCTCTCGAGTATCTCTCTCGATATTTTCTCGGTCAAGCACGCCCTGCTTCTTCTTCTTGATCTCGATTATATAGTCTACTAGGAATGGATCCGTTGAGACACTTCTTTCCTTGAATGGTTGAGGAACTTGCCTTGAAATTATTCAAAATGCTTTCCTTTTATTTAAGGATCTTCTAGCTCTTAATTATGATGGTCCTTGGTCAACCATATATATGGGAGCAGGAGGATACGTGCATACCATGAGCAAGTCAAAAAGGTATAGAGCATATTATGTGATCAACCATTTAGTAATAATTCCACAAAGATATATATCAATACATATCAAGGGAAGTTATTTATTCACTTAAACTATGCAAGCATGCAACGGATCATATTTCAAATAATATGCAGGAGAATATTTGTTAAATAGGTATGCACAATCAACTAGCTAATCAATTAAGGATTCTTTCCATAAAATAATAAACTATAATAATATTTTTTTTTTTTTTTTTGATGGAAAGTATTTTATTTTATTATATGGAAAAGGGTACAGGTAGGGGGACAAGAACCAAAACCTACCGAATCAAAAGACATACGGGAAACTAATTGCATCAAATTTGACGATGCCTACAAATTTGCGATAACTGTTCGGGTTGTTATCAAACTGATTGGCGTTAATAGCAACAAATTTAGCAGCATGATTACAATTTTTCTTGATATGATCAAAGTGGATGTTATCCGTGAGGAACTTCTCTTTAAAGGCAAACAGATTGGAAACCGCTTTCCACGAGGGTCTAGCCACCCCTTTCAAAGTCTTGATTACCTGTGAATTATCACATTCAATTATGATATTAGTGTGGTTTTTGTCAATAAGAGAATTCCTAATGTTGATCAAAATATCACAAACATTAGCTGTATAGTCCTTATTAATATGTGTATGTGAATTGATGTGAATAGGTCGGCCCTGGTCATTCCGGATAATAATACCCGAGATAATATCTCCACCCCGAAAATTGCCAATGGCAATGTTGATTTTAATGAAGTTAGCAGGGGGTTTATTCCAACAGGCAACATGAGTATTGTGCTTTACAGTTTTAACCTGAGGAGGAGCATACACAATGTCTTCCAAGGGAGGATTGGTGTGAGTAGTGGTAAAAGGTCTGGCTATACTTACATCCCGAATTTCCTTATTAATATTTTTAATAGCCTCAGAAATAGGAAGAATTTTTTCATCATAAATGTAAGCATTTCTCCTCTTCCAAATGGTCCAGCAAATATAAATTGCAACCACGGTTTTAAGGTTGAAAAACTCGTCAAGGGCTGTGAACCACTTTTTAAGCACACTATTTAAAGTGTCCATGTTATGAGAACCAATTTGAAATAGACTAGTGTAGTGCATCCACAGCTTGTTGCTAAAATCACAGTCAATGTAACAATGGTCAAGGGTATCTTCGTCGTTGCAAAAAGGACATTTAAAGGGACCATAAGTACCAAAGAGTTGGAGTTTTTCTTGAAAAGGTTGCAATTTATTAATGACCTTCCACATGAAAAAAGAGATTTTAGTAGGAATATTACTCTTCCAAATATGACTAGCAAGGATGTCAGTGTGTCTTTTGGGTCTAAGTTCCTCATAGGCACTCTTAAAAGAGTAGGAGCCATCGGGAGTAAGGGTCCAAACCATAGTGTCCTTGTGATTGGAAAAGTGATTCACAATGCAAGAGATATTGCTAATAATGTAGTCCGGCAATATATTAGAAATGTCATGAAAGAAAGTGGGGTGAGAGAAAGCCTCCCTTATGGTGATATTAGGATTTAGAACATCCCCACAATACTCTGCCAGCCTTCCAAATTCATTCCAGTTGGATTCCCAGAAGTTGCTTTGACCATTGCAAACCTCCAGAGTTGTAATCCTGTCAAAAGTGTCTTTAACCAAACTTAGTCCTTTCCAAATATAGGATTTTGAAGTATTTTTAAGTTTAGAGAACCATAAGCCCCAAAGTCCCGTATGATTAACAACCTTCCACCAACATTTAAGATAGAAGCAATTTTGAATAGTAAGAAGATCTCTAAAACCCACCCCATTCTCCTTCATCGGGTAAGTCATTTTATTCCATTTTCGCCAAATATGTCTTTTTTCAAGACCAGTGGTATACCACAGGAATTTGATGCACTTTTGTTCAATATTATGTAAAATGGTTTTGGGTATGACTGCAGTAGCCATGTGATAAAGGGGGAGGGAGGTAATCACAGAATTAATGAGGGTAATGCGCCCTCCATGAGTTAAAAATTTATTTTTCCAACCCGCCAATTTGTGATCAATTTTGCACAGAATATTATCAAAATGACAGATTTTTGTCCTTCCTTGAAAGATATTTGCGCCCAGATACGTAAAAGGGAAGGAACCATGTTTTATTCCAAAAATCTTCTCCACATTATGAAGAGTAGCACTCGGTGTGTTTTTGCCACAAATATAAAAACTTTTGTTGGTGTTAATATTTTGACCAGAAAAGATTTCATATTTATTAACAACAGCATGAAGAGCTTTCAGAGATTTCTTACCAGCATTGGAGAAGATAACCAAATCGTCTGCAAAACTTAAATGGGAAATGATGGGTAATCCTGGATGGGTATGAAAGGGAGTACTATTTCCTTCAACAAACAGATTATTACAGTGCCTAGACAGGATTTCAGAGACCAAAATAAAGAGAAAAGGAGACAGGGGGTCTCCCTGCTTAACCCCCCGATTAGGTTTGAAAAAGCCATTAGGATGACCATTAATAAGCACAGAAAACCAAGTACTCTCAAAATTATTCTTAATAAGATTTATAAACCTGGAGTGAAAACCAAAAGCTTCCAAAACTTGATAAACAAAATTCCAAGAGATTCTGTCAAAAGCCTTAAGCATGTCAAACTTCAACAAAACATTGTGACCTCTGGTTTTGTGGTCAATACAATTGATCATTTCTTTCAACATGAGAATACTGTCACTAATTTCTTTACCCTTTTGAAAAGCAGTTTGGTTGATAGATATAAGATTAGGAATAATAGTGGTGAGTCTAGAAGTTAAAATTTTTGTTAAAATTTTACAAATGAAATTACTGAGACTGATTGGTCTGTAATTAGAGAATTGGGTAGCATTAGGCTGTTTCGGGATAAGACAAATTAGAGTGTGACCAATAGCTCTAGGGATGGGGACCCCACAAATATACTCCTGAATGGCATTAAGGAGATCATGTTCTATAATATGGTAGCAACTTTGGTAAAATTGACCATCAAAACCATCAACACCTGCGCAACTGTTTCCGTTAAGTGAGAAAACAGCTGTTTTAGCTTCGTCAGAGGTAACAGGGGCAATGAGGAGGCAATTATCCTGCTCAGAAACTGAGTTAGTAATCACCTCATTAATAAATGAGGAATCAGGAGTGTGATTATAGTCAGAAGTGGTAGTAAGAAGATTCTGAAAATACTTAACAGCTTCTTCATTAATGAGATTCTCCTCTTCAATAGTGTTTCCATCATCTTTCATAATTTTGCTGATGGAGAGTTTTTGATGTTTGGCTTTGAGAGTGAGATGAAAAAATGAAGTGTTTGCATCTCCCTCTTTTAGCCATTTGATTTTTGCCTTTTGCCTTAAAAAAGTTTCTTTGAGGTGGAGGAGCCTTATGTGGTTAGCCTGAGCCTCTTTGAGAAGGATAAGGTCAGTATCCGAAAGGTTTTTATTCAGATTGTCTTCTAATAAGGAAATTCTCTGCTCAACCTCATTTATTTTGTCAAAAATATTACCAAAAGTTTCTTTATTCCAAATTCTGAGGTGCTGCTTTAATCTCTTAAGTTTTAAATGGAATTTTATCATACCAAAGCCGTCACACTCAGAGTTCCAAGAGTCAGAAACTTCTTTTAAGAAGGATTTGTGAGTAAGCCACATGTGTTGAAACTTAAAAGACTTTGCAGTAAAGGTAGGCTTGGATTCCTTAAACAGAAGAGGACTGTGGTCGGAAACAGTTTTTTGGAGTATGTGAACTTTAAAAATGTTTTTGAGTTGCATAAGCTCATCAGAGACCAGAACCCTATCAAGTTTCTTCATAACCAACCCATTTCTTCTTCTACCCATCCAAGTGAAAGGCCCTCCCTCCATATGAAAATCAATTAAGGCATTGGCGTGAATAAAATTATTAAATTCAGTGATGCCATAAGTACAAGGATTAGAGTTACCCTTGTATTCATCAGGCTGGGAAGTTGTATTGAAATCACCAGCAATAATCCAAGGGGCCCCGGGATAAGTAGTTCTGAGAATAGAGAGCTCTGTCCAAAGTAGTCTTCTTTGGATTCTGTCAGTGCTGCCATGGACAATGGTAACAAGATAGGGACCAGGATCACCCGGACTATTAATAAGCATAGTAAGGGACTGAGTGCCTTCATGGGTCACCGCAACAGTGATATCATTATTCCAAAAAATCCAAAATTTATTATGACAATGAGCAAAAGCATGATTAAATTGCAGTAACATCTGCTTTTTCACTAAATTTTTTTGGTGAATTCTAGGTTCAATGATACCTATGAAATTCAGAGAGTGTTTTCTTTTTAATTGTTTAAGACTGTTTAAAGATTGCTCTTTTCCCAGTCCAAAAATATTCCAAAATAGAAAACTAATCATAAAGATTGGTTTTGAAACGATTTTTTGGACCTAGTTTCATAGGAAAAAATCCTATTAGACTGAGTCAAGGAAGTTTTGTTTTTTCTTTTAGTTAAAATTTCATCTTCCGATATGGACCCTGTAACACCAGGAGAAACAACCTCCATTTCCAAATCAGTTCCTTCTTCTTCACTGGAATCCTGTAACACTGAAAAGTTATTGTGCACTGGCTCGTTATATATCAGACTGGTAGCATTGTTTATGGTTGGGGAGGGGATTTCTGGTGTGGGGATGGGGATGGAGCTGGGGGTGGGGAGGGTGGGGGTGGGCATGGGATCAACATACTGTGGAGCAGAAGGTTCCTCTCCCTTCTCAGAGTTGGCATAATTGTTATCATTTATTTGTAGAGCCTGCTCAGTGATGGGAGCCTCCACATTGTCATTGGCTTGCCCATTTTGATCCTCATGAGGAATGTTACCCTCAGTTTGGATGGTTTGGGCATTGGTTAGGGTCTGCTCCTCCAATTGAGGGAGGGCATCTTCAAATTGTTCCTGCAGATCCTCTTCTTTTGTAGCTTCATTGGATGTGGGGTCCTCGGCCATATTTTCCTCCGTTGGGCTGTTAGAGGGGCCAGCTTCTGTAGATTCCCTTTCTTTCCTTTTCCATGTTAAAGAGGGTTGAGCTTGGGCTATAACCTGCAAGAATGAGACCTTCTTTTTTCCATTGTCAGTGTTGTTCACTGTGGACTTATTACATTGGGTCAAAGAGTGACCAAGTCTGAAACAAAGGTTGCAATAGTGTGGCAGAGGGGTTTCCAGTTCAATAGGTTGCCAGAACCCTTCAAAACCCTCATCCTCAATCCATATCCGATCAGGTAAGGTTTTTAGCAGGTCAAATTCAATTTGAACTCTGGCAACGGAGGGCCTCTTTCGCAAGAGAGTGGCCGGGTCGCAGCAGAGAGGTTGGGCAAAGGAGGAGCTAAGTTCAAACAAAAATTCCTGGTCAAATAAGTGTAAAGGTAACCCAGGAAGGCTTATCCAAGTAGGAACAACAGTAGAGTCACGTTCGGAATGATATCCAGGGTACCATTTCGAAATGGACATAGAATGTCCACGCACAGTCCAAGGATTGCGTCTCCTACATCGTATATACTCAGCCTTATCGAAAAATGTCAAGACAATTTCCTTAGGGTTAAGTAGACCAACGGTAAGAGAGTGAAAATCAAGAGAGTCGAAGAACTTACGGATGACCTCCATAGGAGGTCTAGATTTAGTAAATCGACCGATGAGAGTGTACTGTAGATCTTCTGTTAGTACTGAGGTTCGAGCCGCCGGAATCTTGATGGCGATGCACCCTTTGTGTCGGCCGAACTGGAGCTTTGATTTTTCATCGATTGCCGGACGATTCTTTGGAATACCGACCACAGTTGCTGCGTATGAGCGTTTGGGGGGCAGATTCTCCCCCTGCGGAGGGGGAGTTGCCATTGTCGACGGTGAAATGCAAATTGACTAGGTCGCCAGAGCCCCTCACACTTCGTGCCGGTTTAATTAGTATCTCTATTAATAAACTATAATAATAAATCATGCATGAAAATATATTTTTGCTTAAAATAATATTCTTGACAAAGTATAAGCACTCATATAAGGAAAGCACATATTAATTAAATCATACACCATGTAAATCAACCGTTCACACAGAATACAATTAAGAATAATTTTGTCTTCCGTTCCGTATGGAACTGAGAGCGGTTCCGTCCGCTGTTCCACCTGCATAGTTAGTCATTAATAAAACTACATACTCAACAGATTCTTTCCTTTGAGATCGGTCTTCTTAGATGGGCAAGATCAGGACTTGATGTACTATCTTTAATAGCTCGGATCTCCATATATATTTCGGTCCTCTTGCATGGAAATCATTCAAAAATATTTCCTTATAGGTATAAAAGATATTCTTTTTATTTGATTGAAGGAAATCATTTTTCTTAAGGAAACATTCCTTGTGAGAAGATATGCACGAAAATCCTTTTTGAATTTTGAATAACAACAATTATTTTGGAAACTTGCTTTGTAGAAATATCTCTTAATTAATGCCTTTGATTTAAATAACTTTCCTTTAGAGAAAAAATCCTTTCTTTGTATGATCATTGATTATTTTCTTGCTTAAAAGGTTCTCTTTAATTTAGCAAGATAGATCCGAAATTAAATGGAGAGAAAAGATATTTTAAGCAAGCCGGATTAATCAATCTTGGATTTACGGTGCAATTCTCGGACCAGTTCTACGGCTTGTTCTAGAGCACGACTTAAACTCTTTTCATGTAGTCACTTACAACCAAAAGTAACACTAGTCGTTTGTCATCAACAAAACAATACGTTCCAACAAATTCCCCCTTTTTGTTGATGACAAACACTTGGTGCCCTAAAGTTAGTTTCATAATGAATAAGCCCAAAGTATCGAGCATAGAACACATAGGGCACATATTCTTCCCCCTTTTGTCACCAACAAAACAATAAATAGCTTGAAAGATAAAAGATAAAAGATAAATTTAGGAAAGATAGTTCATGCCTTGATGAACCCAAGTTCCATCCATATTTGTTCATGTTCATCAAGCTTGTTCTTGAATACCCATTTGAGACCTATCTTGGTCTTGTTCTTGGGTCTCGATTCTAGATGCCACACTTTATTTCTCTCGAACTGATTTAGTTCTTCCTGCATTGCTAGAACCAGTCAGTTTCGGAGAGAGCCACTTCATGGTTCTCCGGTTCTATAAGTGATAGATAAGCAAAGAAGGAATAAAAATTTCTAAGTTTAGATCTAGTAGTTACTCCCTGATTTAGGTTAATCAAGAGGTTATCCAAAGGATGTGATTGATGAAGTTTCCATCCTCTATGAGCATTTGAAGTCTTCAATTTCCTGCGAGTCGTCTGGAACTGGATCTGCCTGTTCTTCAGTCTGGTTGGCAGTGGATATCCTCAGTTCTAAGCACGTTATCGTCAGTTCCTGCTTCTATCTCCTTATGGCGATTAGTTTCATGATTAGTTCCCCCTTGCTCATGGAATTGGTGCAATCTCCGTGTTTAGAGCTTCTGCCCAAAAATTCTTTGCGCTAGAGATTGACATAGTTCTAGTCATATCCTTCAGTGTTCTTTTCTTCCGTTCTACCACCCCATTTTGTTGAGGCGTTCTAAGAGCAGCGAAGTTGTGGTCTATCCCTTGTTCTTGGCAGAATGTATCAAGGAGCTTAATGTCAAATTCGGTCCCATGATCCGAACGAGTCTTAATTAATTGCTGCCCTGTTTGATGCTCAACTTTTCTTACAAAAAATAACAAACTCATTAAAAGTATCTTTCTTACTATCAAGAAAGATAGTCCAAGTATGTCTTGAGAAATCATCAACAATTATAAGCACATACTCTTTATTAAAAATAACATTGTTACCTTTGTCACAGAATTGAAAGATACTTAGCAAATTGAACTTAAAACCTTAAAAAAAATCAATTGAATGGTTGGGTGATTTTCCGGTTTTTCCCACGGCTACAATTTCTCCTTTGCCTTTGTCTCCAAATATCACCTTCCCACCACTAAATGGCCGAAGTGAGAGGAATAAAGATGAGTCTCCAGTCCTGTGCTTAGAACAACCACTGTCAAGGAACCAGTGATTGTTCCCCCTCACTTGGCGCTGTTCCTGAATCACGGGTTAGTCCGTGGAACCCAGACTTGCTTGGGTTCCATTTTGTATTTGTTTGAGGATGGATATCGAACATAGTCAAAACATCTTTCTAAGGTCTTTTGTCGAGAGTGACATTGATACCGAAGATGCCCAATTTTGCCACAATGCATGCAAACTCGGTTGTCATAGGTATCAACGTATTTAGGTTTCCACTTACCATAAAAGCCTCTTGTTTTCTTATGAAAAGTTCGGTTTGGCGTTTGTCCATAACCGTTTTTGTGCCTCTGAACCAGTCTATCGAACCAGTTTTGTCCAGTTCTAGGTGGTTGTTGATATGGTCTAGAACTGGGTTGTCCTCTGGTTCTATTTCCATTAAAGGATCGGTTCTGAAAATCAGGTTTTTTATTAGGTTGAGTGTTCCTTGGAATATAACCGAGACCAGCAGTCTCGTTTTCCTTCTTATTGTGCCGAGGGGGACCAGTTCCAGAATAAGGTCTAGACCTGGTTTTGTTCGTAGCACTATATGCTTGGTATTCCGGTCTATTTTTAAAATCTGTACACTCGGCAACAAGACGATGAAGATGATCAATCAAAGTACCAACGCTCGGAATTTTTGAGAGAAGTTTTTCATCATGATTAACTTGTTTGTTCATACTATCGAGCTTAAGAGAGCAAATGATTTGATCTTGTTCTAAAACCACTTCACTGTACTTAAGCCTTTCATCTATTAACTCTCCCACTTTTGTTTCAAGCCTTATCTTGGCTCTCGTGGCTTCCTCGAGTTTAGACTCAAGCTCAGTGATTTGTGATTTAAGATGATCATTTTCAGAAAGGTTTTGATTAAGCTCAATAGTCAATCTTTTGAAAATTTTCCGGGCTTTGGTTTTGGATAGAGAGTCAAACTTAGATAGAAAATTTTCAAAGTTTACCTCGAAGCTCTCTTGGTCGGATTCCTCGTCGGAGTGTGCCATAAGACATAGACCTGTATGGTTAGAGTTCTTATCACTCTCCTCTTCTTCGTCATCGGATGAGTCTCCCCATGCTGCCATCATTGCCCTTTTGAGATCTCTTTTGAACCCTTTGTCTTTGCTGGACCTCCGGTTAGAACTGGACTTGTTCTTGTCGTAGGTCCGGTCATTTTTCTTTTGTGAACAGTCTTTAGCCCTGTGCTCAAGGGAACCACAAACAAAACAGCCTTGGTTATTAAAAGATTGAAAGTTATTTTTACCTTGTTTGTTCCGGTTGTTCTTGAACCGTCGGTACATCTTCCCGAATTGTCTAGCAAATATGCTCATCTCATCTTCCGATTCACTTTCGGATTCTTCCTCCTCTTCTCGAGCTTTTAGAGCAATTCCTCTCTCTCGCCTTACACTCTCAGCGTCTTGCTCTTCTTGAAGCCCTAACTCATATGTCAAGAGTGAACCGGTCAAGTCTTCAAGAGTCATGGTGGATAGGTCCTTTGCTTCCTCAATAGCCGTGGTCTTAGGCTTCCATACCGAGGGCAAGCTTCTCAAAAATTTTCTCACTTGATCTTCCACAGTAATTTCCTTTCCAAGGGCTGAAAGCTCATTGATGATATTAGTAAAACGTGTAATCATATCCTTAATTGACTCTCCAGGCTTCATTACGAATAATTCGTAATTACGCATAAATATGTCAATTTTAGATTTTTTTACACGTGAGGTACCTTCATGAGTAACCTCGAGCAAATCCCACATTTGTTTGGCAGACTTGCATCCTAGAACCCGGTTGTGTTCGGCAGGACCAAGTCCACAAATCAAATATTTTAGTGCTTGGGCATTATGCTCGAGTTTTTGATAATCATCAGTAGTAAATTCAGATTTAGGTTTAGGAACAACATTACCTTCGCCGTTTAGCTTTGTGATGACATTGTCGCCACCTTCTATCACATTCCATACCTGATAATTATCGGCTTTGATAAAGTTCTCTATTCGACTCTTCCAGAACTGATAGTATTTCCCATTGAACAATGGTGGTCGTTGAGTCGAGTAACCTTCTTCCAATCGGTCAACCGTATTCATTTTGCCGGATCTCTTCCCAAGGTATTAACCTCTATGTGGTGAAGACCTGCTCTGATACCAATTGATGAAAACGGTTAGCAACACAAGAGGGGGGGGTGAATTGTGTGTGTGGAACCGTGGCAGTTTTTCGCCCAGTTCTAGTGCGGGGTGAAGGGTATTGCGAAATAGTAAAGTGCACAAGGATTTAACGAGGAAAAATCCCTTGGCTCAAAGGGATTAAAAAAAACCTCGACCTCCCTCGGAGGAATTTTAACAACTTCACTAAAAAGCCTTTGAATGATTACAAGGGAAACTCTCCTAGTCTACCCTTGAGCCACCCCAACTCTATCCTCTCTAGGAAGAGTTACGCTTCTCTACCTTGCGGGTAGAGAGCCTCTCAGCTTTACAACAAAGCTCTCACAACACACGTTACCCAACCCGAGGAAGCTACACTTAGCTAATCCTCAATAACCCAATTACAATATAGGAAGAGAATAAGAACTCCGTCTAGAACTCCGGGAGCAGTTTCAGGTGCCTTGAACTTTGTATTTCTCTCGAGTATCTCTCTCGATATTTTCTCGGTCAAGCACGCCCTGCTTCTTCTTCTTGATCTCGATTATATAGTCTACTAGGAATGGATCCGTTGAGACACTTCTTTCCTTGAATGGTTGAGGAACTTGCCTTGAAATTATTCAAAATGCTTTCCTTTTATTTAAGGATCTTCTAGCTCTTAATTATGATGGTCCTTGGTCAACCATATATATGGGAGCAGGAGGATACGTGCATACCATGAGCAAGTCAAAAAGGTATAGAGCATATTATGTGATCAACCATTTAGTAATAATTCCACAAAGATATATATCAATACATATCAAGGGAAGTTATTTATTCACTTAAACTATGCAAGCATGCAACGGATCATATTTCAAATAATATGCAGGAGAATATTTGTTAAATAGGTATGCACAATCAACTAGCTAATCAATTAAGGATTCTTTCCATAAAATAATAAACTATAATAATAAATCATGCATGAAAATATATTTTTGCTTAAAATAATATTCTTGACAAAGTATAAGCACTCATATAAGGAAAGCACATATTAATTAAATCATACACCATGTAAATCAACCGTTCACACAGAATACAATTAAGAATAATTTTGTCTTCCGTTCCGTATGGAACTGAGAGCGGTTTCGTCCGCTGTTCCACCTGCATAGTTAGTCATTAATAAAACTACATACTCAACAGATTCTTTCCTTTGAGATTGGTCTTCTTAGATGGGCAAGATCAGGACTTGATGTACTATCTTTAATAGCTCGGATCTCCATATATATTTCGGTCCTCTTGCATGGAAATCATTCAAAAATATTTCCTTATAGGTATAAAAGATATTCTTTTTATTTGATTGAAGGAAATCATTTTTCTTAAGGAAACATTCCTTGTGAGAAGATATGCACGAAAATCCTTTTTGAATTTTGAATAACAACAATTATTTTGGAAACTTGCTTTGTAGAAATATCTCTTAATTAATGCCTTTGATTTAAATAACTTTCCTTTAGAGAAAAAATCCTTTCTTTGTATGATCATTGATTATTTTCTTGCTTAAAAGGTTCTCTTTAATTTAGCAAGATAGATCCGAAATTAAATGGAGAGAAAAGATATTTTAAGCAAGCCGGATTAATCAATCTTGGATTTACGGTGCAATTCTCGGACCAGTTCTACGGCTTGTTCCAGAGCACGACTTAAACTCTTTTCATGTAGTCACTTACAACCAAAAGTAACACTAGTCGTTTGTCATCAACAAAACAATACGTTCCAACAATACTAATCACACCTATATCTCTAATTAGTGAGTCAAATTAGTATCATCATCTGGGGCTGCAAGTATAAGTATATAACATGTGTTCATCTATAAAATCCAAATTACAAGTTTCGTGCAAGTCACGTGCGCCTTTTGTGTTTATCTGGGTTTTGAAAGTTGTGTTTCATGAGAATCTAGATAAATGTTTTATGTTTACAAAACTGTATATTATGAGTCATACTCTTTGTTCAAAATTCATCTTCCACACATCGTACGAAATGTATACAATTGTTTGAATTAACCAAATCTATATATAGATGCTTAACTAATATAGATTTAAAAAAACACTTTTGATAATAAAAAAAAGCAAATAATAGTAATATGTAACCCCGCATCGACTATATCTTGTTTAAACTCTAAACACGGATCAGAAAACACTTAGTATAACTAGTATTAGATCACAGGCTAGTACACCCTCATCCGAGTCAGCAGTAGTAATTGATATTACGTATATCCGAGTCAAAACTGGAGCGTGCATTCATACCATCACTTTGCAGAGTCACCCGAATGGCCGGCCTGCATGTATAAATGAATGTAAATCCATCCAGATTGTATGTTTTGCGTCTTCTATACTCAATTCATCAAACTGACATTCTTATCTGCTTAAAGGAATTGATCGAGATGGCGGATCACCTTTATAATTTAAAGTTTAGCTTTCATAGAATCACATGTGCTTTTCTCTGCAGAGTTGTTCAAGAACAATGGTTTGTATCCTTTCCGATGATTTCGGTACCTTTTGATCAATTTAATTCAGAATAAAAAAATAAGTGTGTGTGTATTGAACATGAAATATAATGGCCTGGATTTTGAATTTCTCTAGATTTTGCAAGTTGTGTTTCATGGATGATATTTGTTTACATAATTCTATATTATAAGTTGTATGTACTCTTCGCTCAAATAGCATTTATCGTTCCACACACAACACATTATATATAGTATAATGGATTATAAAATCTCATTCACGCTTTTAAGTTTTAAGGCACGCACAACAATTTGTGTATAAAACTTTCTTTTAACATTGATTTGAATTAACCGAGTCTATAGGTGTTTAACTAATCAACAAGGTACATGCTTTCTTTATATGTGTGTTTTATTTAATGTTTGAACTTATTACGTTCCTCATTTATCAACCTTTTTTGGAAAGGAAATCCCCATATCATACATTGTCTCTGCGCGGAAAGGGTATACTTAAGAATTCAGATATGAAAATTTGGAGCGTGGGAATAACACATACTCCCTCCGTCCCTTTGGACTTTGCCAATTTTCCTTTTTTACTTGTCCCAAAAAACTTTGCAACTTTCCTATTTAAGCAACTAATTTGTGGTTTTGCACATTTCTCTCTCTTCTGCACAAATTTCAACCACACAGTTTTTACTATTCTTATTTCTCACCTAATTTGCACTTGGCAAAGTCTACCGGGACGGAGGTAGTACTAAAAAGTGGCTACCATTTGATTTTGAAAAAAATTCACTTTTGGTCCCATGACTATTATGTCACTTCCACATTACTCCCTTGACTTTCAATTTAACCAAATCTAGTCCGTGACCTTTTCCCCTTCACCACCAGTCGTCCTTCCGACCACAACTCCGGCAAATTTTAACTGGAAACCAATTAATGAAGGTTAGTTGCGTCATTTAATAGCATTTATAGGTTTTCTTATCGAAAAAATTCCACTTTTGGTCCCATGACTATTATGTCACTTCCACATTACTCCCTTGACTTTCAATTTAACCAAATCTAGTCCGTGACCCTTTCCCCTTCACCACCCGTCGTCCTTCCGACCACAACTCCGGCAAATTTTAACCGGAAACTCATTTATGTAGAAATATTGGGACATTTTAGTAATTGTATGTTGTTAAAACGGCTACCTACAAAATTAACTTCAATTAATGTTGAGTTAATACGCCGGCTTCCTTCATTCTCAAAACCGAAGTCTTCTCCAATTTCCCAAACTTCCGTCAGCCTGAAAATCCCCAACCATCGTTCGAACAATGAGGACCCGTCCGGACCGTTGGAGTGAAGGAGAAGGAACAAGTGCTGAACGACGTTCGCCAACAAATGCTGGTGATAAAGGTAAGAGGCTGAACTTTTTTTTTTTAAAAGAGTGGAAGAAAGTAATGAATATAAGGCTGAAATGAGGTGTATATAATTGGTGTTTGCCCATGTTAGGGGTTTTATGTTGAGGCTGAAAAAGAGGGGTTTTTTTTAAAAAAAAGAGTGAAAGAACGTAACATGTGCAAACACCAATTATATACACCTCATTTCAGCCTTGTATTCATTACTTTCTTCCACTCTTTTTTTTTAAATGTTCAACCTCTTACCTTTATCACTAGCATTTGTTGGCGAACATCGTTCAGCACTTGTTCATTCTCCTTCACTCCGACGGTCCGGACGGGTCCTCATTGTTCGAACGATGGTTGGGGATTTTCAGGCTGACGGAAGTTTGGGAAATTGGAGAAGACTTCGGTTTTGAGAATGAAGGAAGCCGGCGTATTAACTCAACATTAATTGAAGTTAATTTTGTAGGTAGCCATTTTAACAACATACAATTACTAAAATGTCCCAATATTTCTACATAAATGAGTTTCCGGTTAAAATTTGCCGGAGTTGTGGTCGGAAGGACGACGGGTGGTGAAGGGAAAAAGGTCACGGACTAGATTTGGTTAAATTGAAAGTCAAGGGAGTAATGTGGAAGTGACATAATAGTCATGGGACCAAAAGTGGCATTTTTTCGATAAGAAAACCTATAAATGCTATTAAATGACGCAACTAACCTTCATTAATTGGTTTCCAGTTAAAATTTGCCGGAGTTGTGGTCGGAAGGACGACTGGTGGTGAAGGGGAAAAGGTCACGGACTAGATTTGGTTAAATTGAAAGTCAAGGGAGTAATGTGGAAGTGACATAATAGTCATGGGACCAAAAGTGAAATTTTTTCATTTGATTTTTGAGTATGACTGTCAAGGCATTTTTGACTTTTTGTTGTTTGACAATGACTCAAATGTGAAGATCGATGTCACGAAAAGGATAGAGAAATAAGAAAGTGAAAGTAACCGAAAACTCTTCAAATGGATTCAGACAACACTTCCATCATTCAAAAAAACAAGAAAGAAATAGACATGCATGTTGGTGGTGTCATGGTGTTAGTTTTGATGGTGATAACACGAAAGACGCAGAGAAGAAGGTGGTAGCATCATATACGCTCGAGGTTCCACATTCAAAGAGTAAGGTTAAAGAGACAAAACACATATCAGTTGCTTGTATTTCTTATTTTTTACTTGACGAGCCTATTTTTTTATAGTTGTATATTTGAAATTTTTAATTTCATTTTATTAGGAGAATTAGTATCATCTCCGGGGCTACATGTATAAGTTTATAACATGTGTCCATCTATAAAATCCAAGTTACCTGTTTCGTGCAAGTCATGTGTGCCTCCTGTGTGTATCTGGGTTTTGTAAGTTGTGTTTCATGACAATCTAGATAAATGTTTTATGTGTACATAATTGTATATTATGAGTCATACTCTTTGTTCAAAATTCATCTTCCACACATCGTACGAAATGTATATATTTGTTTGAATTAACCAAATCTAATAGTAGTTTTTGTTGAATTACACTCAGTGGGATTCTCCACGATGCACTGAACGATACTACTATTACAAGGATTCTGCACCTGCCAATCTACAATGGTACCAGCGTGCCCAAAACAGAAATCAGGAGCGAAGACCCCATCCCAGGTGTTTGGACAGGAGCTTCCAGAGAGAAGAAGAATACAATCTCAGAGCAGGTAATCGTTACTTCAACACTCATGATTCTAGTTACCGGCGTAGAGCTAGATTTTCTCCTTCAAGCAAGAATCGGAACCGGGATTATCTCATGTTCTGCCAAGACACCTTATTCCCAAAGGCAGCCCACAATCCCAGGAACTACAGAAATCAAACTGAATCAAGAGAAATACTCAACAGAGGGCCACCTCTTCTGGAACATCAACGAGATGCTATTGATTGCCTGCAAGTACGGCCTAACCCTCGTCAACCATGTCTCAGACCAAAAACAGGGGAGACGGAGGATGGCTGGCGCACGGTCAACAGGGGACGGCGCCACCCCCCTCACCTCAATCAACGCCTCCCAACGCACCAGCTATTGTTCCCAGATCCAATTTGGGTGGCTGAAAACTCTAATTGTTATCTCAGCTTGGGATTTGATTATGAAATTCCTATCTCAACGCAACCATATGAACTCGACGGCGAACCAGACCTCTCGTCCAACCTCAACGGAAAACATCGAACGAGAGAAAAAAACAACCATGATAAAAGACTAATAAGCGACACTCGAAGAATCGCTATAGACCGTCAACGTTGCGATAAAGGGAAGACATCATCAGCGACCTCCGCGCCGGGGACCTCCACGCCGGCAGCCCCATCCGTTATGGAATCTGGACCTACGGTTGACAATCTCACCTCCATATCAGGGGCTCCACTGGTGGTTAGACACGCAGAGGAGACACACACCCCTGGTAACGCACAACCTCTCACATGGGCTGATATAGTGAGGTTCGATGCTGACAAAAAACAACTGAGTGATATTTCAGAACCTGCCCACGTTTCTCCCTCAAAAGACAGGCGTATTATTATTAAAGAGTTAGACTACACTCTTATGGACCCAGTCGAAATAATTCAGGAAGTGGAAGCCTGTGAAAAATACTCTTTCTTTGCGGAAGATGGGTTTGACTCAATTAAGATTGAATCTAAAATGTTTAAATTCGCACTCCAAGGTAGCAATTTGGTCCTCTTCGAAATTAAAAATTCCCAGCTGCGCAAAATGGAGGTCAATCTTGACATCGCTCCCCGAATCATCTGCTTCATGTCTCAGCTCACAAATTTAGCTCAACCAAATTTGAAGCAGTCTAGGCGATTTGGAGATATCACTGTTTGTTTAGAAACAAACAGATCAGGCTGCTATGTCAAAATTTTCAAGCACAAGGGGAGCTCCATTAATATTCCCGTGGGACATAAAAAATCAAGTTTGCTTCAATTTATCAATATTTTCTCTAATTTTGTTGGGATAACAAAATATGTGCAGGATGACTCAATCAATCTTCAACTAAGGAGCACAATTGAATCCGAGGATCCTACATCCATCTCCAAATTGATCTTAAATTCTCAGATTCAGGGTCAATGCACTGAAAATCAAAATGTCATATCTTCAGAGAAAGAACCTGAGTTGCCACGGATCCAGGCTTACTCAGACGCTTCTGACAGTTTTGATTATTCCGATGACTCTTTTTTTGCAGATGACTTTCTTGGACATGCAACTGAAAGTGACCGTCGTCCACCTATTTCATACCCCGAAGAAATTAGGAAATCCAAATTCAACAGGGAAATTTGCTCCAAAGCAAATTTTGTGACTTCCGAAAATTGTCTGCCAACAGACAACCTTAACAAGCAACTTAAGATCTACAAGAAATCTCAAAAAAACAAAAGGCGTCACAGCATGAAGACTAGGTCACAATCCAGAGATTTCCCTTGGGAGTAGCTTGTTTTTTTTTGTCTTTTTTCTTTTCCTTTCTTTTTCTTTTCTCTTTTTATGTTTTTTTTTTCTTTCTTTTCCTTTTCGCATTGTACTATTTCCTTTTATCAATAAAATCCTCTTTAAAAAAAAAAAAAAAAAACAAAAAAAAAAAAAAAAAAAAAAAAAAAAAAAAAAATTAACCAAATCTAATATAGATGCTTAACTAATATGGAGTAAAAACAAACTTTTTAATTGTTGTCTATAATACAACGTAACTCCACATCGACTATATCTTGTTCATCCTTTAAAAATGGATCGAAAAACATATAGTACAACTAGTACATATTTGATAACAGGCTAGTACACACAAATCCGAGTCAACAGTAGTAATCGATACTACGTATATCTAAGTCAAAACTGGAGCATGCGTTCACACCATCACTTTGTTGAGTCACCAGAATGGACGGCTTGCATGTATAAACGTTTGGAAATTCATCTTGATTGTATGTTCTGTGCCTTCTATACTCAACCCATCAAACTGCCACTCTTATCTGCTCAATGGAATTGATTGACATGGCGGATAGCCTTCAGAATAGATAGTCTAGCTTTCACAAGTGCTTTTCTCCGCATAGTTGTTCAAGAACAATGGTGTGCTTTCTTTCGAAAGATCTGAGTACCTTTTGATCAGTTTAATTCACAATAAAAATATAAGTGTGTGTGTATTGAACATGAAATCAAATGGTCTGGATTTTGAATTTCTCTGGATTTTGCAAGTTGTGTTTCATGGATGATATATGTTTACAGAATTGTATATGATAAGTTTTAATGGATGATAAAATGTCATTCACGCTCTTATGTGTTAAGACACACACAACAATTTGTGTATATAACTTTCTTTTATACATTGATTTGAATTAACCGAGTCTAAAGGTGTTTAACTCATCAACAATGTACATGTTTTCTTATATGTGTGTTTTATTTTATGTCTGAACTTATTACGTTCCTCATTAGTTAACCTTTTTTCTTGGAAAGGAAATCGCCATATCAGACATGGTCTCTGCGTGGAGGGGGTTCCTGCAAAAAACTTTGCCAAAAGGGTAATTCTTAGGAATTCAGATATGAAAATTTGGAGCGTGGGGATAACACATACTAAAGTTGGTGTTTACTTCAACAAGGATTGGGAAACATGTTGGGCAACCAAGGTTTAAAAAGTGGCTACCATTTGTTTTTTAGAATGACTGTCAAGTCTTTTTTAACTTTTTGTTGTTTGACAATGACTCAAATGTGAAGATCGATGTCACGAAAAGGATGTAGAAATGTGAAAGTCAAAAGAAACCGAAAACTCTTCTGATGGATTCAGTCAACACTTCTATCATTCAAAAAATCAAGAAAGAAACGGACATGGAGGTTGGTGGTGTCATGGTGATAACACGAAAGACAAAGAGAAGGAGGTGGTAGCATCGGATATGCCCGAGGTTCCACATTCAAAGAGTAAGGCTACAGAGACAAAACACACACAAGTTGCTTGTATTTCTTATTTTTTACTTTTTGAGCTTGTTTTTTTGTAGTTTTATATTCGTAGTTTTCATTTGATTAGGAGAATTAGTATCATCATGTTGGGCTGCATGTATAAGTATAAAACACGTGTCCATCTATAAAATTCAAGTTACCTGTTTCGTGCAAGTCACGTGCGCCTCTTGTGTGTATATAGGTTTTGCAAGTTGTGTTTCATGACAATCTAGATAAATGTTTTATGTTTACATAACTGTATATTATGAGTCATACTCTTTGTTCAAAATTCATCTTCCACACATTGTACGAAATGTATACATTTGTTTGAATTAACCAGATCTATATATAGATGCTTAACTAATATGCATTAAAAAACATATGTGTATTGTTTTAGTGTTGTCTATAATACAACGTAACTCCACATCGACTATATCTTGTTCAAACTTTAAACACGGATCAGAAAACACTTACTACAGCTAGTACATATTTGATCACATGCTAGTACACCTGGATCCGAGTCAGGAGTAGTAATTGATGTTACGTATATCCGAGTCAAAACAGGAGCGTGCGTTCACACCATCACTTTGCTGAGTCACCCGAATGGCCGTCCTCCATGTATAAACTTCTGTAAATCCATCCATATTATATATTTTGTGCTTTCTATACTCAACCCATTAAATGTCCATTCTTAGCTGCTTAAAGGAATTGATCAAAATTGCTGATAGCCTTCAGAATAGAAAGTCTAGCTTTAACAAGTGCTTTTCTCCGCAGAGTTTTTAAAGAGCAATGGTTTGTATTTTTTCGAACGATTTCAGTACCTTTTGATCAATTTAATTCCCAATAAAAAATACAAGTGTGTGTGTATTGAACATTAAATCAAATGGCTTGGATTTTGAATTTCTTTGAATTTTGCAAGTTGTGTTTCATGGATGATATATGTTTACAGAATTGTATATGATAAGTTTTAATGGATGATAAAATGTCATTCACGCTCTTATGTGTTAAGACACACACAACAATTTGTGTATATAACTTTCTTTTATACATTGATTTGAATTAACCGAGTCTAAAGGTGTTTAACTCATCAACAATGTACATGTTTTCTTATATGTGTGTTTTATTTTATGTCTGAACTTATTACGTTCCTCATTAGTTAACCTTTTTTCTTGGAAAGGAAATCGCCATATCAGACATGGTCTCTGCGTGGAGGGGGTTCCTGCAAAAAACTTTGCCAAAAGGGTAATTCTTAGGAATTCAGATATGAAAATTTGGAGCGTGGGGATAACACATACTAAAGTTGGTGTTTACTTCAACAAGGATTGGGAAACATGTTGGGCAACCAAGGTTTAAAAAGTGGCTACCATTTGTTTTTTAGAATGACTGTCAAGTCTTTTTTAACTTTTTGTTGTTTGACAATGACTCAAATGTGAAGATCGATGTCACGAAAAGGATGTAGAAATGTGAAAGTCAAAAGAAACCGAAAACTCTTCTGATGGATTCAGTCAACACTTCTATCATTCAAAAAATCAAGAAAGAAACGGACATGGAGGTTGGTGGTGTCATGGTGATAACACGAAAGACAAAGAGAAGGAGGTGGTAGCATCGGATATGCCCGAGGTTCCACATTCAAAGAGTAAGGCTACAGAGACAAAACACACACAAGTTGCTTGTATTTCTTATTTTTTACTTTTTGAGCTTGTTTTTTTGTAGTTTTATATTCGTAGTTTTCATTTGATTAGGAGAATTAGTATCATCATGTTGGGCTGCATGTATAAGTATAAAACACGTGTCCATCTATAAAATTCAAGTTACCTGTTTCGTGCAAGTCACGTGCGCCTCTTGTGTGTATATAGGTTTTGCAAGTTGTGTTTCATGACAATCTAGATAAATGTTTTATGTTTACATAACTGTATATTATGAGTCATACTCTTTGTTCAAAATTCATCTTCCACACATTGTACGAAATGTATACATTTGTTTGAATTAACCAGATCTATATATAGATGCTTAACTAATATGCATTAAAAAACATATGTGTATTGTTTTAGTGTTGT
Organism: Cuscuta epithymum; assembly: GCA_945859915.1. Classification (NCBI taxonomy): domain Eukaryota; kingdom Viridiplantae; phylum Streptophyta; class Magnoliopsida; order Solanales; family Convolvulaceae; genus Cuscuta; species Cuscuta epithymum. The sequence continues at coordinate 351,842 of CAMAPF010000128.1, forward strand.
CTATAATACAACGTAACTCCACATCGACTATATCTTGTTCAAACTTTAAACACGGATCAGAAAACACTTACTACAGCTAGTACATATTTGATCACATGCTAGTACACCTGGATCCGAGTCAGGAGTAGTAATTGATGTTACGTATATCCGAGTCAAAACAGGAGCGTGCGTTCACACCATCACTTTGCTGAGTCACCCGAATGGCCGTCCTCCATGTATAAACTTCTGTAAATCCATCCATATTATATATTTTGTGCTTTCTATACTCAACCCATTAAATGTCCATTCTTAGCTGCTTAAAGGAATTGATCAAAATTGCTGATAGCCTTCAGAATAGAAAGTCTAGCTTTAACAAGTGCTTTTCTCCGCAGAGTTTTTAAAGAGCAATGGTTTGTATTTTTTCGAACGATTTCAGTACCTTTTGATCAATTTAATTCCCAATAAAAAATACAAGTGTGTGTGTATTGAACATTAAATCAAATGGCTTGGATTTTGAATTTCTTTGAATTTTGCAAGTTGTGTTTCATGGATGATATATGTTTACACAATTGTATATGATAAGTTTTAATGAATGATAAAATCTCATTCACGCTTTTAAGTTTTAAGGCACGCACAACAATTTGTGTATATAACTTTCTTTTATACATTGATTTGAATTAACCGAGTCTAGAGGTGTTTAACTAATCAACAATGTCCATGCTTTCTTTATATGTGTGTTTTATTTAATGTTTGAACTTATTATGTTCCTCATTAGTTAACCTTTTTCCTTGGAAAGGAAATCCTCATATCAAACATATATGGTCTCTACGCGGAGGGAGTTCCTGCAAAAAATATTGCCAAAAGGGTAATACTTAGGAATTCAGATATGAAAATTTGGAGCGTGGGGATAACACATACTAAAGTTGGTGTTTACTTCAACAAGGATTGGGAAACATGTGTGGGCAACCAAGGTTTAAAAAGTGGCTACCATTTGTTTTTTAGTATGACTGTCAAGATGTTTTTGACTTTTTGTTGTTTGACAATGACTCAAATGTGAAGATTGATGTCACGAAAAGGATGCAGAAATTTGAAAGTGAAAAGGAACCGAAAACTCTCCCGATGGATTCAGGCAACACCTCTATCATTCAAAAAATCAAGAAAGAAACTGACACGGAGGTTGGTGGTGTCATGTTGTTAGTTTTGATGGTGATAACGCGAAAGACGAAGCGAAGGAGGTGGTAGCATCGGATACGCCCGAGGTTCCACATTCAAGGATTAAGTTTAAAGAGACAAAACGCATACAAGTTGTGTGTATTTCTTATTTTTTTTTCTTGTCGAGCCTGTTTTTTTATAGTTTTATATTTGAAATTTTCATTTGATTAGGAGAATTAGTATCATCATCTCGGCATGCATGTAAAAGTGTATAACATGTGTCCATCTATAAAATCCAAGTTACATGTTTTGTGCAAGTCACGTGCGCCTCTTGTGTGTATCTAGGTTTTGCAAGTTGTGTTTCATGACAATCTAAATAAATGTTTTATGTTTACATAATTGTATATTATGAGTCATACTCTTTGTTCAAAATTCATCTTCCACACATCGTACGAAATGTATACATTTGTTTAAATTAACCAAATCTACGTATAGTCGGTATAGATGCTTAACTAATATGGAGCAAAAAACATATTTTTTAGTGTTGTCTATAAATCAACGTAACTCCACATCGACTATATCTTGTTCAAACTTTAAACACGGATCAAGAAACACTTAGTATAGCTTGTATGTATTTGATCACATGCTAGTACACCTGGATTCGAGTCAGCAGTAGTAATTAATACTACGAATATCCGAGTCAAAACTGGAGAGTGCATTCACACCATCACTTTGCTGAGTCACTCGAATGGCCGGCCTACATGTATAAACGTCTGTAAATCTATTCAATTGTATGTTTTGTGCCTTTTATACTCAACACATCAAACTGCCATTCTTATCTGCTTAAAGGAATTGATCGAGATGGCGGATAGCCTTCATTATATAAAGTTTAGCTTTCACAGGTGCTTTTCTCTGCAGAGTTGTACAAGAACAATGGTTTGTATTCTTTCGAAAGATTTCAGTACCTTTTGATCAATTGAATTCACAACAAAAATATAATTGTGTGTATTGAATATGAATTCATGTCGTGGTATTGTATCAGTTTTCATTCAATCATAATCTGGAGGAGGGGGAGGGGGAGGAGGAGGAGATTTATTGTGTTCAAATTAATTGTAATTATCTTTGTCAATTGGACAATTATATGTCTATGTGCACAGACAATATTTACCGCACAGACATTAGTCGTCACAGACAATAGTTGTCTGTATGATCAACTTTAATTGACGGTGTGACAAATTTTAATTATTTGGATGAACAAAAAATTTAGTTGTCTATATACATTCAAACGAATTATGTATTTGTCTATTTAATTGTCTATATACATCCAAATGAATTATGTAGTTGTATGTGTGATCAATTTAGATGTAATTTATAAAAAAAGTAGAAAAATAATAAAATAGATGAATTTAAATAAGATATATAAACTGATTTTGTGCAAATGATGGGAAAATTTTGATATAAAAAGGTAGAGAAAAAGAGGATGAAGAAGGGAAGAGGAAGATGAAGAAGAGAAGATGATCTCCCATATTGTTTTTGAGAATTTTCGAAAAGATTGGTTAAAGAAAAAAGAGAGAAGAGAGGGCGGCGGGAGAAGGGGGAAGAGAAAAAATGGAAATTTTTTGGACTTTTATATGATGTACGTTTTGTGTTCCTTATATGATGTGATCATGTAATGTTAGGTCGATTTGCCCTTCCCCAGGAACATGAAACATAGTTGACATCTGGAGTCTTCGACGACAACGAACCAGCTGTCTTATGTCCAAAGATCATGTTCAAAGACCAACTATGACGCCATTATTAGGAGCTGGTCCGATCAGAAACCCCAGGTAAAATGCATTTCGTAGTTTCGTACATTGTCTAAACGTCTGAGGTTTATTTCTTTGTCACTTATTATACACAGTTTGAATTATTACCTCCCTTTCTCATTATTGAAATTGAATTGATAACCAAGCATACTAGCTCAGCTGGTTGTGAGGTTACATGTGCATATGTGAGATCTCGTGTTCGAAACCCGTTATGCACCAAGGGAAGATGAGGGAGGTTTTGCTCCCAAGGATTCTTCCTACCTTCACGGAGTTGCACAACGGCTAAGAAAGGTGGGGAAAGAAATTCAGGCTCAAGTTCGCATGGTAGGAGGACCCTCTGGATTCAGTTCAAAGGAAGCCCTGCGTGGTAGGAGGACCCTGTGGATTCAGTTGAAAGAAAGTCATGTTGGATTCGTCCTGTGAAACCAGATTCAGTTGAAAGGAAGTCTTGCTGAATTTGTCCTATGGAACCAATACCGAGAAAGGCTGACTCTGATCAAATCCAGATTTAACTGTCTAGAGGCTTTAGAGAATAGTCAATGGACTTCAGTATTAGAGAAGCGCAAATACGAACACCTGAATCATAGAAAAAATGAAATTGAATTGATAAAATTAGACTAAATAGAAACCATTTAAAAAGAGCGAATTATTAGCTCCCTTTCTATGGATGTCAAAAAAAATCCGACCCGCAGTGACCCGCCTTGGTCTGAGACATTTGGGGCGGGTCTGCCCCGCCTATACAATGGGGCAGGTCCGGGTATTAGTATTGACCCGCCCCGCCCCAACCCGCTTAATATATAAGTATACATACTTTTTCTTAAATTATACTACAAATATACTTCAACATACATATGTGTGTATACAATAAATCATAAATTCTTTGATCTTATAATATATATATATATATATATATATATATATATATATATATATATAATAGAGATCAAATGAGAACAATGCTTAACGTGAGAACATGAGAACACCACATTTACCCAAACGAGTTGCACAATGAAGCCTGCATATTGCACTTTTTCACATTTTCATAATATTTACCAAAATGTCACCGTGTTTATTTAATATAGACTTAATTCGAGCAAATCTAAAATGTGCAACAAAATAGCTCAATTGTGCACCACATTGATTTAAATGTGAGTGTTCTCACATTTATATATATATATATATATATATATATATATATATATATATATATATATATAGGGTGCGGTTCCAGTGAGAACGATGCTTAACGTGAGAACGTGAGAACACTCACATTTAAATCAATGTGGTGCACAATGGAGCTATTCTGTTGCACATTTTCAATTTGGTCGAAATAAGAGTATAATAAATAAACACGGTGGCATTTTTGTAAATACTGTTAAAATGTGAAAATGTGCAATATACAAGCTTCATTGTGCAACACGTTGGGGAAAAAGTGGTGTTCTCACGTTCTCACGTTAAGCAATGTTCTCATTTGATCTTTATTCTATATATATATATATATATATATATATATATATATATATATAGGGAACGGTTCCGGTGAGAAAGAGCTCTCAGGAGAGAAAAAAAGAATAAAATCTAACCATCTAATATAATTAATGGACGATTAAGATTTAATTAGAATGATGATGGCAAGTAGTAATTATGTGGAACTATGAAGGACAATTATAATGATAAAAGCTACGTAATTATTATTAAAGGGTAATGGTGTAAAATACTATTATGATAGAATTGGTCGTGTACATCCATTTCCTTAAAAATCTCATTTGTTTTAGCACTTTCCATCCGTGAGCTCTTACCTTCCCTAAAAGTTAGGCCTATTAATTATGAAGCATTTTTTTTTTCAAATATTAGTGACGCACTTTGATTTTTTAGTTGGTAGTGTCCTAATAATTAGGAAAACGGTTCAATTAATCTCTCTCAAATTTCACTTTACAGAATTTTAATTCGATAACTAAATTATTTTTCATAAATCTATTCTTACTTGTTGCAAAAATAAATAAATTTATTGTTACTGCATTATTCACGTATTTGTTTTCCAAAAATTTTGCACTCCATCATAGAATAACCTCACTTTTATTTAAAACTGCATTTTCGTAAACTGCACATTTAAGTCATTAAACAACACTTTGTTTAAGACTATCCTACACTCTGTGTATGCATTTGATCACTTTCATACATTTTTATCCCAAAATGATCTTAAATAAAAAGAAAACGAAGAGTGTGAACTAACAACTATCATGTGCATTTTAAATGTATAGAAGAGTACACTCCAATGAATAAAAAAGTGTGACATTACATCACACTTTCAACATTCTACATATGCACTTATTATAAAATGAATTGCACTTCAATCACGTGCAATTGAAATACATACAGAAGTGCATTGTCATAACAAACTTTCTGTAATATTACATTGACATCTTATACAAATTCAAATGCACTTTTACCATGTGGACATTCATACATTTCTGAAATAAAAATGAATGTAAATATTCAAGGGTGTAAACTATCAACTATAACGGGCATTTAGAATAATACAAGCGTGCACTATTATATCACACTTTCTAAACTCTTACACTAGTATCCTTTTACAAAATAAAATGCACTTTTTAAGTGTGCATTTAAATATGTACCAAAGTGCACTAGAATATTTCACTTTTCTAAAACTTTACATTGACACTTTGTACAAAATGAAATGCACTTTTCTTCTGAAATCATCA
>CAMAPF010000128.1:362500-520000 GCA_945859915.1 Cuscuta epithymum
CCCTAATGTTTAAAGTATGGCTCAAATTAGCTTATGCAAGGACATCAAATGTCCATAATAAAAAATTTAATTTTCCATGCTTATCAAGCACACACTCACACACACAGATTAATGTATACATACTAGGTATAAGTTTAATTTATATTGATATGTGTTGTAATATGTCTTTCACTGTTTCATATCATCAATAGAGAATCAGAGATGATCTTTCCATGACCAGGATTTCTGGAAAAACTGAGCACTATAAATACATACTTTCTGTTATTGTACACTTGGTCAACTCTTTTTCCCAAAAGATATGAAGTTAGAAGGAATCAAACTCAATAAGACAGAACTTTGACAAAAAAGGGAAAAAAAGGAAAAAGCAGACTTGTTAATAGGACTCAGTATCCTGTGCTGGTAATTATGTAATGTACTTTCAATGAATTCCTTCTCACAGCATGTCTCATTATAACATGAAAAGGAGGCACGAGAAGTTTTGTTGATAACAGAAAAGGGAACCTCTCTGGTCACAATCCAAAAGTTACGAGATGGGAGGCTATGGTTCACAAACGGGTGGCATGCTTTTGTCCTCAAACATGGCCTTGTTACTGGAGACTTTATCACTTTTAAACACATGGGTAGCTCTAATTTCAAAGACATAGTTTATAGTGAGACCTGCTGTGAGAAGGATTTCATTGATGAGCCCGAGACAAAAGATAAGGGTAAGTGACTATGTTATTGTGCATACATTTTATCTCAGTTATAGGTAAACTTCATTGCTCTGAGCCTCTAACTAACTGTCAAACAGCTGAAACGCGGAAGAAAAACGCCAGCCCATCTGTGAAGTCTGAAGCTCAAGAAGTGCCTTCCCAGCTGCCTCCTCCTCCTCCTACCCAACACCATTTTCATATGAATGATTGTTCAAATTCCAGGGAGGGGCTTGATGGAAGTAAGTTTAATTTGGTTTCGTTGGATGGGTCAAGAGTGTAGCCATTCTTTAAATCTTTTCAATAGCTGCATTAAGGGAAGAAAAATGTGGTTGACAATCTGTTACAAAATCTGCAATTCTTTCCAGGAATGGCTTTGATATAGGCTTTGCACTCAGGGTGGAATTTAGAGCCTTGTTTTGCTGTCTCGCTTTTCAGCATCTTAGATAGGGCTTTTCCTTCCCAGGCCAATTCCCAAGATCCTAGCAACATGGTGTCTGTGAAATTTGAAGAGGGCAATGTTGAAATTAGCCCCCCTGTAAAAGTGAAAAAATATAATCGGGGAAGTACGGTGAATGGTGAAGGAACTCCTTTCCAAGTAAAAAACACCCGTGAACATGTGTGCAGCTAAAAAAAGAAGAGGAGGCGTCATCAATGTAAGCTGAATCTAATGTTCATATTCTCTTATATCTTAATGCATTCTGAATTGGATAGTTATTTATTGCTAATAACATGCACAATTTGGTTGTTTTCTACACATAGTTCTGAAACTGAATGTATTTTGGGGATTGTTTTGATTGAAAAAATAAACCTTGGCCCCTGTTTGGTCTAATTTGTTTTAAAGGGAGGGGAGAAAAGTGTAATGATGGCCTGGTGGGTCTTGTTTGGTCGAGCAGTTCTAGAGAGGAGGGGAGGAACGTGTAGTGGTGGGTGGTTAATGTGTTGTGTTGGGGAGTCAGGGGGGAACATGAAAGAAAATAGAGGAGCTAAAAAGAACCTCATAACTCCTCATATATAGCTCCTCCAATTTAGGGATTTTGGAGTTAATATATTTTTTCTCTTTACCTTTTTTAATCCTCAGCTAGTAAGCTATTCTATATTATTATTATTATTATTATTATTATTATTATTATTATTATTATTATTATTATTATGCATGTTGATTGATATATTTTTACTTGCAACAGAAATATCATCAAATAATCAAATACAATATTTTGACATGTTTTTTTGAAATAGTAGTTCCTCACCCTATGTTGAACCAAACATAAATGAGTATTGTTTTTACTTTTAAAGTGAGATTTATAAATTTATTAGAGAACGAGAACAATAAAACAAAAGGATAGGGAGGTTAGGCTAAGACCCCCCCGCGCCCCGCCCCCCCCCCCCTTCCCCCTCTTAAGGGCGTACCCTCCCGAAATACATGTCTAAAGCCCAAAATCATAATACCACAACATAGACAAACCACAAGATTTCACCAAATGGCTTAGGGAGTGTTTGCAAATGCTTAAAAAAAGCACTTCTCGGCTTTTGGCTTAAAAAAGCACTTATTTATCAAACACTACCAATTTTACTTTTCTCGGCTTTTGTGTGAAAAGTGCTTTTCCCTTTTCTATTACACAAAAAGCATTTATTTTACCAAACACTACCAACTTTTACTTTTCAAAATCACTTTTTTCTCAAACACTATCAACTTTTATTTAATCACTTTTTCCAAAAAGTGCTTTTTTTCAAGCAGAAGCTGTTGCAAACACTCCCTTAACCTACTGATATTACAAGACCAGGTGCCTAGAACAACCTGGCATGTTCAAGCCCTCAAAACAGTCTTTTAATGCTACTGGATCAAATAACAACCCGCAAAATCAAAAGCTTTCCTTTGTGGCTTGACCACACACATACATAATCACACAACCAGATACGTAGCAATATAGCATGGCTGAACCCATATTTATCCTGCTTTGGTTATTTTTGCTGCCCACCTTGTCATTACAGCAGGGTTTGCCCCTTGTATTAATTCCTCTTCTTTCTTCCCTTCTCCTCCCTTCTCTCTTTTGAATCAAACAAGGGCTTATCAATAATGTTATGAATAACTATATACGTTCAATCTGGTTTATTTTTCCATATGTTGCTTACGTTCGCTGGCACGAGAAGGACAAGTAGAGGTGCTTGAACTAACAATGAAGGAGTACAATCTCCGTTCTTGATCTCCCTATTTGGTAAAGTTTTTAGAAGTTCTCTAATCTCTGTTTTGCAATAGTGTTTGATTAGTTGCTTCCTTGCCATTTATGTATGTGTGGACTTCGGCACTTGCCTGTAGATTTTTGTGTTGCGGCTGGGCTGGACATGGACTCAAGGTTGATTCTTAGAGGTCCTTATGGTGATCAAGGTGTGTCCCTAAAAGTCCGCAGTGGTGGCAATACGAGATACTCCGTCATCACGAGAGGGTGGCCAGAATTCATTGCCACTAACAATCTGAAAGTCGGGGATGTTTGCATTTTCAAACGCCTTGACATAGGAACCTGTGGTGCAATTGTATTAGATGTTGAATTTGGTAATGGGGATGATAAAACTGGGGTGAGCCATTTAATTAACCACCCTCCTAGTACCTTCGCATAACCAGGACAATTCGTTGGTGGTGGTGGCAGCAGCGGACATGTTGCTAGGCTCTTGGGAATTGGCCTGGGAAGGAAAAGCCCTATCTACGTTGCTGAAAAGGGAGACAGCAAAACAAGGGTCTAAATTCCACCCTGAGTGCAAAGCCTGTATCAAAGCCATTCCTGGAAAGAATTGCAGATTTTGTAACAGATAGTCAACCAGATTTTCTTCCCCTAATGCAGTTATTGGAAAGATTTAAAGAATGGCTACACTCTTGACCCATCCAACGAAACCAAATTAAACTTACTTCCATCAAGCCCCTACCTGGAATTTGAACCATCATTCATATGAAAATGGTGTTGGTAGGAGGAGGAGGAGGAGGCAGCTGGGAAGGCACTTCTTGAGATTCAGACTTCACAGATGGGCTGGCGTTTTTCTTCCGCGTTTCAGCTGTTTGACAGTTAGTTAGAGACTCAGAGCCTCAGAGCAATGAAGTTTACCCATAACTGAGATAAAATGTATACACAATAACATAGTCACTTACCCTTATCTTTTGTCTCGGGCTCATCAATGAAATCCTTCTCACAGCTACCCATGTGTTTAAAAGTGATAAAGGCCATGTTTGAGTAAAAAGTATGCCACCCATTTGTGAACCATAGCCTCCCATCTTGTAACTTTTGGATTGTGACCAGAGAGGTTCCCTTTTCTGTTATCAACCAAACTTCTCGTGCCTGCTTTAGCCTTCTTGAGTTTGATTCCTTATATCATTTAACATTAGGAAAAATTCACATAAATAATTCCAACATTGATTTCAGATTTTTAACCGTGGTAGATTGAATTGTATGTCATTTCAATTTTTAAAATATATATGCTCTCATATACAAGAAGAATTAAAAATAAATGCAACTTTTTTTCCTTTGTAATTTTATGAATGTTCACATGCAAATTTAAAGACATCATATGACTTTCAGTTTGTTGACCACATTATTTTATAGAGTTTGATTTCATATAATGATTGAAATTCAAAATATCACTATAAATTTTATAATATATTTTGTTTAATAGTGCTAAAAATCATCTTACTATATATCATGTCTTAGTGTATATGCCTTAAAATTCTCATTCTTCTAATTTAGATATCTTATTTTTCCACCAACCAATATATTAATATATAGGCTAAAGGGTCAAATAGGTTCTTGAACCCTTTTGGATTGCTCAATTTGCCCCTTGAACCCAAAAAAGCTCCAATTGGCACTCTGAACTCGATAAAAAGATTCAAATTTCACTTTTTGCAGGTTTCAATCCAGTCACAGCCACGTCACCTGATTTGATGCCAACTGTGCATGTGACGTGGCAACTTAGGGGGTCAAATAAGTCCTTGACCCGACCAAATCGTTCAATTTACCCCCTCAACCCTAAAACATGTCAAAATTTTGAAAAAATTAAATAAACTAATAAATAATAAATAAAATTATAAATAAAATACATGTCTAAAATATAAAATATATTAATATGAAATATTTATTGTACACAGTAAATTCAAAATAAAAATAAAAATATATTCTAAAAGATTCTTTACCTTTATTTCCATATTTTATAAATATATTTAAATTTTTACCAACTGTATTTAAATTTTGATTTTATGTATTATATCTAATGGTTTGTAATACAACACAAATTTTAGTATTTTGGTGTGATAATTTATACAAAGCATTATGTTTAAATTATCCATTTGCCTTTTTCATATTTTTAAATTTATTTAAAAATATATTAAAAATAAATAAATTTTAGTATTAAACAATCTTTATGTAACTATTTTTTTAAAAGTTAATATTTAAATATTTAAATATTAATATAAAAATTAATATTTAAAGTTATGTAACAATCTTTAAATATTTTTTTATATATTTAGTAACATAAAAATTAATCAGATATTAGAATTAAAATATAAAAATAGTAACTAAATATTTACATTATCTATTATAAATATATTGAATACTTTTTTTATGTATTATATATAAGAATTAATTTATTTTAGTTTATATTTTATTTCTTTATTTTGAATTTACCAAAACATATAAAATATTTACATTTTATATTTTCGACTTATTTTTATTCTATTTTTTTATTTTCGTTTTTCATTTTTAATTTTCATAATTTTGATGTTTTTTTAAGGATTGAGGGGGTAAATTTTTGACTTATTTGACCCCTAAGTCGCCACGTGACATGCATAGTTGGCACCTTACCGGGTGACGTGGCGGTGAGTGGGTTGTGACCTGCAAAAAGTAAAATTCTTTTTATCAGGTTCAAAGTGCCAATTGGAGCTTTTGAGTTCGGGGGGGGGGGGGGGGGAGGTGTTAGGAAATTGATGTAACGTACCTCGAAAGTACAACAGGGGAAGTTTAAAAATTTTGCCAAATAGATCGTTCCTGATTATGACAAAACAACGAATATAACAAAAATAACAGATCTAAGTTAGAACTTACAGATCTTCCAGCCTAGCAGTATTAATCCTTGACCATAGGTATCCACGTGATTTCTCCTTTCCAAAGGAACGGTTAGATCTCCCAAAGAGAAAGACTAGGAAATCTCTTCGCAGGGAAATATACTAGTAATACTAAATCTAAAAACTGATCTCTGAATTATGAAGGAGGAGGATGTATTTTTACTAGTTCTAAACTAGTTTTCCAATCACAATGAAAGTCATTCTCATTAATGAATTCTAGTCCTAATAGGACCAATAATTATTTATGATTTTATTAATTAAATAAACAATAAAATAAACTAATAATAATAGGTCTTTTTATTCAAATATTACTATTAATTAAGAGATTTACAATAAAGTGAGTTAAGTTTTAAAAGTCCAAAAATATGACTTTCGGTATACACCAAATCGCTGCACACCTAGGAACAAGGTCAATAATCTGTTGCACAACAATCCATTTAACACCCTGTATAACTTAAAGGCTATTAATGAATTTTAATACAAAAAAAATAGGAAAAAGTTTATCTGACAGTCCACAACAACAACCACTGCTACCACCGGCGCCGCCGGCAGTTTTGCCGCACCACCGCCCAGTGCCTTGCTCGGCCATAGTGACCGCCGCTCAGTGACTTGCTCCGGCCATAGTGACCCCTCTCAGTGACTTGCTCCGGCCATAGTAACGCTGCTTAGTGACTTGCTCCGGCCATAGTGACCTTGCTCAGTGACTTGCTCCGACCATAGTGACCACCTCGCTCCGCCTAGTGACTTGCTCCTACCATAATGACTACCGCCCTACCCCGAATAGTGACTACAACCGTGCTTCTGCCAGAGACCATTCCGGCCACACAGTCACTACAACAGTTGCTGCCACCGCTCCGGCCAACCACCGCATCCCAATGACTCCGTCACTGTCAACCTCAACGTACCAGTGACTCCGGCGTAACCAGTCCCACCCCAACCCAGTCCCACCCCAACCCAGCCCCCAGCCCCACAGCACCCTCCCCAACCCCACAACACCCACCCCTTCCCCATCAACACTACCCTCCCCAGCCCCACAACACCCTCCCAGCCGCACAACACCATCTCCGGCCCCGAACAACATTGACGAACCCCAGGTCCTACCACCAACACAACAACACAACCCCTCAAGCCACGCCCTAGCCTCCAGCCTCACCCCAACCACCTCCCTACCCCTACCCCAACTGAGTCACCCAGCCTGACATCGTCTCATTCGTCCATGTTAGACCTGCGCCGTCGCACGAACTTAAATCTGAGATTGAAAAGGAAAAGCTCTGAAATTCGACCTGGAATCTCGATTGGCGACCAGATCTGCTCTATAACAGCGATGTGGCGGCGATTTGCGGTCAAGAAAGGTGAAGAAGAAGAATAAAGGTCTGGTTGTTGCAGCAGAGGCAAGTTGAGGCTTAGAGTCAGACCGGCGGAGAGGAGCCATGGTCGTGGAAGGAGAAAAGGTGCCTCGACCGGCGGCTGAGAGGAAGAAGAGTCATGGATGGCCATACTGAGAGCTAAGTGCCATGGATGGCCGTGCTGAGAGCGAAGCGCAATGCTGGTGCTGAGAGTGAATTGCCATGTCTAAGAGAGAAGGTTGTGCGATTTTTTTTAGAATGAAGGCTATGCGAGTTGTTGGGAGACGGAAAGACACATTTTTGTCAAAATGTAAATAGGTCATATTTTGAGAAATGGAAACCCTGATTGTTATTTCCGTGCCATTTTTTCATAATATAATATCAAAGTGGCTGCACGTCACTTTACTTGCCTATATCATTATTTATTTCATTTTCTATTTTCTTTTAATTCTAAATTATAAAAGAAAATATGAACTTTATTTAATTAAAAACACATCTAATTTATCACACTTAATTAATCCTATCAAATAGAACTCTCCTTCAACATCATGAGATAAATATAGTTTAATCTAATTAATATTTAATCCAATTTCAGTATAACGAATTAAATATTATTTAATCCAATTAATAATATTTAATTCCTTCTAGCAATTCAATCGGAAGGTATAGTCACTTGTGTGACCTATAGGGCCTTATATATTAAGCACTAATCAAATTAAGGTCTTAGCAGAATCCCTAGACAATTTACCAGACAAACGTAATATATAAGGACGTTTGCGAGGACTATTCAAACTCCCTGTAATATAGAGCTCATAGTGATACGGTCCTTTCATTCAATGAACATTCAACTAAGTCTAGAACATGATATTGTGTCTATTCTAATAACTTAGTCTCTGTCTCTCAATCTTTCTAGATGATCCATAACGATCATATTCGATATCCAAAACGAATATATCTTTGCATTGGCCAATGACTTTATGATCCATCTATGTAATACCGCCCCCAAGTATTTGTACTTTATCAAATTATGTATTGAACCCTGAGAAATGAATAAACGCATTTTACGTGAATAGTAAAATTCACGTGGGGCCCACACCGGAAGTGGGGGCCGCCCGATATTATCGGGACCACATATTATATTCGTTTGGGTCAAGATGATACGTGTATAATGGTGGATATCCTTGTTGGGCCATAGAAGTTATATGCGTAACCATTTGGGCATATAAAGCCCATTTATCGGTACCAAAGTACTAACAGGTAAAAGCCATAATAAATTATGGAGACCGCTAAATTAAAAGTTGGGGGATGTATATTCATTCTAAAAGCCAATAATAATTGGAAGAATGATACATATTTCATTTGACCCGATAAAAGGAAATATAGTTAAAACAGTCCGGAAAATACAACTTTCGAGACCAAGTGTACACTTGGGGACACAAAGGGATGACCTCCCACATAAGTGGGGGCCAACCCACGTTTTTAGTCTTGCATATGGCAAGAGGAGCCGCACAAGAACATGGAGAATCAAGGAGAAAATTGATTGGGAGACCAATCAATAAGAGGGTGGGACCTTGGCCAAAATATCATTGTGAGAAATGCCAAAAAGGCATTCTCAATCACTCTAACCCACACAAGCTCGGCCATACCACTTCCAAGGGGAGAGAAACCCTGCAAAGCTCCATTGTTATCATCCCTATTCGAACCAAAGCTAAGGAAGAAGAAGGAGGAGAAATAGAAGAGAAAGAAGGAGGAAAACTTGAGGATTAAAAAGGTAATAACTCCATCAATCCCATTCCTTTTCTTTAATCTCCCAATATGGTTATGTAATCATACTTCATACCCATGGAACTGTTCTTCACATTAGATGTAAAGAATGAGGGGTTGGAAGGTTGGTTCATATCCAAAACGGATTTAGAGAACAAACTTGACCGGTTCGTCGGAAAATAACCTTTTAGAGGTTATTTGTGTTGATATGGGTTTTATGATGATAAAACCTTGTTATTAACTTGTATAAGGTATTTCAAGAACTTTCACAGAGTTGAAAAGGTCGCCGGAGTTGTCGCCGGAGTTCGTTGAAGTTCGCCGGAGTTTCACCGGAGCGCAATAAGAAAGGCTAGAGCTTCATAAGCTCCTTTTAAGGTGAGAAGACGACTATATGCTTTATAACTTTTGCGTGAGGCATGAGATTACCTAAATTAATCAAGAACATGTTTATGAATTGATTAATGGTAGTAAAGTATGTGTTATGTCATGATAGAAACCATAACATAGTTGGAAAGCATGAAATGTAGGTTTGATTAGTGAAATTAATATAAATTGATATGTATGATGTTCCAAGGGCCAAAACAGGTATTTTTGGATCAAGGACTTCAAGTAGTACATGCATGTAAAATTTCACGTTAATCGGACTCCGTTTGGGAGGTCAAACGGGCGTTGACCGCCAAGTCAACTATAATACCCGACCGGGTATTTGCTGAAAATCTGCCCCGAGGGCTGCTGTCTCCTATACTCGATCGAGTATGGATAGGTACTCGATCGAGTATGCATGGAAAATTAGCCTTACGGGCTGCTGTCCCCTGCACTCGACCGAGTATAGGTGGGTACTCGATCGAGTATTGGGTTATACTCAAAACGGGTAGTTTTTGAGTAGGTTAACGTGGACCGATCAGGTGGGACCCGTCCACGTTGGTTACTAAGGATTGTTACATGACTATAGTGCTAGGTATTGTCCATAGTTAAGTGAACGAAAGGTTAGCCATATCCAAGTTAGGGTTGGTAAGGAATAAGGTTGAGGTTGAGTACCCTCGGGACGGTTAACGATCCCAAAACTTGGTGAGGTTGAGTATCCTCGGGACGGTAAACAATCCCAGAAACTCGGTGAGGTTAAGTATCCTCGGGACGGTAAACAATCCCAGAAACTCGGTGAGGTTGAGTATCCTCGGGACGGTAAACAATCCCAAGAACTCGGTGAGGTTGAGTATCCTCAGGACGGTAAACAATCCTAAAACTCAGTGGGGTTGAGCATCCCCGGGACGGTAAACACTCCCAAAACTCGGTAGGATATTATGAAAGTAGAATGTAGCTTGTGAGCTAGGCATTCAGGATGAAAGGGGAAAGGTTGGGCAAATACCTTATCTCTAAAAGACTTTTTGTGAGGAAACGACCTACGGCTCAAGTATTTTACAAGTATATACAGTATGTATTATCTTGGGAATGGGGTAACAATGGTTACACCTGTATATTTATGTATCATCCTATTTTTGGGTCTCGTGTCTGAAACATTAGTTATTCCTCATATAGCCTGCTTGTCACTAGTACTTCTTTCTGTGAAGTACTGACCCCTCCGGGGGCCCTCACTATTTTCAGGTTAAGGCTAGAGTCCTGCTACCTGCACCTTTGCATAGGGTGGACTTCGAATAAGGAAGACTTGGTTCGTGCTTCCATTCTTATTTGACTTATGAAAATGCTCATGGATATTTGAACAATGTTTTTTATTAAACTATTGAAGGGCCTGCGTGCTCATGTTTGTCACGTGTGGCTAATTACTAAACATATTTTACTTCCGCATTTGTTTGAGTAATATATTGATGTTGTTTGTATGAGTTTACTAATCGGTTTGGCAATAGAATCTATCGGACGCCTTATACGATCTAATAAGGATGAACTGCGTTGTTCTTATTGGGTTGTACGACGGTTGTCTACGTGGCACGGATGTGGTCCGGGGCGTGACAATCTAAATATGAGAAGTAGAATGTTCTCTCTTAATCTATTATGAGGAATGAATCCTTTCTTGGCTCAACTACTACTCCATGTGCTTCGTGATGCACCCAACACATGCCGTATCTACCCCGATTGGAGTGCAAGCGTTGGTCATGGTCAAAGTACATCACTCCGCACATGTAGTACGTATTGACCTCAAGTCGGAGGACTATTACACTACTCTATACGCCGATAATCCCATAGACACATGAATAGAACTTATCAAATGGTTTCTCGGTGGGTATGCCAATATTCTCTAAAATATCTATGTGACCATCATGAATTACAGGAACTCATAGTTGTGAGATGAACTATACTTTCTAAAAGTATGATGCAATCCACATACCAATCTTATCACATATCATCAATATCCCTTTCTTGATGATCATTGATTGGGGCTATTATAGGACCTTATGTTATATCATATAAGCTCTCACTTACTTATTGACAACGTAAATCCAAGGGAACACAATTATGAATAAGATATTGACAATCGAAATACTTAATCATCAATGTGAATACTGTATATATCAAATATATAAAACTGAATGTGATCAAGTACATAAATCTTTAAAAGTGATTGTCGCTAGGACGTAGTATATACTAACAGGGGGATTGAGCAATCTGGAAGGATACAAGGGCCTATTTAACCCTTTAGCCTAATATATGAGAGAATAAAACTCTACACCACTTTAAAATTAATAATCTTAAAAGGAAGTTTAATTTCTATTTTAGTACCAACATTGTTGACTACGGGGTGGATCAGAAGAGTATATGTGCATGCATAAAATTGTGTCCGTCTCGCATGGGAATTTCTCATCCGACTGGTCAGTTCATAAGTCGATTCATAATTTCTAGTTAAATCATACTATCTAACTGTTTCAACGGGAGTAGTTTTATGGAGCTATAGAGGGCTGTTCCTGTACATATGGATGTACAGGAAGCTCCGTACGGACAAAGCCATCCGAGGCCCTTCCCGGTCGAATTTTTTGATGAAATTTTTTGAGCATGTTCTTCATCAAGTCTAGTTTATCCATACCAAATTGCAGCTCAAAATTCGATCGGGAAGGCAGTCAAATAAATTCTTGAAATATACTGCACATTATATGTGCGCAGAATGCGCCATATATTTCAAGAATTTATTTGACTGCCTTCCCGATCGAATTTTGAGCTGAAATTTGGTATGGATAAACTAGACTTGATGGAGAACATGCTCAAAAAATTTCATCAAACAAATCCACCCGGAAGGGCCTCTAATGGCTTTGTCCGTACGGAGCTATATGCCTATATGTGACTCCATAAGAGAGTTAGTCACATATGGATCCATAATTTTTTTGTTCCAATAGAGGATGAGTATAACAGTGGATAAGCAAATAATTGAAGACCTCACCGAATGGGCACTAAATATCCTGAAGTTTTTACACACAAAATTCTAAATTTTACTAGTATTAGAAATAAATAATAAATGTTGACGAGTTCCATGGTGCTGGAATCACTTGAATGAAAAAAAGTGTATGACATGTAAGATAGCGATTGTTGACGAGTTTGAACTTATAAAAGAAATGAGATACTTAAATATAGTACTAATCGAATGTATGCACTTCAATTGAAATAGACACAATTCATCTAATAATAGCAATAAAAACCTGACTCAAGTTATTTGACTCATTCTGTAATTTGTTAACTCTTATACCAATTCCCGATCAAAACTAAATAGTCCAAAATGAAAAACGGTCAAACTTAATCCTAAAACACAGTTTATTTACAAAATATATCCCCTTGATAAATTTGTAAGTTGTATGCATATTACAAAATTTTTAATTATATCCCCTTGATAAATTTGTAAGTTGTATGCCCATATAGTTCAACAAATACATCAATATTTTTAATTATAAAAGATTACAAAATTTTGCCCATTAAGAACCATAAATATATATTACAGTTTTGAAACAATTCTTGTATGTTAACAATATTGAAGTGTGATATAAAAATAAGAAAAGAGAGCATTGGACACCGTTTTTGTTTTCAATTTCCAAATTCACCTTTTTAATTATTTTAACTCAATAAGGATCAGTTTCCTCCTTTATAAGAACATTAAAGAAAAGATATCTTACACCTTTCAAAACTTTGGATATTCTGCATTCTAGTTCTAGATGATGATGATATGAAAACAAAAGTGCAAATAAGATTGTCTTGAAACAATTGAATAAGTAAATTAAAAACCATTTCATTGCCAAAAGGCCGTCTTAGCTCAGCTGGTAGAGCGCGTGGCTTTTAACCACGTGGTCGTGGGTTCGATTCCCACAGACGGCGTATTTGATACACTTTTTTGCGATCCATCAACAATTTAGATTTACGAGGAAAAAAACGCTTTTACACATGGATGTTTTTACTTGGACTGTAATTTGTCCCAGACCAGTCCAGATCAGACTTGGATAGTTATAAAAATACAAAGAAACCAGACCTTACCAGATCAGTATGACATTTTTTTGTTACGAATAAGGCTTGTCCACAATAGCTTTGTTAGGATGTTTTTACTTGGACTGTAATTTGTCCCAGACCAGACTTGGATAGTTATAAAAATACAAAGAAACCAAACCAGCAAATTACAGTCCAAGTAAAAACATCCTTATTGCTCTTCATTCATTATTTGATTTTGAGTTAAAAATTTATTTCCCGAAAAAAAAACAGATTAGCATTTCCATTCTCATATTTAAAATTGTTTACAAATGATGGTCTTACCTAGGGTTGTAAACGAATCAAATAATTTGTGCTCGATTCGCGATTTGTATAAGACGATTCGAATTCGGAACAAATACAAATAACAAGAGTAAATTTGATTCGAGTTGTTATCAAGTACAAATAAATAAGAATATCGGTGTATTAGATTCATAGATTCAAATATTAATCAAATATATTCGATTAGTAATAATGGTAATATTAATATCAATATTAGTACTAATAGTAATAACACTATATTAACTTTTAAAATTAACAATGCCCTCAAAGTGTAGCTCATACATACATATTTGCATACAGATTTCAAGCCCGTTTGTAATAAACCAAAATATAAATACGAATGCAAATCAATTTTTTTTGTTGAAATGTCTTTAAAAAACAATACAAATAATTATGTACTCGATTTGAAGAATAAAATTACAGTTGTTTGACTTTGATGCATAGTATATACAATTATCAACTTATTTCACACATTATAAGTATGATTTCTAATGTGTGTGTTAGTGTTTATTTCAAAAAGTTTGAAATAGATTTATATATATTAATCATAAAATTAATTCACTTTTAGTATATTGTGCACCATCTAAATGTGCATTGATCCATTAAATTTAAATTCTAAAAACACATATTAAGTAATAGCATGCATTTACAACATAAAAATACGGAGTATAAAAAAAGTTATTTTAAAGTGATATTTGACTAATATTTAACCTATGCTCAAATCGATTGGATATTCGTATATGGTTCGTTACCGATTTGCAACAAATACAAATCGAAATTAATATTCGTTTCATACTTGAATTCGAATTCGTATTCGAAAAACTTAAACAAATACAAAATGTCATTATTCGATTCGTTTACAACCCTACTATTCTTACATAATTGTTGTTATGTGAGATGCTCAACAAAAAACCCCGGCCGATATGATGAATGTGAACACATACATGAAGTGATCTTAGAAAGGAGAAACATAAACATACTACAGAAAATAGACGCACTTTTTGAAATCGTTTTCTTCTTTTGCTATTTAGAACACAATAAAAGCAATAAGACTCAACTAGTCTTCTTTATTTACAAATCTTTTGTTGTCTTCTTGGCAAGTAGTTTAAAATGCACTTCATTTTTGTAGTTCATTTTCTACACTTAGCTTGAAGTGGTCTTCTAGATTTATGTAGTTCAAAATATATCGAGATCCGAGTGATCTTGTGTTAGTCAAAATTTTAGGCAGAGTACATTTTACATTCCTCCATTTTTGTCCAAATACTAGTGGTGCTATCCGCAAAAGTTGTGCATTTGAATGGAGATTTTTAGTCGTCCGTTTTGGTGCATCTTTGTTTTCTGAAAAAATGGCACCCGCATGACCCTTGCACTTTTCAAAGACAAAATTACAATTGATATGAGCTTTTCCATAAAAGTGACCTTAACTTAAAACTCTCGCAGCCTTTTCCCCTTCCAAACTCTCGCTGCCTTCTTCTCCTTTCAACTATTCTAAGACAAAGTTCCCGAAATAGGACTAAAAAAGTTCGAAAATTCCAAAATAGGATTGTCATGTTTTTATTCCCAAAATATGACTAATTACTGCCAAATTTGGAAAATACTGCCATGTTTGAATCTGGTACTGCCAAAACATGACGGTAATTAGTCCTATTTTGGGAATAAAAACATGGAGGTCCTATTTTGCAATTTTCAAACTTTTTTAGACCCATTTTGGGTAATATCTCCTATTCGAATCAGTCATTGCACTCTGTCTGCCGTCTTCATCAGTGAACCACCACCACCCGAGCTCCGCCACGAGTTGCCGCCACCACCTTCGCCGCAATCAGACGTCTCTGACGGTAGCATCTTGCACCTCCGCCCTGACCTTCATCTACCTTTGGTGTTGTCTTAGCTAGCCGCGTCTCCGGTGTACGACGGCTCCGATCTGAGGCCGCCGGTTCCAGATTCATCTTTCTCAATGGGCGATGACTCCTATTTGGGCCGCCGGTGCCGGATCCGCCATACTCCATAGCCAATGACTTTGATTTGGTGTCCGATTTGGGACCATTGCTGCTGGCGGAGTCCGATTTGGGGCCGCCACCACTGCTGGGGTCCGCTTTGGGGCCGCCGCTACTGGCGGTGGCTTTATTGCTAAGGTTTTGTGCAAATCGGCCGGACAAAGACCTGGGGGGGGGCAGAGGAGCATGGGATGGGGGCTGGATGTTGGGGCTGAGGGTGGGTGGGTGGTGGTGACTGACGGTGATGACCGGGGGTGGCTGGGTCACGGTGAGGTTGGCGGCATGAGGATGGGATGGGAGGGGAGGGGAAGGGGCAGTATAGTTTGGTTGTGTCTATGGTATGGCAATGTCGGCGGGGTTGCCACTGGGCGGTGGCGGTGTCACTGTCACGGTGTCAGTAACACGAGAGGTGGTTACAGTGATACGGGCGGTGGCTACAGTGACACGGAGGTGACTACAGTGACATGTGTGGTGGCTATAGTGACATAGGCAGCGGTTACAGTGACAACGGCATGCAGTGACATAAAATCTGACAGTGATAGTATGTTTTTCAAATATATGACCCTCTTAGTCACTTTTTTGACTTTTTGAAAAATGGTCACATTTTAGAAAAGTGACTTTAATTTAGTAATATTGAAGGCAAAAGCCCTTGTTTTCTTGAGTAATAATAAGTTGTAAAATTTAACTATTGTAGAAATTAAATCTAGAGGCTCGTGAGTTCAGCTCATATTAAAAATACCTCATTCGTCCCATATTTAAGTTTCTACTTTGTCTTCACAAGTTTTAAGATGGAAAAATAATTTGCACGGTAAAAATAAGAGCAAAATAAAAGTGGGGGACACGGTAAAGAAATCAAGAATGAAGGTTCCTAATTTTGGCTCACATAATAGAGAGAGAGTAAGATATGTTTGTACAACAATAAAGAGGAAAGAGGTTGACAATTCAGTTCCCTCCAAACTACAAATATTTTGTAGGGCATTTCTCACCCAATGTTTTCTGTTACTCTACATAAATGGACTACATTTACCCTATCCGGCCACACATCATTAACTCTACACTTTGAAATGTATAGTTTTCCCTTTTTGGCGTCCTTGTCTACTACTCCTAGCTCCACTCCCTCTTCTGAAATTATTTATGGTCCATTTGATCTTAATCTCCTAGCTTTACAAGATAACATACATGAGGTACTTTGTATTGTACGTGCATAAGAAGTGACACAACAAGATATTTAAACGCAAAAGATGAAAAAGTATTGAAGCACAAAAACAACAATGGTCCAAGTTAACTACAAAAAAAGAGAAGCAAAACAATAATGGTACTATTAAGTTAAGCAACCAATGGAAAACATCATAAGGGAGTCATAACAAAAATGGAGACTGAGTGTACATAAGTTGTGGGTGGTAGCAAGGTCACAAATGCAATGTGGGACAACCATAAATGTGCAAAGTAAATGAACAGGTAATGTGGCATTGGAATATGTTCAATTTGACTTGCGAAAAATGTCAAAGATCCCTTTTCACCATAGAAAAATATGAGAGCTTTGGCATATACAATGGATGTGTCAAAGTCAACTTTGCAGTGGTGATTCAAGATAAAACAAATAAAAAGGCATTATAATGCCATAAAGCCTTTGTCGGCAGAAAAAAGCACAAAATGTTAGAATTTTGTCTCTCATATCCTTTCTCAATCACTTTCTTTTTCTCTCACTTTTCATGATTTCTATGACCATGTACACAGTGGCGTATTCAGAAACATTTTTGAGTGGGTGCTAACTTAGACTAGAACTTAATCACATACTTCTTCACTTCCTTTTTATTTTCACGTTTACCAACGCATTAGTTTGACCATTAGTAACTTGCATTCCTTATTAGTAAAAAATTAAAAAAATCAGATTTACAAATTTAAAATGAGATGAATTTGATTTATCAAAAAATAAATTTTAATACATTAATAAATAAAATGTAGTCAAAGTATAGTATATGGATATGGCAAAGTTCACCAATGTTGCAACTAAAAAACGGAGGTAGTATTTCATTAATAGTAGATCACATTATTAATGATGTTTGATCAGACATAGTTTAAGTTATATATGTACAAATATGTATAAAAAGAAGATCAATTTAAATTGTGTGCGTGAAAAGATGAAATTGTTGATAAAATTTGAGAAAATTACCTAAATAGAAGTTAAATATAACAACATTTAGTGGCTTTTTGTAATCATTTTATTCTTTTAATAGGATTAAATCATATTTTTATGGAAGAAAACACTCTTAATCCTATTTTAAAAATGTTTTTCTATATTTAACTCCTATTTTGAGCAATTTTTATAAAATTATAGGTTATCTAAATAGGGGTTAGATTGGGGTTGAGAGGGGCCGCTGCACCCACTACCCCCATAGTGGATACGCCACTCCATGTACACATAGATGAGAAGTAGTTGTACATGTCCAAGGAATTAACATTTTACACCTTCCCAATAGAAGAGGACCCATACTAGAATAGTGGAGTCCAAAAACAAATCATACCAAAAATAATGTTCACTGTTGCAGTAGTTAGGCCTAAACTATGGAGACACAACAAAGAGATATTACAAGAATATGCCGGTCGGGACCTTAGAGACTAAGACCACTTAAGTGTAACAAGATTACAAGACCGGTCTTCAAAGATATAATTTTAGACAAAATACTTCATGCGATGAAACAAAAGTGATCAGATGTTGAAAACAAACATGTTATCATATAACAGGACAATGCAAGACATCATATAGTGGTCAATGATCCGGACTTTGTAAAGAGTAGGACAGAAGATGGATGGAAAATCCTATTGCTTTGTGAGCCACCAAATAACCTTGATCTCAATGTGCTTGATTTGACACATTTTAGGGCTATTGATTCCTTACAAAATCAGAAAACTCCAAGAGCCATCATGAATTTAATATGATCAATACAAACATCATATGATTAGCAAACACCTTATATCATGAGTAAAATGTTCTCGAGCTACCAGTATGTAATGGAGAAAATTCTGCAACATAATGGTGGAAAAAACTTCAAACTCAAACATATTGGGCAAACTCAAACATATTGGGAAAGACAAGATCTACTATCACAAAATGTCCTGATCAGTCAATTATTTATGAGACAACAAAGAAACACTTGGATGGACAGATAGCAACAAACACATCAAAGACATATAAAGGGACTCAGTTCATAGATCAAGATAATCAAGATCTTCATCTGTGAACTATCAAAGCACAACAAGCATTTTACTCTTTTGCTACATCTTGTTAGTACATAATAAGTAAGTTTTATCAAAGCACACACTTTTTGTGTACTAAAAATTCAAGATATTAAGAATATCTTGATGGATTGTCGATACTTCCTTAGAAGAAGCATTATACCATGCAGCATAAAAAATCAAATTGACAATTTTCCAAATGCATACAAGTTTGTATTCACATAAAAATGTACATATGAAAGAAATTTTATCAAATACATATACTTGATGGGAACTCAATTAAAGTAAGTTGCTAAATTCATATAATTATAAGTCTAGGTGTCATAAATGGAAAATTTAATGAAATTATAAGTCTAATTGACATTGATATTTCTATTTACCTTGAATACCTACTACCAACAAAACTATGACATTATAAATGTAGATAATATTATTACATACCATTGAATTCATTAATATGTACTGGACAGGCCGGGTTAAGACATAAAGCTCTAAGGAGCAAGTGACTTATGGATTTTTTGGTGGGGATGTTGGATCAAGGTAGGAGGCAAAGAAGAGGCTTAGAATAGATCAAGATTCTTTGGATTATATGATCGGAGGAGAAGTCAAGAGAATGAGAAGAAGAAAGTGATCCGCAAATGAGAAGAAATCAAGATACAAGTCGAGAAGAAAGTGATAAGGATGCCTACATTCGTAGGTGGAAGCCCTTCTGTCACTGGGATGATGATGATGATGATGATGATGATGATGATGATGATGATGATGATGATGATGATGATGATGATGATGATGATGATGATGATGATGATGATGATGATGATGATGATGATGATGATGATGATGATGATGATGATGATGATGATGATGATGCAAGTCGAGGGTTAGACATTCATAATGGATCGGGAAAAAAAATCAAGATACACATAGTGATGTAATAGCATATGGATGAAATTATGAAATTACCGACATCTTTGACAAGAGCCTTAATTGGGCTCATCAGATATAAATAATAAGGATAATAATAACAATAATAAATATTAAAAATTTTAATGCATAGTTTAGTTTTTATAATTGCAGAGAACATAATTACAAGATCCCTAAGAGCTTCTTTCTAGGCAGCCATCTCCCCTAGGTTTAGGGTTTTTTTGCTCCGCTTTCGTTTTTGACGAAGTGCGGCTTTCTTGTGCGGCTTTCGTTCGCTTTTCGTGACTCTCTTCTTCTGCAGACCGCGGCACTTATATGACGGCCAAAAGTTGTGTACCCCTAGCAACAGCTGGAGAGTTTCGAGGGCGTCGTTCATGGTTGAGATCAGAAGGTCATGGACGAAACATGGGGCTAGGGGCTGGAACAGATCTGGATCGGAGGTAAGGAGAGGAAGAAGCTACATTACTGTTGGTGTAACACTGTCCCCAAATATATTTACCTTTATGTAAATTATGTATTGAACAAGGTGGACCTCCACCTCACTCATTTGTCTAAATGGGACAAAAGCCATTCCTCTCCCCTCACCACCTCCATTCACTCGTCCACTCGTCCAAGCACACAAGGATAGCAAAAAGTAGCTCTACACTTCACCATTTTCACACTCAAATTCGAGCTCAAGCAATAGTGGTCCAAGGAGGAGGATTAAAGAAGGAAAAACTTAGGAAAAGTGTGAAGGATTAAGGTAATGACCTTATAATAACATTTCCTCTACTTTTTATCTACCATATGACTTATATATCATATGATGAAACCCTAGAATGATTTTTTATGTTTAGAAGTGTAGAATGAGGGGTTGGAAGGTAGTTCTAAGTCCAAGAACGGACTTAGAAGCCAAAGTGACCGGTTTGTCGGAAAATAACCTTTAGAGGTTATTTGTGTTGATTTGGGTTTTATGAAGATGGAACCTTGTTATGAACTTGTCTAAGGTGTTCCTAGAGCTTTCACAGAGTTGAAAGAGTTGTTGGAATAGTCGCTGGAGTTCAATAAAACTCGTTGGAGTTTCGCCGGAGTTCAACCGAGAAGGGTAGAACTTCATAATGCTCATTCGAGGTGAGTGGACGACTTAATGTCTTGTAACTCTTGGGTTAAGTATGAAATTACCTGAAGAAATTATATAAGTATTCATAATGATGTTAAAAAGAGCTTAAGAATATGATTAGACAAGGTGATTAGGCCTATGTGAACTAAAATGAGATACTATGCATGTAATTGGATAAAAATGCATATAAAAATATGCGTAATATTTTAAATGGCCAGAGTTGCATTTATGGGTGGTTTTAGACATGATACATGTTGTGTAAAACTTTTGGGCCGAACGGATCACGTTTTGGGGGTCAACTTGGGGGTCAACGGGCCGTTGACCCAAAATTCCGGACATACCCGGTGCCAGGAAAGTTGTTGCCTCCGATTTTCGTTTTCGCCGAAAACGCGTATTGGAGCCCGGTTTGAGGGGGGGTCAACCCCGGCTATCCTATATGAGTATATGTTGCATGGAATTGCATGGAATATGATATATAAATGTTAAGGCTTAATTAGTAGATGATTAGATGCTAAGGCTTGGATTAGTCGTTAGCGATAATATGATATGAACCCTATATATGGATGATATGTGGTAGATCATAGGATTATGAATTGATGGAGAACCCAAGGAGGCAAGGACTGAAGTGTCCTCAAAACTCGGTATGTACATGGTGGAGGACCAAAGTGTCCTCAAAACTCGGTATGTAAATGGTGGAGGACCCAAGGATTAAACCGTCCTGAAAACTCATAGGTATGTAAATGGTGGAGGACTCAAGGACTAAACCGTCCTGAAAACTCATATGTATAAACGGTGGAGGACCCAAGGAGGCAAGAATTAGACCGTCCTCAAAAACTTAGATTATGAATTGGTGGAGTACCCAAGGACTAAGTTGTCCTTAAAACTCATAGTTTATGATAATCGGTTTGGAACAGGAGGAGTCCTATACACTTATAGGTATATGGGTAGGTTGAGATTTGAGTCAAGGACATTGGCTACTACTATTTTCCCAAATAAACAATGACCTACGGGTCGGGTATTTCCAAGTGTGTATATACTGATATGTATTTCATAACTTGGGGAGAAAGACTATGCGTATATGTATCACCCTATGTTTGGGTCTTATACTTGAAACGTTTATTCTACATTTAGCCTGCTTGTTCGGTACTTGTACTGACCCCTTCGGGGGGCCAAGGGCCATCATTTCTAGGTTGAAGCTAGGGCTTGCTACTTGCACCTTCTACGGGTGAACTCAACTCAAGGAAAACGTGGTCCGTGCTTCCTTATTTTCTTTCAAACTACCAAACACTTGCTCATGGATATTTGATTTACTATAAACTATTTTTGGGCCTGTGAGCCCAAGTTTTGGCCGGTTGTGGCCCAAGTTTTGGCCGGTTGTGGCCCATACTCTACCGTTGAATATTTCCGTTATTCATTATTTTAATGTGATGATGTTATGTATGTTTACTACTGAGTATGGATGAATTATTTTCTCGAACGCCTTGTATGATTAAGTGAGCTTAACTTGCGAGTGATGCCCCTTATCATGCGGCGGTTGTACGTACACGCGCTTGGATGCGGTCTGGGGCGTGACAGTTGGACCGTCCCCCTCCTGAACCGTTTTCATGGAGTGCAGGAGAGTTTAGGGTTTGGAAGCAGCATTTTAATTTTACTGTTTGCTTGTTATTTATTTTTTAGGGAAAAGGGGCAAATAAGCCCTCGAACTAACTTAAAAAGTCCGGTGGTCACCATTTGGGGTGGTTCCCGGTGGAATTTTTTGATGAATTTTTTTGAGCATTTTCTTCATTAAGTCTAGTTTACCCATACCAAATTTCAGCTAAATATTCAATAGGGAAGAAAGTCAAATGATTTTCTGAAATATACTGCGCTGTTTAACTGCGCAGTTATCTTCAAAAATTTATTTAAATGCCTTCCCGATTGAATGTTTAGCTGAAATTTGGTATGAGTAAACTAGACGTAATGAAGAAGATGCTTAAAAAATGTCATCAAAAAATTTCACCAGGAACCTCCCCAAATGGTGACCGCTGGACAGAAACTCCTAGATAAGGGGTGATTTGCACTTTTTAAGTTAGTTCGGGGGCTTATTTGCCCCTTTTCCCTATTTTTTATGATGAGACTATTTATTTTTCTGTTGGTTACTTTTATTGTTGTTATACTCTTGCATTAGGATTGGGTGATAGGAGGTTTGCTTTAACTGTCGTTGGCTCATTTACGTCCATTATAGGATCAATGAGTTATATTGCTTCTTCTTTTTAAGGTGATTGACTCTAAATTTGGTTGGAAGGCTTGCGGTTGTCTGTGGTCCTTTTGTCATTTTACCCCCTATCTAAATGTTGTGATATCAATTTAAACCAACCGTTTTGACGATCAAAAAATAATTGCAGAGAGACTATGACGATAATAACAATTTGAATGGTATTATTAGTAGCAATAGACTAACACTCAAATAGTAACAACAACAGTGAAACTAATAATATTAATTGGGGAGTATATTATTTTATATGACAAAATAATAATATGTATTCTTATAATAAATATTACTACTTTCGTCCTATATTGGTTGTCTTGTTTTAATTTGGCATGATTATTAATAAAGTGAGTAAAAAGTAAAAGTTGTGATTAATGATAATCACATATTTCTTGCCAAGAAGGAAACTAGGACATTCATTTTGGGACGATCCAAAAAGGAAAATAAGACAACCAAAATGAGACGGAGTGAGTATCATATCATATCATATCATATCATATCATATCATATCATATCATATCATATCATATCATATCATATCATATCATATCATATCATATCATATCATATCATATCATATCATATCATATCATATCATATCATATCATATCATATCATATCATATCATATCATATCATATCATATCATATCATATCATATCATATCATATCATATCATATCATATCATATCATATCATATCATATCATATCATATCATATCATATCATATCATATCATATCATATCATATCATATCATATCATATCATGGTTTAATGCATCAATCCCCTAGTGATTTAAAAAAAAGCCACCAAACCCCTTATGTTAATATTAATCATGTGTAGAATACCTTCTATGAACAAATTTAATTGTCAAATAAAAGAAAAATAATTAATATTTTTGTATAGTTTAGAGATGACAAATTTACTCACATACTCAATCATATTGCGGAGTATTAAGAAAAGTAATTTTAAAATTGTTGATTTTAATTACAAAAGGGGTTCCATGCATACATAAATAATGGCATACATAATTACGTAGTATAACACAGTTGGGTTTGACACATTTTTAAATCACATGGCCTAATACGCTAATTTTCTATGTCACAAGAGGTTTGATGCATTAAACCCTATCATATTACTCCGTATAATCATATCATACAAGTCTAGCCTAACTGAGTTGATTTGATATAACTATGAAACTCTTTTCTAATCAAGTTTGATCTGATTTGGTTTGGAGATAAGTAATTCCAACAAAGCAAGAACACCAAAACCTTCCCTCAAAACCTTTCTCTCTCAAATCTCCTACATTTAAATTCTAAAGAGACTTAACAACATAGGAAAAGTTGAGAGCATTTCTCTCCTGGTAGGGATGGACCCGGTTCGGGCCTTGAACCGGCCGGGCCTCGGTTCAAGGTTTGGGAGGCCCGGAACCGGCCCGGGTAAACCCGGGTCCGGTTCGGGCCGGGTCACCCGCCCGGTTCACGGGCCGGGCCGGGCCGCCCGCCGGGCCGGGCCTAATATTTTTTTTTTAAATTATATATTATATTATTATAATAATTCTTATTAAAAACAAAATTCAAGTGCATTTATTTGAAATAGGAAGTACATTTGAGAATTGAGAAAACAATAACAATATGAAATACATTTTCTAATAAATATCAATTGAGATTTCCGCTATCGTTGGTTGTTGTTTTGCCTTTGTCACATGACTTCATATGTTTTATTGGCATCCCGACTCCGTGTGAACGCCCCAAGCAACACTCTTTCTTGCACCACTTGCAAGTTGCCCACCACAGTCCGGTCTTCGGGTCCTTCCACTTATCAAAATTGTTTTGCATAACAGAAGAATTACTTTCCATCTTTAAAATGGTAGATGTATAAGTACAAATGTAGGATAATAAGAGAAGATGAAGATGGAGAAGAGTTGGATAAGAGGTGTAGAAAAATGTTAGAAAATAGATGTATTTATAGATTTTTTTAACCCCACCCCCACACCACCACCCCCGACACCCCCTGCCCCCCACCCTAAGCCCCAACGGCTATATAGCCGTTTGGGAGCAATTTTGTATTTCAAAATGTTTTAATTTTTTTTTTGAAAATTATACATATTGTAAAATAAGTTAATTAATTTAATGAATTAAGTAAAACTATTTTTACTTATAAAAGTGATTTGATTTATAATTTACAAATGTTACAAAATAGGTGTATAATTATTTAAACAAATTACATATTGAAGTTGTAACTTGTAAGTTTGTAACCAATTAATTAATTTACATATTAATATTATTTTGAATTGATTACAAATTTACAAATTAATACAAATTTTATGAGAATTATTGAAATATGAAGTACAAGTTTACAAATTAATTTTATTGAATTGATTATTGAATACATTTTTTTTTAGAATTATTGAATTGATGTACACAATAATATAAAATAATTCATGTATATTTATTTCAAATAAGAAGTACAATTGAGAATTAGGATGCATTTAAAAAATGTAATACATTTTGTAATAAAAAATCAATCGGAATCTCCGCCTTCGGTGGTTGTTTCCTCCATAAAGTGGCGGATGGGAGCGATGATCATTTCTTGAGTTCTTCGTTTGGCCTTCAACCAATCGTGGAAGCAAACTAGCGTCTCAAGAGAGATCGGGCTCAACCTCGTTCTATAATCGGTTAGGACGTTGCCGGCCGCACTAAATTCTTGTTCCACGGCAACTGTTGATATCGGCATTGCTAGCACTTGCTTAGCCATCTTTGATAAAACCGGGAACGTTCTTTCATTTTCCTTCCACCACTTAAGAACGTCAAAGTCATCCCCAACTTCATAATCAACATTCAATGTTAGATACAAAGAAAGCTCGTTAACTGAGCTTTGTTCAGTAGCGGGAGTTGCTCTACTTTTTTTCATAAGAGAACCAAATGCAGATTTTAAAAGTGATTTTCCTTTAGATGAAGAAGATGTTCGCGGCATGGGAGGGGGTGCATTACCATACTGTGCATGAAATTCATTATACAATTGATGAAATAAATTACTAACCTCGTTGTATTCTTGTTTAGGGTCGATGGGATTATCATCGAACTCTTGAGTTGGAAAAAAACAAGCATAATAGTAATCTATACAACTTGGCAACGAGGCAAGTTTATAACGAGGATCAAGAACAAATGCAATACCATATATATGCGGAACATGTGAATAATATTTTAAAAACTTTTGTTTCATGAAATCACAAAAATAACTAACGTAAGCGGCATCAGAAAATTCTAAAAAAGCGCTGGCGAGATTAACAGCTTCAACAAAAAATTCATTTGCGGTAGGTTTATAAACATGACTAAAAGTTTGAGTTGCGTTATTAAAATATACCAAAACATTAACAATTTTTTCACAAGTGTCGATGTCAGCCGGGTTTATAATATAGTTACAAGTTTGTCTTAAAAAAGCAGGAAAATGTTCTTTATATCTAATAAGTACTTCAATTAAGTTATAAGTATTATTCCAACGAATAGACAAATCTTTAGGAAAAGCACAATAATTGACACGTCTTTCCTTCAAATATTGCCGCCATTGCATTTTTAGTGGAGTGTTAGCCCAAATCAATTTAATTCCCCCCTTCACTACCTCCAAAGCATTTCCTAATGCCGCTAATCCATCTTGTACACACAAATTTAGAATATGACATGCACAACGTTGATGAAAAAACATACCCATCAATGTAGAAGCACCACACAATTCACGCAATCTAGGTATAGCAGCAGTATTATTACTAGCATTATCAAAACCTACAGCAAACACCTTATCAAGCAAATTATACTCAATTAAAATACGCTCAATGAGAATATAAATATTATCAGCAGTATGACGATCATTGAATTCACGAAAAGCAAGAACACGTTTATGCATATTCCAATCATCATCAATATAATGTGCAGTAAGACCCAAATAATATAAATGATGATAAGTATCCTCCCATATATCGCTACAAATACTAACACGTCCATTAAAGTTTGCAAAAAATGTTTGTAAATTTTCTTTTTCGAAGTTATATTGCCTTATAACTTCTTTTTTAATCGTTTTGCGACTATAATTTCTAAATTGAGGATTTAAAGTACCTTGAGCATAATCTCTTAAAGCAAGACTTTCGGAAAAAATATAGGATAAATTTTCTTCAACAATTAAATGAGACATACCAGTCAAATGTTTTTGATCATCATAGGAGAAATTACCAAAGGGTTGAGAATTTGCAAACCTCGATATTTGTGTTTGCTTCCCCTTGCCCTTGTCTATTTTCGCATACTCCACAAGATGGGCGGACTTAAGATGCCTTGTGAGACTCCCGTATCCGCCAGAAGTTCCCAAGCTATACTCTTTGCCGCAATGATTGCAACTTGCGTACCATTTTTCGGTATTTTTGTCTTTCCTTTTTGTAAAATTGTTTTCAATAATAGGAGATTTAGATTTCTTACCAGTTTGGGTTGAACCGCCCTCGTCCTCCAAGTCTTGCTCATCATCCGGGGTGCCGTGAGTCCCGTCGCCCCCCGCGTCCTCCTCCGCATCGTCATCCTCGAGCTCCTCTTCATCAATGGTTGTCGGGATGTGTTGTTCTTGTGCAAAGCGTGGATCGTTTTGGGACAATAGGTTTTGTAGATGCTCGTCGGACATCATCATATCATCTCTCCGTTGGTAATCCGTTTCAAAGTCATCTCGACTTTGAAAAGAAGACTCCGCCCGTGCTTTACCTTTGCCTTTGCGTGAGGTAGGACGAGTCGACGCAATCTCCCTCTTGCGGTTGCGTTGGAGATTACCCACATCTACAGAATGTCTATCACGCTCCATCTTTAAAATTGAACAAATATTAAATGATATCAAATACTTTATATGAGTACAATAGTAATAATAAAATGTGACTAAAAAAACTATAGCAAATTCGAACTAAAATATGAGTATAAAAATCGAACTACTAATTAATACTTTAATGAGAAATGTAGCAACTAACTAATATGAGAAATGTAAAAATTAACTAGTTTTTTTTTTACTTTAATGAGCAATATAGCAATTAACTAATATTAATATACCAAATTTAACAATTAACTACTTTAGCTAGTTTATAAAATGACAAATGTAAAAATTTACTAGTTCTTTTTACTTTAATGAGAAATGTATACTTTAACTAATATCACCTTATGACAAATGTAAAAATTTACTACCTTTTTTACTTTAATGAGAAATGTAGCAAGTAACTAATATTAATATGAGAAATGTAACAATTAAGTAGTTTAACTAATATTATTATGACAAATGTAAAAATTAACTAGTTTTTTTTTTACTTTAATGAGCAATGTATCAATTAACTAATATTAATATGACAAATGAAACAATTAAGTACTTTAACTAATATTAATATGACAAATGTAAAAATATACTACTTTAACTATTTTTTTTCTTTAAAGAGAAATGTAGAGAAATGTAACAATTAACTAATTTAATAGATAAATGAGAAGTCTAACAATTAACTACTTTTATAAAATGTATGAATGTGTATAAGTATATATAGTATATATAATGTGTAAATATATTATAAGTAATATATAATATAATGTTTATAGTATATAATATATAAGTATATTACTATAAGATGAGTAATGCACTTATACTTAATACTTTAATATATATATATATATATATATAAGTATATATTAACTAAATGTAATATGTAAATATAAGTTAATAACAATAGTATGGATACAAACTAAATATCAAATAAATATGAATGTGTATAAGTATATATAGTATATATAATGTGTAAATATATTATAAGTAATATATAATATAATGTTTATAGTATATAATATATAAGTATATTACTATAAGATGAGTAATACACTTATACTTAATACTTTAATATATATATAAGTACATATTAACTAAATGTAATATATAAATATAAGTAAATAACAATAGTATGGATAATAACTAAATATCAAGTAAATATGAATGTGTATAGTATATATAGTATATATAATGTGTAAAGAATTATAATATGAATGTGTATAAGTATATATTTATAAGTAGATAATTAATATATAAGTAGATATAATAATTATATAAATTATATATATGTAGAAAGAATTTGGAGAAGATGAAGAATGAAGATGATTGAATATGAGAGATTGAGAGTAGAGAATTAGAGAGTAGGAAGAGTTGTAGAAGAAGAGGTGTAAAAAATGTATAGAAAATAGGAGTATAAATAGGTTTTTTTTGTATACCCCACCCCCCACCCCCACCCTCCTAACCCCCCAGACCCCCCCTCCTATGCTCCCAACGGCTATAGAGCCGTTTGGGAGCTCTCCCAACGGCTAGAAGCCCCTTTACAAATCAAAAAAAAATTAAAAAAACTGACCATTGGAGGCCCGAACCGGGCCCGGCCCGGCCGGGCCGGTTCACTAAAATGGAGGCCCGGGCCCGGACCGCTATACCACCGGGCCGGGTGGCCCGAACCGGGCACAAACCGGTTCACCGGGCCGGTCCGGGCCCGCACAGTAGCGGGCCGGTCCGGGCCCGCACAGTAGCGGGCCAGTCCGGTTCCGGGCCGGTTGGCCCGGCCCGAGTCCATCCCTATCTCCTGGGATTGATCTGCGACCCAGCTCTTTTCCTTTCGCATTCAATTTCCATGGCCTGATTGTTGTTTTACCTCTGTTTCTTGATGATTGTGAGTCGGAAATCACTCCTCAAGCTATTTCTGACCTTGGACTCGTATTTGGAAGGTTGAATTTCGACAAAAAAAAAAATAATAGACTTAACAACAACAAAAATCATCCCTCACGAACAAAAAAAGAATAGTACAAAGTACGAAGCAGTCATTTGTTGGTGACATGATTGGCTTGCATGCATATATAGACCACAGCAGATTAATTTTAAGAACCCGGAAGAAAAAAGAAAAGTACAGGTATAGAGCAGCCTTTTCTCATATAGGGTACATAGATTACAAATGGAATTTTATTCCCACTATTTAGACCTCAACTCTTCTCCCATCTCCACCTTCGCACAGCCTCCTCAAGAACGTTTGCTCGTGCTTGATTCTTTACTGCTTCATTCGCAACCAAAGATCTGCGCATACATCATCTTACATAAGTTTTTTTGTACAACATTCTTTCTGGATCCACTATGCACAACGCAATTATGCATCTACTTCATGCTTCATAGTCATATAACTCACGAATCACGATCATAAGATCAGTTTATAGTCATATACACTTTTGTTCACCACATTAAAATGTTTCAGTGAGTTAAAAGAAATATTTTTTCTCGGTTCTCGAAAAAAAATCCCCTGTGGGTAAAACAAATAAATAATACTCCGTTCAGTTATAATTCAGGGTTTGACAATATATGACTAATGGAGAAGTCAAAAACATAAATGTGACTAGCTACGTCACTTTTAATTAGTAACTTCTAAGTCATCACTATGGGTGACTGGCTGTTATGGACGGCGGATGGGAAGTTGATGGAGGAGAAAGTATATAATGAGTATATGACTTCCAACATCTGATGTTTAAATTGAATATGAAACTTTTTTGAAATACTGTCTGTAACATGTTCTGTCACTGTGGGCATTATGAAAATGTCACTCAATAGTTGGAACTTTTATGAAATACTCTGTAGTTGATAGTTTGAAGTATAAAACCAAGCTGGTCATAGTTGGTATTATTACGGTCGGTTTTTTCTTCATATAGGAAGTATCAATTTTGATATGTACATCCCCTAGACCCTAGTAACCTTATGTGGTTACTCTTAATTTCAAAATTTTGAAAATTTTGTTATGTACATCCCCTAGCTGGTCATAGTTTTCTTTATATTTCATTTAATGTGGTTACTCTTAGAGTTCACCTCGGACAAGCGAACAACCAGTGAGTTAAATTCAAAACGTTTCAATAGATTTAGAGATAGAGATATTTAAGTAACTTTTAAGTCAAAAATAATTAGTCATATATTCTATGTCCATTGAAGCTTCAAGAATAATTCATTTTGGTCAGTTTTTCTTTGTTATACAGAGTAAATATACTTTATGATTTACAGCATTAATGAAACTTTGCCAAGCTTTTTACTAACATTAGAGTACTTTATTCTCTTGGTTGAATCAGTTGATAATAATCAAAATAGATCAAAGGTTTCTTTTAAGGAAAGGCGACTGAAACAAAAAGAAAAAGCATTCGTACTCGAATCTAAAAATAATCATTTAATCTATTTAAAATATATATATTTAAATGCATTTTTAGAATATTCAGCTTGTTCAGTCTATTAAGATAGGCAATTAGAGTCTCACCAATTTCAGCCAATTCAGCAAAACAATACCATCATGAAATGGTAAAAAGGAATCAGAGATTAATTGCATGGGAGCATACCTTAGAATTCTTAAAGCTTCCACCTCAGCTTCAAGTACAGATTTTGTGTCAAGTATGCCTTCGTACTTAACTTGCAAATCACAGAGCATATTCTGTAAATTGCGCTTTTCTTCCAAATAAACAGCCTTCTCAGATGCAAGTGTACCTGACATCTCCTGAACCTCTTCCTTGAGGCTAGAAAGCAGCTGCTTTTGACAGTCAAGAGCAGCCTTCTGTTTCACAAGTTCGGCTTGGGCATTCTCCAAATCAACCTTTGCTCGATCCAAATCGTCAATTGCAACAAGATATGCCGCATTAACCTCTTGACCACGGCACTTTTCTTCTTCCATCTTACTTTGCCAAAAAAGTTTTATGTCACCACTGTCTAAGAGATCTTGTTTCAATTCTTCCATGTTTGCTAGTCGTGAAGCACGTTCATCTTCCAAGTGTCTTAATTTAAACAGTGCATACTCTCTCATTTTTCCACTAGTTAATGTCACTGCCACTTGACCTTTTGTGCATGGTTTGTTTGGTTGGAACCGATTGCCCTGTCCTATACATAAATAAAAAGAAGTTAAAGATTATAAACAATGGAAATCAAAGTGTGTGTTTATGTGGGAATGCAGGGAGAGGGAGGGAGTGAGAGACCGAAAACGTTCCTAGCAATGCTCCTTTCATTAGCCTGAATGTCCACAAAAAGGTCAACCAGCACTTGTGATGATATGTCTCTCACATCAAGAAATCCAATTTTCCTCCTTGACATCTGAACTGTACGCAGGGTCAGATTTAAGAGAAAGTTTACCCAAAATGATACTTCCAGAGTTTCTTTTGTAGGTTCTAAATTAATTTCCTGAAATTAGCAAAGGTAACAGAAGTTGGGTTTCTTCTCTTCGCCTACCTCTTCATCGATTTCTGGTATAATATCATATTCTAGTTTGGCCTTCCAACTGATCAGATCTTGACGAGAAACGTATCTGCAGGGGAGAATTTCGCTCATTAAATAAATACAACTACCTCTTTCCCCGAAAAAAGTATAGGCTATCAATCCAACCTATACTTTTACCAATTTAGTAATTCATTTGTTCACTTAACTGAGTTTTCATGCTTCATTTGTTCTGCAATACTTTGTAAATTAAATTTTAATTCTGCAATGAACTCCTTTCGGGGTCAAAGAAGGCTTCTAAAACAGGACTTTTGGGCCAGGGGTATACTAATTAGCAAAAACTAAGAGAGAGAAATTTAGGCCACACAAATCAACATGCAGTACCTGTCTGGAAAGAAATTGACACCATTATGGCCTACAGAATCATAGGGAGTAGAGGGAAATTTCTCCAGCGACAGCTTGCTCGGAATAATCCCAGATTCCGCAAGCGCTAAATAATAAAAGGAAAATGCAAAATAGTTACCTTGTCTATCATGACTATTCGAAAATTACGACAACCAGTTACTAAACTT
The DNA here is from genome assembly GCA_945859915.1 of Cuscuta epithymum. Lineage (NCBI taxonomy): Eukaryota > Viridiplantae > Streptophyta > Magnoliopsida > Solanales > Convolvulaceae > Cuscuta > Cuscuta epithymum. The sequence goes on from CAMAPF010000128.1 coordinate 395,470, forward strand.
ACACTGAATGACCAAAAAATCAGGGTCTTCAATGTCAATATCATTAAATGCCGCTACAGTAGAGCCAGCAAGTGCGATAGATGAATCTATCTTATGCTTCATGTCCCTGATCCCATAGTAAAACAAAATGAAATAAAGGTACTGGAAACCTCAGTTACCCATTAATACTCATCATATTATCATTGTTGGTTATCCCACATCGGTTGTCTATAATAGGTTTGAGTGTACCACATACGTGTGATGTAAATTTGAGGATCCTTTTGACTTTTGAGTTGAGTTAGGCCAAGTTTAACATGGTAACAAAGACTGGTAGAATGACTGTTTGTTGGCCGCCTATTACTCAATGGGTTTAAGCCATCACGATTTGGGGTCGAGTTGGGCTCGACTATGCACCCTTTTAAACTATTACATTTATAGTCTATTGGGTTTGAGTCTAGAATGTATATGTGATGTAAACCTCACCTCAAAAGAATCCTTCTGATGTCACCTAGGTCCAAATTAACAATCATTAACTAAATCAAACACACCCAATATATCCACTCCACTCATATGTATGATCTGGGAGGGTGAGTTCTACATAGGCTTTACCTCTATCCCAAGGAATAGAAACTACTTAGGTGAATACCCCTAAGGCCCTAATTAAGGAAAAGTGGAAAGCTATGGGATGTTTTGGAAGAAGTTTTAAAAAGATGAACTTGCTAAACTTATTTGCACCTGAGTCTACCTTTCTAGTAGCATACTTTCTCTAACTAGCCATCTGGCACACTCTCTCCGTGTACATAGTTCTTCTGCTTTCACCTCATCTTCAACAATCTGTATTCTTACATCAGATTATCAGAAACTCGAGAGTTGAAAAGAGCATGGACTAAAACTGGAGATAAACTGTCATATAATTCACTAAACAAAAATAAATAAAGTTCAAAGAAACAATGAAGAAGTCCAAATCATAATGTATTTGATTATGATGGTTAAACCGTTTCTGGTGTTTTGAAAATGGCACTAACAAAGCTCCTTAAATTCCTACCTCAAAAGACTCTACGAGACTGTTGTGTACATAAAAGGAAATGAACCAATACACCTTAATTAAACTTTGCTTTTCTAAGTGAAATATAAACTTGACTTTTGTAACATACCTCGAGTTTTTTCAACACAACCAAAGCATCCTTTTGAGTGGAATCAGCAGAAAATGGAATTATGATGCGCTGTAGCTCGCCTTGTGTAGTCATATCTTTTGGATCTTTAGAATAGGAATGACAAACAACTTAGGACCTTTTTTAATTGACTTCTTATTATTCTTTTGATTACTCATTAATTTCCGTTTCTGTGATTGATTTAATTAGAAAACAAGAAAATAGTTTACCAGATTTCCGTATAACTACTTACTACTTAACTATTAAATTAGTTGAACTGCAATTGTTTATGGTCGCTTTAAGAATGATGTTTAACAGATTGAATATAAACGGGGCCTAAAAATGATACCAGGTATTGAACAACATGACGAGTACAAGCAAACATGTAATAACCATAAAACTATAAAAATCAAGCAACCTTCTAGACATTCAGCAATATCAAATCTTATAAGTGTAACTGCCTGAGAGCTAATCCAACGTAACCAAGAAAATTTCCCACTTTTGGTTCTACCTCTATTAGTTCATTTTCACTATTGGTCCACAACTTTCATTTTCTCCACCTTTAGTTTACAACTAGGAGAGTATGAGCTCTTGTCACATGGTCCTTTCGAACACTTTTTGAGCAAATTTTGTACAAGTTCCAGTCATTTTCATCGCAAAAGTTACTGGAATGGACTAAAAGTAGGGAAACAACCAGTCCTGCCCTAAAAGTGGAATAAATAAAAATGGGCTAAAATTTGAAATTCACAAATAGTCATGGGATCAGAAGTGGAAAAAAATTCAATTGCCAAAATCAAAGCAAAGGAATTTGTCACTTGTATTTATATACATTTACCTGCAACAGCATTTTGTCCAAGAGCGGCAGGCACATTCTCCCGGCCGGCCTCAAGATCCTGAGAATCTTCCAATAGCTCATCAGTTACTTGTCCATCATTTGTATGCGGCACTGCATACCCGTGCATAGAATTGGACGGACTAGTAAAATGACTGTAACCTATAAAAATAGGCCAATAATCAGATAATTTCACACTGCGTACAATGGAAGGGAAACTAATGAAACAGTCTATACAAGCATTAAGCAAAAGTTCAACAAGCATTAAGCAATAGTTCAACAAGCATTAATCAAACAATGAAGCAAAGAAATACCCATAAATCCCAATAATTTACCTTTCATGTGCATTGAAAAATATGCAGCAGCCCCAAGGAAAGCAGCAACAGAAGCCCATTTGCTGATTTTCACAAATGTAGGCCAACCTTCACAATTGGATTTCTCATTACAGTTATGTCTTTAAAACACCATACAACGAAAGCCTTGAAACCAAACCTTTATTGATCTCTTTGAAAACTGGTTTCTCAGCTGTCCAACCATTGTAAGCATGGGAAGCGTACGAGTCTGACGACTCCTCCCAAGAAAGCCCACCATTTTTCTTCACAGTTGAAGCAGAAATGGGAAACCTAATGCATCTAGTTCTGATAAAAAATGGGAGTGGAGAATGCTTCAAGTTTGGCAGATATGGAAATCGACTGCTCGAGGGAAGATACAACGAAATAGGTGACACTGAAGGGCACATTTGAGGAAATTTGATCTATAAACAGGAAGAATTAGGGTTAGCTATGGGTTTGGAATCCTGGTTTCATTTCGGGGCAATTGCAAAGATAGATTGTTGTTGATGATATACCAGCTTTATGCTACCAATTTGACTCCATTTATGGGGAAAGTGTAAGCAATATAGCCATAGGGGCAATGAACATGTACTCTAATTACAAGTGATCACTCTTCTAAAAATAGCTCTACCAGACTAGTCCAACGCTCAGATTTTAGTTTAGGCGCTAAGACTAATTGATTATGTGTCCAAATGAATTAGTTGGTCGCCTAAAGTGCATAGTTGTCTGCCCAAAACGCTTATCGGGCCGCCTAGGCGTCTAGATTCATCGAACAATTTGGTTTTTTTTACTTTTTTATTTTAGTATCCTAAGAAATTTATGTACTTTTAACTAGGACAATGCATGTGAAGAAAGCTACAAGTTAGTAAGTGAGTATATATAATATATTATTAAATGTGATAACTCTATTGTTCATATTTATGTTCATGTGTATGTGTGTGCATTCTATACACACACAAACACAACATTATGGATCATATTTATGCAAAAACTAGTTTTCGCAACGCGCGATGCGCGATGGAGATTGTGCCCAATGTGTTTTCATAATAGTGGTAATGGCGAATGTGTAAGAAGGGGTGTTTGGGATATATGCTAGGGGAAAATGATCATGTTTGTGTGGTAGTGTGTGTACAACATGTATTCCCTTTTGAAATAACATTGAAATAGAACTCCCAAATAGAGTAATGAAAATTTCATGATTGCATTATTAGGGTGCAATTTATTAAAATGAGAAGAAATAGCGATAATATTGTATCATGGAAACAAGCTTAGTAGTGTATCATGGGAAAATATGTTTATGGTTGCAGGAGAGATAACATTCAAAAATCAAAATGGAACATAGTTCTGCAAAAATGAAAGTATTTGAATGTAATAACACATTTTGGTGAGTCGTGGAATGGTTTGGATGGTTGTGTATTTTCCGTCACACTGTTTTGATGCGTTTCATTGGAGGACTTGAAGTGCTTGTGCTTTCATTGGGTGCAGTGTGATCGGCAACATTTGCTTCATCCATCTTTATTATGTGCAACGAAGACTCGTGCAAAGATGTTATGATATAAGATGTCTTTGAAGTACGAGGATAGTTGTTTTTTGAACTCCAATTGTCTGGTGAAGACCTCAACTGGACTATGTACTCTTCCTTAGCAAGGCGCTTGTTTATGTATGGGAATGAAGCTTTTTTCCCCTACCAAGTACAAAAGAATTTCAATGAGTGGTTTCATATAGAATTTAAACCTAGTAGAAAATTAGACTTTGACAAATGACAATGTGTATATTATTTATATTTCTACAGGACCCAAATTCCATAAGAGATTATGCTTCATTTGATGATTTTGTAAAAAAATCTATGGTATAGAGTTGGCGAATAATCTTTTGGGTGACATTTTTAATTAATTTTACAAAGTAGTTAATGTTTTTGGCAATAGGAAACAAATGCAAAAAACAAATTCAAAAAACAAGCATATTTGGTTTCATTAAACGATAATTTAATTGGGCGGTATTGTGGATGGTGTTACCTGTGATTCTATTTCCATGACTTGCTTGCTTGTCATAAGCAATAACTTTTCAGCGCACAAGCCAAACATTATTCCACTGACAGATCCTGTCTCATCTTCGATTGTGACATGTAATTTGGCCCTGCGCGAAGGTTGTAATATGATTTTTTTAGGAAAATGACGTATACTTATGTTGTATGGTGTAATACAAGTGGCGTACTTGCCTTGGAACGCCATAAGCATTTTCTTGACCGCAACTCATGCAGTGAAATATTGCATCACAACCAGCGTATTTTATTTTGGCACAATGGCTACAAGCAATATACCAGAGGCTATAGTTTTCTAAGACCAAAGTGATTGTGCCTTTGATCCAAATAGGCCTTCCCTGTTATTGTTTATAGATTACACAAATTACAATGGATAAGTCACAGTAATGTAATGGATTTGAAGTAATTTATAGCATGGGTTACATAAATTTTTGGGTGATTTATTGCATACGTCGTCAATGTTTTTTACGTTGTCAATGGTTATTAGGAAAAACATGTCATATAGGCATTGGGAGGAATGAAGTATATAATAACAACATACTTGAGGAATGATAGCAGGGACTTTAGCTACTGGGGTGATTGTTTCGTTGTCAGGATCTGCTAGGTGGAAGCCAGCATCCAAGAACTTGCGACCAGCCTTCACAGCATCGAGGGTGGACTTGTGGTCAATAGCCCTACACGTAGGTTGATCGTAATCAGTCACATGTTATAAGCACATATGTAGATACAACATATTCCCGTAACGTTAAAAGGGGAAAGAATGGTGTGCATATTCACGCTCAACAATTTAAGGTATTGGAAGAAGGGAGTTAGTTGTTTCCTATTCAACTCTTTACCATAGATGCTTCGTACTTTAGGATTTAGCCGATTATATGGCATTCCAAGAAACTAAAAACCAGATATTTTAAACTAAACAATCATGTGGATGCTTACAAGGCACAAAGAAGGCCTAGAATAAAAACCCACGGCTAAAACCACTCTTAAACAAAAATGCATCTCAGATATTACATTTAATAATCACACACCGCAACATGGGAGTGAAACCTCATTGGATAATATTCCAATGACCTGAAATAATAGATTAGAATAAAATATATGAGAACTAACTTTAGTTGAGCCATGGAACGCAATACCTATCATCTTATAGCCTAAGTCTCACACAGACCGGATCCCATTAAAATCTTTGCCATAGTGAAATTAATCATTTTCCCAAGACATCAAATCTATTTTGTCAGCACTCCACACACATAGTATGGTCAACAGTATAATGTCGTACTTTTCTAAGAAGATTTTTGGATTTACTTCGTATGTAGTTATATTGCCAAGAGTGGTGATCATAACCAGAAACCTAGCCACCTATATTAAGAGTTATTTGTTTCACACTATGTGGAAGAGTGAAGACTGCATACTCCATATCTTGGTGTAGCTGAAAACTATTCCTATAGTTAGTAAATGGTATGTTTATTTGCCACATGTAGGCTAAAAATAGGCTACAAAATATACAATGAGGTTGACACATGAACATATCGCATTGTTAGATGCTAAGTCAAGAGAAAATGTAATTCCGTATGAGAATAAGCTATGGTATAGTTACTCACTTTAACCACTCAATTTAATAAATAAAATTAGTCTACAAAAAATCAATTTCAATTTTCTAATGACCTGCCTTCCTCTTTGTCTCCATGTCAATTTTGCTTCTAGTCATTACAATAAATTATAAGGCCTCTATTATGCTTAGTTACACACCTGTTAATACTTGAAACATGGAATATAGCGCCTTTTAAAAAGACAAATGACTTAATATTTAAGACCTTTAAAGGTAATTAAAGTATTACCGAATTTGGTAAAGTTTATATTACTCTAAATCATTCTTACTCTATTTTTATCGATTAAATATCAACTATTTTGAATATTATTATTAAACACGTACAAATACATCAACTCACAAGAGACGTACAAATGTGCAAAGTTCCGTTTAAATTTGCAGATATAAATACTATACGTGTAAGTCATATTTTGAATATTATTATTAAACACGTACACATACAGCAACTCACAAGAGACGTACATATGTGCAAAGTTCCTTTTAAATTTGCAGATATAAATACTATACGTGTAAGTCATTTACGTGTGTTTTATCTAGGCCTTATGTTTAGCTAAACTTTAGCTAGGTGTTGGGCAGTATGTAATTGTATATATGGTGGTATTCCACTCATCAATAAACAACGATTTACGAATTACGATCCAAATAATTTCCTTACTCTAAATTTGAGAACTACATTAACAACGTTTTAATGATTTGTGTGTCACTGCCTCTTATCTCATTGTTAGTGGGATGATGGAATATTACTTTAACTTTGAATTCTTATTTTCATGAAATCTCAAAAAACATATTGAGATACATATTAATCACTTAATGAATTCTTTGAATTATAAGCACTTATTAGGAAAGTGGTCTGTTTAATAAAAATAAAGGAAAATGGAAACTAATAATCCAACCTTTTAGCGGTCTTCTTACAATAGTCCCACCTTTTGATTATTCATGAATAATCCAACCTTTGCACCTCATCTTCATTCACTGGTCCCTGACCGGTTGATGATCTGCTATTCCAAGTTATTTTCTTATCTTTGCAAAATATTATCTTTGTGAAAGGTGAGATTTATGGTATAATGGTTTGCAAAGATAAGAAAATAACTTGGAATAGTAGGTCATCAACCGGTCAGGGACCAGTGAATGAAGATGAGGTGCAAAGGTTGGATTATTCATGAATAATCAAAAGGTGGGACTATTGTAAGAAGACCACTAAAAAGTTGGATTATTAGTTTCCATTTTCCCTAAAAACAAAATACAATAGTTACAATTTGAAAAGGAATAAAAGTAGACTAACTGGAATAAAATAAAACAGCAAAACACAGGAAAGAAAAGAACAAGTTGGAAAGCAAGTTGCAGTTCATTTGTTGCAATTATTTAGAAGATCGATAGATAGAAAGCAGAATGGAATAATAGGGAAAAAGAAAAATATGTAGTGAACAAGAATAGTGCAGTCATGGAAGAAAATAAGGTAGACATTACCATTTCTCCAATTCTGCAGCACGAGGCAAATCAGAATTCAGAGTGATTGTTGAATGAGACATTGAAGTCAAAGATATCCCTATGTATTAAGAGCAAAATTAGTACTTGGTGCGAATATGTAATATACATTATAGGGTTGTAATAGTACCTTTGAAGTCGGTAGCCTTAATGTCTTCTAGGCTCACTATAGGATACTTTTTTTGAGTTAGTTCCTCATAGATTTCAACTCCCTTTGTTAGCGCCAACTCATCCCAAAGTGTGAATTGCACTGGCTTCAGTCTGTTGGAATTGTGATGGATTTGTATGAGTGATGTTGCAAATAACTTCAACAATATAATAAGATTAATCATAGGTCCTACTTACAGTTCATCAACCACAATGAAATCCTTGATAGACCGGACACCATTTGAAGTCGGCTGGGTTTCTCTTGGAAGTTTATCAATTACAACAACAACCATTGCTACAATATTAACAATGGTATGAATAGACTTCAGTATACAATTTTTTAATAATATGTAAAGCAAGGAATTTTAACCGTGTATGTTGTAATATATATTTCAGCTTGTTTAACGTGGGTGCGTGAAATTTGTGTATACAGGCAATGTTGCTTACATATGTCCCGCCCAGTCTTCATGTGCTGATATAGGTCACTGAATTTGGAGACCCTTTTAGTCTCAAAAACTTCAACTTCATTTGCATGTTCACATGGTTGAATAGCTGTTCTACGATTGAGAACCCATGTGAACCCATACCTCATATCTGGCACTTTGTAGGAGTTCTGTGGTACGCGAACATGAGCGTTCGAGATGTGATAAGACGAATTGAGCTTCATAGTCATATCATACATCTCTACGTCATGGTCAAATACCATGGCTGAGACGCGTATGCCCTGTAAACATTTTAAGCATTAAAAATCGCAAAAACATAACATGGACATTTCATAATGGCCTTTTTTAACAATTGATATGAAAAACACTACTTTAAAAGCACATGCAGAAACAATGGTAGTGATTATTTAGTGATCAACCATAAATTCATGGACATTTCATGTGATCTTTCTTTAACATTTGATATTCAAGCAAATACTTTAAAATCACAGGGAAAATATTGGTAATGGTTTAGGGCAGATGGTTGCGGCAAGACTCTGATCTCTTGTCTAAAACATATTGTGCTCGGTTCAAACATTGTGTGTATAACAAAATATTCACCTTTTCAAAGCTATATTATGTTAGCTAAATTTCATCACATTATGGCGTCTAATTTTTTTATTTCCAACTCCTTTGCAATTTACTTATGCTGTCTAATTTTTTTATTACGAGAACTAATAGTGGAACCTTAAATAGAAGCGAGCTTAACATACTAATTCGTAATCTTAAGTCAGGATCTTAGCAATAAATGAATGGATGTATGGATGGCAATTTGGCATTGTACAGATGGAGTATAGGACGGTGTGCGTGGAGCTGTTGCTGCTACTGTGATGTGGCTTATGATAACACACTCATCATAGTCACGTCGTTTTTCGTTCGCGTCTTCCCACGTTAGAGGTATATATTTTCCGTTATCTCATTGGAATTTAGGGATCTGTTTAGAACTGGGAAAGCTAGGAGGACAAAATAGTGAAGTATAATCTATCTCAGAAGTTTTTACAATATTCGGATACATTTTTTTTGCGGTTCCTCAGAACATTAAAGTAGCATCTAATTTGTAAGTTTTTATTATTAGTATTGATTTAAATAAGGATGGAAGAAGTATAGAATATCTGTAAAATTTATTTGTTGGAAATTTGTAATTTTGTCAACTCAATTTATAACATGGTATTTCAAGGATGTCATCAATTGATACTATGTTTGGATTTTGTAAATATTTAATTTGTTTTATTGATTAGGAGAAACAAGGTTAGGAGAAAAATGAGTCTAAAGTTTGTTTTGAAATTGCAACTCTAAATAAGGAGAAGGACAAGGAATTATTGGAAAAAACATGTTAATTAGGGTGCTAATAATAGTTTGAGAAGCTCAAGCAAAACCTGGTGCTAGAACAGACATGTAAATAATGCATGAGATGTCGTAAAGGTAGTATGGAAAATAACACTGTTTGGCCTCACTAAGCCTATTGTCCCTAACAAAATTCCTCCACTTTGACTACTTTCCAGCCATACTTAATTTTAAAATTATGGTGTGATATGTGTCTAAAGTGGAGGTAGAACGAATTAACACTCATTAAAGAATTGGGGAGTAGTTTTTTGGCTGAAGTAAACTTCCTAATTCTCTATGTTCTAGACCTCGTAATTCTCTATGTTGAACTCCCGTATAAAATTTGTTCAGCTTGTTGTTCAAATTGATCATATGTGTAATGAAGTATGAAATGTACGAATTATATATTTAGAATCATGTAGTGATTCTCTCTTTTTATGGATTCTTTAAGAAACACGTAAGAATAAAACTCCAATCTGAGTGTTTGTTTATTTTTTGGAAAATTAAAAACTCTGTATTAAATTTGATAAGTATGTTTGTAGCTATCTCAATAAGTAATCATATTTCGTAAAAAGTAAATGCGTAGTAATTTTTCATGAAAATTTTGTATAGTACGTGGTAGTGCATCGAGGAAGAAGCATTTACATTTGGTATATTTACAATCATAAGCAATTAAGCACTTTATAAGATATGACTTACTTCCTTATCCTCAAGGAACATATGTAGGTGTCTCTTCCCAGTTGTTGTGTTATGCTTAGGTGCAGACTTATGAGCGACACGAACCTCACATGTCCACATGGGTGTTTCAGGCTTCACATCAACTAATCGGTGCATTGTTGCCATTGAACAGGTCCTGTAAATAGAATACGTATTTGGTTAACGTAAAGATATGTGTGTGTATATATATAGATATAAATGAATATGGGGAAAGTGTGATTGTAATTTGTATGGTTCACCTTTGTTCACTGTACAGTGGCTAGCGCTATTTAATATTTCTTGATACACTATATTGTGTGTCCAATTTGGTTCGCATGGGCGATCTTTGTTGCATATTAGTATTTTTAAACATTCTGCTCGTTGCGCTCTTGACATTGCAACATACAGTTGCCCGTGCGAGAAAACCGGTTCCCTTAGGTATACGCCGACGTAGTCAAATGTTTGCCCTTGAGACTTATTTATCGTCATGGCAAAGCATAGTTTGATAGGAAATTGATGACGCTTAAATGGTATGGGACAGTTGTCATCGCTTGATGGTTGGAGAGGTATTTTTGGCAGGAACACATGTTTTCCCACATGCTCACCGGATGCTATGGAACAACTAATGACATGGTCACGAAATTCGTGACATATCAAACGCGTGCCGTTGCATAGGCCCTCTGCCGGGTTTAGATTCCTAAGCAAAATCACCGGACAGTTTTTCTTCAATACCAATTTATGGGGGGGTAAACCGGGTAGGCAAATGGTGTTTAGGAAATCACCGTATTCGTTGTATGTGCTTGAATCGAGCAACTCATCGTAGCTAACGTAGCACCGCTCTTCCCCGGGCAATCGATGGATTAATATGTCATTCAAGTTCTCGACATACTCATTTTTTGGGGTAAGAATACCCCGGCGCATCAGTGGGTACGGGTCGTCACAAAACTTTGACATATCAGGATACACATGGTGTATTAGTGCATTCAAGGACTCGTCATCGCCAGTGTAAGGAATGAGAAAATGATGTGGAATAGCAATTGTTGAGTCGGAAACATATGTTTCAATTCCATTGCCTACTCTCATTAAGTACTCACTGAAGCCCGGATCAGATATCGCTCTCATGTTTTCGGTTAAGACTAACCTTTCAGTGAAGGGCCATATGACATGAGAATTGACCAAGCTCGCCTCAATGAAATCTCTCTTTCTGCCGGATCTAATGACAGGCAATGTTTGCCGGAAATCCCCGCCAAAAACCACGACCTTGTCCCCAAAGAGTTTTTCACAATTTGTGATATCCCGCAAAGTCGTCTCGACATTCTCTACAGTTCTCCGATTTGCCATCGTAGCCTCATCCCATAAAATTAGTTTGCAATCACGTATTAACGATGCTTCTGCACTTTGCTTTCCTATGTTGCAAACAAATTTATCTTCCACATTAATTGGGATTTTGAACCGTGAATGTGCTGTTCGGCCGCCCGGCAATAGAGATGCAGCAACGCCTGAAGTTGCTGTTGCAAGGGCAATATCACGATTCGACCGTACCTTTGCTAAAAGGCACCTATACAGGAAAGTCTTGCCGGTGCCCCCCGGGCCATCGACAAAAAATGTACCGCCTTTGTCAGAGTAAACACGCTTGATTATAGTGTCGAATGCGGACCTCTGGCCGGTGTTCATTTTTGCAATCGCGGCAATATCAGAATCAGTTGGCAACAGACTTCTCTCTGCCTGGATTTCTTTTTGAACTCGTTGCTCTTTTGTAATGCCAACATGGTATGAAACAATTGCTAGGTCGTTGATATTTTTCCCTAGGCACAAGAGAAGGTCATTCAAATACAGTAGGCATTTGTGTTCCGCCTGAGATATATCTGGACAACTTCTGATCAGGTCTTCGCAAAGGTGTGCCTTGAACTGCAGCCAGAGCGATTTTGGGTTAGCAACATCACAAAAGGCCAAGACTGTCGCAAACAGCCTGCGAAAAGTGGATGGCATTTGCCAACACGTGGCCTCTTCGAGACAGTGTTCGATGTCTTGGTTACATTGTAGCAACCCAAGTTTCTCGGCGGCTTCTCTAAATGTGGCAGCAGTGTATTGCCCAATTGTTTTTATATGCTCATATGACTGCGGTGATTTCACATTCATCAACAAAATTCTCAAGTAGTACCTCTCCCCTTCGGTTGGATTCACACTCACAAGCCGTCCTATAACCTCCCGTTTTTGTCTTGGGTGCCACTTTCTATCTTTGGTTGACCACACGTAATACTCGGGAAAGTGGATGTATAGGAGGTTCAACCTGGCGGCTGTTTCATCAAAGCGATTCATGGAAAAGAATTGAGTCAGCATGGTTTGAGAGTTCTGCTCAGATTCTACAATTTCTGTTATGTCTTGCCGTTTGTCAAATCTCATGTACTGATTATTTTCTAAGTGCACCGGCAAGTGTATAACAGACGGTTTAATTTCCGAGAGAGGAAAGCTGTAGATTCTCCATGCTGCCTCGGGGGGTGATACCCAACGTGCCTTTTGATACTCCTCGATTTCATCAACCACTTTGGCGTCATTTTCGGCGGAGAGGTTAATAGCAATTCTATCATGGCCTTTGTATATATATTTGTATATATATTTCACACTCTTTATTCCCGCACAAACTTCCACGTTAATATGACAATCAAATTTAGCTAATAGATATGGGTTGTAGGGTACAACCCACCTATTGTCTAATTTGTGTTTACGTGCACTGACAACTATGGAGTTCATACGGCGCTTGTAGATAGGGTATGCGTTATCTCCCATTTTTGTAGAATCAGAATATTCTCGTGGGTATTTACTTTTGCACTGTAGTGCTCCCTCTTTGGTTGCCATGCATGGATTTTCAGGGTTCATTTCTCCACAAGGGCCATGCATCATATGTTTGGCGACCAAAGAGTGTAAGTAACTGTTACGCTGTGGATCAGGAATTTCAGCACTAATGATTGCATCAATTTCATCACCCGTCCTCCGTTTATATTGCTTTCGCAATATAACCAAAAAGTGGGCGTGGGGAAGCCCGCGTTTTTGAAACTCAATCACGTAAGTGTATGCATCAACAATCCCAAATATTTTTTTCTTTATGATTTCTGTTTTCAATTCTTCAACTTTAGCACGGAACACGCGTGCAATCAAATCTGGCCTGTTCTGGGCTTCATCGGAATGCTTCAGTAATTCCTTGATTTCCGGCCAGTTTGGATTACACGTAATGGTCAGGAAAATGTCTGGTTTCCCATACCGTTGTACAAGTGCCATAGCATCCATGTACCTTCTGCGCATGTCACGCGGCCCCCCAATAAAAGATGTAGGTAGGATAACTCTTTTCCCAACATTGCATGCCTTTGTTTCACCAACGCTTATGCTATCCATTAGCCCTTGGAGGCATTCTGTTCGCACGTCTCTTTGTTGGGTTCTGAAGTAATCCAACCTTTGGGTTTCTATCTTTATGTACATGTCAACAATAAATTGCTGGAAGAGTCTGCCGGAGTGGAGAACGATAGACTCATCTTTGTGACGTACTTGGAAGTGGTATGCATAATACTCTCGACATGACACGTTGTCCCTTTTGTTAGCAGCAACATTATTTTGAGCTTCTCTCTCAAACAACATGTCTATTGAGGTCACACTTGTTGGTTGCACGGTCGATTGTGGTGACTTGGTGCGTGGGCCGACCTGTTTGGGAAGTTTTGGTATTCCCGCGTGCCAACCGCTCTCGCCATATGGAAAAAGGAGTGGGTACTGTAACGGATCATAACAGCCGTAGTAGTATTGCACTGAATGTGATCTTCCACTTTTTGCGTACACGCGTATGTCTCGTTGACTCTCACCCCCGGCATCTGATTCTTCAACCCAAATTGCTGCCACCTGAGACACACTTGGCATGTTGTAGACTCGCTGATCCACCTTTATGTTTGATCGAATGACAATGTTACAATCTTCCAAGCTGGATACATCTTTAAGGCTTCGAAAGAATTGTGAGTATGGGTTGCTATCAAGAACGGTTATAAGGTCTCTCACGATGCTACTATCCATCCTTTCTGCTCCGTCCACTCTATTCTGGACCTCGTGATCCGTATCAAAGAAATATAGTTGCAGGTTTTTAGGTCGATCGCTGGCAGGTATCAAATCATTAATGAAGTGATACATTTGACCCTGTACCTTGAATGTGTATATGCCCTTATTCCTTCGTGCCAAATCTCTGTCGTAGTTGTGCACGCCTAGAGATGTGAAGGCAAACGTGTTGTTGTAAGTGCGTACACATGCCTTAAATTGGCGAGCTAAGGAATCATTATCATAGAAGTATCGTTTCAAGATTGGAGGAATCTTGTTAGATACCAAAACAGTTTGACCAGCTGAGCAACAAAATCCCGGTGATTCATATTGAATGCGCACGGCCCCACAATGGTGGCACGGTAGACATTGTTTAAGCAGAGAAGGTTCTGAGGGAAGTGACATGCTATATTTGGGAATCAAGGATTGTGTGACACTTGCATCACCAGACATATTCGCCGCCCTGTTGTTCGTTGACAAAACTTGCACATGTGCTGCCTGTGGTGTATCTTAGTACATACATTTGAGGAAAGGAAAAGAAAAACGAATCAGGTTTTTGAAGGAATAGGACATTGTATGAGTGAATTTACGTTCAACGTCATACCAAGTGGAAGACGCTGGTTGGATAAGGCTTTAGACGCATGATATGCGGCCCTACGCTTTTTATTAGCTTCGTCTAGCATTTTGCGTTTTTTTTCTGGGTCCATTGTTGCATAGGCAATTCTTCGCCGTGAGTTTATTTGAGCGCGTCGTTCTTCATTTGACGCATATCGCTCCCTTCTTTTTCGATTTTTTGCCGCTTCACTAGATTCAGGTGGATCATTGTTGGGCAATTCCATGTTTACAACGCAGTAATGTGCTTGCTATAAATTAACAACCAAAAACTACATGTTTATGACTTCAATCAGGCTTTAGACATGCCCATCAACATACACACAAATAGTGTACCAAAATAAAATGCATAAAGTATGTGTAAAATTTTCACATTAGTATTGTAATTTCAGATCATTTTTTTAAGAACTTACTTCAATTTGTATAGTTTTTTTTATACGGTATTTAACTAATTCTAAATGCCAGAAAGGGTTATTACTATTATACATGCCACACAATGGTCTCGCTTAGACTTATATAGTCATTATCCAAAATAATAATGATTTGGAACTACACGTAGGATAGAATCTGATATTCTTCCTGGGATTCTTGCTTTACACACTATGAGGCAAAAAAGTTGGTTAAAAGAATTTTAGTACTACTCGGGTTAAAAATTAAGAGCAGGTATGAAGCAAGCTACCGCCCATTTTTACCATCTCCTCATTACCATGGCAGAAACAGAAAAACATTAAAAATGTGAAGCAAGCTACTGCTCATTGTGTTATAATCTTATAACAACAACAGAAATTATTTTCCATGTAAACAATCAGTGGCAATGGTTTTGCAGATACATAAACGGTCTACTGGATATAATATAATGGTCTGAGGGATGGAAAAGAACAAAATGGCTATGGTTTAGAAACAAAAAACTGCAATGCCATTAGAGTAATTGTTGAGGTACCCATCTTACTTTGAACTTGGTTTGGGCAAGTCAATCTAGATCATCGTAGAGGCTTAGACCTTCAATATTAATACACTCGTGGTAGAAGGATTTTTTTTGTGAATTATAACAAATAGATAGTCAATACTAATGTCTGAACATTTAATAGTATTTTTTTTATAAACTGTTATGATAAATCTTTAATCATAATAATACATAGGTATAATGTACCATACTATCATATAACACACGACAAACATTTCTTTTATACTAAATTGATAAAAATAAAAACTCAAACAATCATATTGCACAAACCCTCTTTATTAATATTAGGGAAAACTAAGTTTAAATAATATAAACTATCTTCCGTGAACCAAGAATAATACGTACTTTGAAAATAAGTTTTAATAATACAAACTATTTGAATATAGACCAATAGTGATATAGAGCATTTTTTTAACTAAAAATTCAACTATTTAAATCATCAAAAAAAATGTATCAAAATATCTAATAAGTGTATACATTTCCAAATATCATTTATTTGATGGGTTGTCATTAGATTTTGATGTTTTAAATGATCAATGTTTTTGTCAAAGAATGACTTCATGTTATTTTTGTTTTACATTCAAATAGTTGGTTGCATTCCAACTTCCAAGTCACTTTCAAAGTTTGTATTATCATTGGTTCATGAATAATAATTGGTATTATCTAAAATTAGTTTTACTTAACATTTTTTAAACTTCAAGAACCATTTGATTTAGTTTGGGCTTTAGGGCAGATTGTTAAATTGTTACCTTTTAAAAAATTCAAAATGTTTGATAAATTTAAGAGGCCAAGACCTTGAATATTAATACTCCTCCTAATAGAGTAATATCTTAATTTTTTAGAAATCAGAACAAATAGATACTGAATTACTTATGTCTAAACATTCAATATTAATTTGTAATAAACTGATGATAAATTTTTAATCATAATAATACACACCTTTAATCTAATAAACAATCATATAACACATGACTAACACTATATTTATATTAAATTGTCAAAAGGGAAAAACTGAAACAATGTTATTGTAGAAACCCTGTTTATTAAAAGTAAAAAACTCAAACTGTTTGGTAAATAAAAAAAATTCAAAAGTAAAAGAAAAGAAAGAGTAGAGGAAACAAATACGAACGGAGTAATAATTAACATGCGACTCCTAAAGAAAACATGTGACTCTATAATGCTAGGAGAGAGGAGCGGAAGAATAAGGAAACTATGCAAGTTATGTTTACTAAAAAATACTTAATATCGTTAAAGATATAAAACGAACAACCAATGTTTAATTTAAAGGCACATGGGAAATGGTATCAGATAAATGATAAATTCTTGAGGTATCCATCTCTATTACAACTTTTCTTGGACCCGTCGGCCTAGATCAGCTAAGGCTGGGACCTTGGATATTAATACGACCGTGGTAGATTAATATTTTAATTGTTTAGAATTTAGGAAAAATAAATAGTCATTGCTTACTTTTAAATATTCAATAGTAATTTTTAATAAACAGCTATCATAACTTTTTAATCATAATTATACACAGCTATTATGTAATAAACTATCATATAACACTCGAGTAACATTTCCTTTATATTAAATTGTTAAAAGTAACACTTAAACAATCTTATTGTACAAACCCTCTTTATTATTATTTAACATAACTTATTAATTATATTAACAAACCAGGAGTTCTTGCCTCGAATATAGGGGTTGCAAAAATGCAAATTCGACAAAAATAATCACTTGTAAGTATGAATCCGCAACATATACCTTTATTGCATATATCAATGAATCGAAAAATATAAAGAAAAAACGAAAATGTGTAAACTGAAATGTTCATGGGTGTTTGAGGAAAAAACTATGTGAGCATGGGTGTGCGGTTAGGGTAGCAGACAACCTGGGGCAGTGAATTTATAATATGCATAACGTGAACATAGAGACTGCGGGGCTTATTAATATTCAAGGTCTTAGCCTCTTATATGATTTAGTGTGACGGGTCGAAACTAACTTTTAAGTTAGGTGAATACCTCAACAATTTATCATTTCTCTTATCCCACGACCCCTAATCATGACTGAACTGCTAAAGGGTGTTTGTAAAACGAGAAAATGTTGGGGTCATACATATTGAAGCAGCACTTTATTTTTCAAACTAAAAGATAGCTGATTTGTACTAACAATCCAATACTGGAATCATCAATACTTCTCTCATACTATGCCGTTCGAATTATATGTATTGAATTTACAGATTTTCTTAAAAAAATCAAACTTTGTTTCATATACGAATGGATAAAAATAGTTATTGAGTGATGCTTCATAGGGAGGAAACTTATAGAGTCAATACAGCAATAGATATCAAAAACTGACCAAGAATCATTGGGACTTGGGTGAGAACTTACTTGCATATTCTAACCCTTTTCCTACCAAAATTACTCATGTTGCTTGTATTAAAAAAAGCTAGGCTCTAAACCCATAGTCTCTGAAAAACACAAGCAGTCCTATAGATTTCAATGTCTCCCGGTCTGTACCTAGTTACTGGGTTTCCTACTCAAACCGTAATGGTTGGAAGTTGATTGCTAACTGCTTGGGTTGTGAACTGACTTCAATGTAAATAAAATTTACCAAAACAATCTGCGTCCCCAATACTACTTCCTACCATTAAAACTAAATGGAAGAGGACACTCAAAATAGATTAAAGTTTTTATGACGGAGAAACATGTCAACCTAGAACAACATCTCTGAGGCCACAAATGTAGTCATATTTGTGAAATAAGCATGTAGTCATATGCAGTAAAAATTGTGGCTTCAAATATAATACTCCAATGTTCTATCAATCTTTAAACATTCCTCTCCACTTGATGATGGGCATATAAGACAATATTATCTACTTTTGCAACAGCAGGTGCTGCTTTGTTTAATACGGAAACCAAGATCGAACAATGAACATAGTTTTTTAAATGACACATCTAGTGAATAAGTGATAACACTTCTTAACCTAGTTATTATTTTGTAATAATAAAAGCAATGCACACGGCATACCAATTGAGTGCAATTTCCGTATACTTGCAGTACCCTAAATTTTATTAAACAATCAATGGCCACTATCTACCTAGACACAAAAATGCAAACAACAAACACTGGGTGCCGCCTACCCATTTAAAAAAAATTGCGGTCCACAAACGGTGGGCCACGCCTACCCATACATAAAAGTGGTCTATATGAATAATATATATATAGCAATTCAAATATAATGTATTCCAATAATCTATCATGTATTCAAATTCTCATGCCATGGAATAAAAATAATTGCAAGTAAAGGAAGCAAAATTTGAAGTTAAAATGACATACCTTTGAAAAAGTACAATGCTTGCAGAAGATTGTTTGCAATCTGCTCAGCCCTAGAGGGAATACAGAACAAAGAGCATTATGAAAGAAACCCAATTTTCGGGGGAAAAAATAGTAATACAGACCTACATTCTAAAAAAGGCATGTGTTTCACATACAACAGATAAACTTACAAAACACCACTAAAGAAAAGAATAATCTCTAAATTTTTTAAGTGCCAACTTGGAGTTCAATTTTTTTTAAAAATAATTTTTCAGGAGGCCTGGAATGATGGGTAATACTCATATCTTAATCTTAGAGAACCTGAAACTTCGAATTATAATCATAATAAACACATAAACTAAATTAATGCATTTTTTTTCACAAAAAGTACTCTGTAGTTTAAGTTTTTAGCTCCCCATAGTTTTCTATAACATCAAAGATAGATTTTGCAATACGCTTTTGGTCCAAAACAAACAATACACAAACTTTAATTACATACCAAACCTTACCGTAACACAAAAATACTATATAAAAAAGTCCACATATGGCAACTGGTTTGGTCCTCTCTTAGTGATATTATTGCGTTAAAAGTACTGGTTACCTATGTTCAAGATTCCATGTAATAATAAAATCTTGACTGCGAAAAGTGTCAAATATGAGGGAAAGTATAACTTAAAAGCATAACATAGTACAGTTCACTTAAATCAGGAAGAAGGAAATGATATGATCTAGTATTGGATCAGCCTCTTTCTTTGCCTCTGATTTACCAAATTATTGACTTATAGGAGGAGTTTTTAAGCATTAGTGATGTTAGTATGCTGTGTTACACTGCACAGGCAGTCTACACAAGTATTTTTTTTGTTGTAAATTGACTGTTTAACACAAAAATAACTGACAATATAAATAGTGTTCCTTTAAGGTGAAAAAATAGGCTGCTAAGCCTAATAAGCGGAAAAACAGTGTTGCCAAACGGCCACTTATATTATGGGTCTAGAAGAGTGCATTATTAGTGTGTAATTTATTAAAATGAGAAGAAATAGACATAATATTGTATTCTGGAAACAAGCTTAGTAGTGTATCATGGGAAAATATGTTTATGGTTGCAGGAGTGATAACATCCAAAAATTAAAATGGAACATAGTACTGCAAAAATGAAAGTATTTGAATGTAATAACAAAGTTTGGTGACTCAAGACTAATAATTAACCAATATACCTTTCACATGATATCATTTTGTTTAATTTCATTTGAATGGCACCAAGTTCTTTGCTTCTATGAGCATTGACATGATAGTGAATCTTAGACGTTGACTTCAACAATCAGCTTATACGATTATTGACTTGTGGGGAAAAACAACTTATGGCATCAATGCATTCTTGGACTATAGGGGATTATTTGGAGGATTATTTAGATGATTATTTAGCACCTAAATGGATGTAACTCCCTTGTCTCAATTTCTTTTTTCATTTTACGGAGCACTAACCCTGAATTTGTTTTCATCTAAAAAGAAATTAACAAAATCAATGAAAAAAGTATTATGTTATTAGTTTGTTATACAACCACAATATGTCTTTAAAACTGATAGTCATGTTAGTCTAGCAAAAGAAATCACTTTAGATTTACATGAAATGGATTAAAAAACCAGTATTTTTACTACTGCGTTTATGGATTTTCCTCCCCCCTGAAAATTGACTACTCGAGTATAGTTAAGGAAGGATAACACTGATAATTGTGTTTGAAAAAGAAAGGATGACCGTTTTGTCATATATCAGAGAGATTGAAATTGGTTGTTTTGTTAAAAAAAATTGTCTTTTTGGCAATTGGCGATAGATGTGTAAAAGCACTTAAAAGTTTAACCATACAATCGGTAAGAAACATAGATTCATAATGATCAATGGGGAAATTAGTAAGATTGACTTGATTGGTGGTATAAATTAGTCATTAGTTCTTTCTACTTTTATTATTCATTATTATAGTAGATTACTAATGGGCCTTTGATGTATGAGTGGGCGGAAATGCTTTGAAGTGAATGGAGCTAACTGAAGTGTAGAAATTTGGATTTTTTCATCAGACCTCAAATAAGTATTCATGTGCCTGGTTTAAAATAAATAAATATTGCTAAGAAACTTTTGTGAGTTTTTATAGAAAGTATGTTTATGTACTTCAATATTGCAGTAGTGAAATAAAGTTTCATAAAAAGGAACTGTGATTCCTATAGTTATGGTCAAAACTCTTTTCCCGTGTTAATGCTTTGAGAGTTTTCAAATTCATTTTTGAAACTATCCTCAACTTTCACAGTTAATTAAGGAGTTTCATTTGACATAATGCTGCATTTTTGCATGAATAGTGTTTTTTTTTGTGAAAGTAAGTCTTTGTAGGTAAGGATAGTTTGTATACTGACTGTTTTACAGCAAAAGCGTTTGTCAACATCTGTCTTTGCCATATTTAAAATAGTACAAAATAGTAAAACACTTGGACTGCACGGTACTTTTTATGAAATCCAAAGTTTAGATTTAGTTGCTTTGATTTATAATGATCATTGCACATTTCAAGTCCTCTAAATTTCAAATATGAGTATTACCCATCCTTTTAGGCCTCCTCAAAAACTTATTTGCACTTTAGGCAGTTTCCCTACATTTTTCTTATTGTTTTTTGCTATTGTGAGCAGCATTTAGTAACAATTTTGTACTTCACTAATAATGTTTCCCTGCATTTCAGTAGGTTTCGATGATGTTTTTTACACAATTTTCTTGTTGTGTTGTGCTTTTATGGCTTCTTAGTAGCAGTGTCTCTGCAATATCCTTAATTGTTTTTTTGCTATTGTTAGCGTTTAATAATAGTTTTGTACTTCTCTAAGTTTCCCTGCAATTAAGTAGGTTTTCTTGATGTTTTTTTATAGAGTTTTCTTGACTTTTTATTTTTTTTATGTCCTTTTTGCAGCAGTTTTAAAGTTATCTATATTTCCCTGCAATTAGGAAGGACCTCTTGTTTCTTTCCATGTTTTTGCTGCTGTCTGTAATTACTTTACTGATTTTAATACTTTAATACCATTTCTCTCAATGCATTCATTTCAGCACACTACCAGAAAACACAGAATGCATCAAATAAGCATAGCAATCCATGAGACAAACACCATTTTTACACACCATCTCAAGTGTTTTCCATTGATTTCATTCTAGCATAGATCTGCTAAATAGCTCATATAAACACTTTCGTGAACTTTTCAATTATGCCACAATGACATTGACAATGTTTATTTTATATGATTATCAAAGTACCCCGGTTCACTCCAAAAATAATCAACTGACTTTTAACAACTGTTTGGAGCTATCATATTAAAACAAAAACTAATAATTTAGGAGGAGTAATTTAAGTCATTCTCAAATTTATTAGTTATATCCCAACACTGGCATTTTTTGTCAAAAGTTCACACTCATTACTTTCGGTTCCAAATTCCCACTAAAGAAAAATTATCCACACGATGGACTAACATTTGTTTTGTGAGGAAAGAAAAAAAATTGAGAGGAGTTTCCCTAGCCTCTTGAACCCCTAGTGTATTCTGCTAAAGACTCGATCACCCCCAATTTTGACATTATATCACTTGAAATAGTCTTCTATTTATTTCAAACTGCCTGAGGAGGTTTTGAATTTTCAAATTAGTTTAAATATAAAAGATCTTAGCAGTAGACTATTTGTAAAAGCTATTGCATCCTTATTACTGCTCAAGTGTCAAATTTTTGAAAACACATGATATCACTTTTTTAGAATAATAGTTAAACAAGGGTTTTACGAAATGGTTCAATTCTTAACCACCTACATTCATTTCAATAAGAAAATTATATGCTTTTCCAATCTACAAAATGCCCACAATGATAAAATTAGAACATTTAATTTCTTCTTAAGCATGGCACACTGGGACAAATCAATCGAAGGAAAAATAAGACTGAAGCAATGAATTTGTAAAAGTAGGTTACTCATAGGAAATATGACTTGTGAATGAGGCATATAGACCTCTACTTTGCTCATTCTCTAACCTCCAAAAATGAGATGAAATCTTATGACCTACTACTCAGCCAAGCCAATTAAATGAATGGCCTATATAAACCTTGTATATATAAATAATAAAAAAAATTGAAACCACTATAACTACAATTGACTTTAAACCCAGTTCACTTAGTTATGGCAATAGAGAACATAAGCTTCATTGATTCTTACAAGAACCAAATGATTACTCATCAAAAAAAGAATGGTAAAGGAAATACTTTTTGTAATGAAATTGTTATTGCCCGGAGTCATTTTTCCCTTTTCAATTTGGGGTTTCATTAAGTATTTTACATGAACCAAATGCTCTGGAAATTAGACTGAACCTAGCAAGATGTAGTATTGCAAAATTTGAGCCATTATAACTACAATTGACTTATATATTATTTGACTTAGTGGGGTGCTGGAGAACACAATGGACAAACACAAACATGGACAGAAGACAAAGCACAGAGCAATTCACCAAAAGTCACAGTAATTCAGACACGGACATCAATTCTGTAGTAGTCAACTAACAGAATACACAGTAATTCATATACGGACGAGAGGCAAAGCACTAAAATTCTGCAGTTAAGGACCTCAAAGCACAGGCAGAAAGAAAGGCAGGACAAACACAAACATGGACAGAAGACATACCGGGAAAGTGAGCGCAGGTGGCGAAAATCCTCTGCCGATTGAATAAGATGCATTTATAGGGTGATGACGGTAGAGAAGGATCGAGGTTGGGCGCGCCAATTGGAATTCCATAACCCGCACTGCAGAGGAGAGGATCGATTTGCAGTTACAAGGACAGATATTTATCGTTCCATAAATGCGAGATTAATAAACACTCACCTGCGAGGAAGGCGTAGGGATGAGCGACTGATACCGGCGCGACCGAAGAGCGCGACTCGAGACGGGGCAATGGAAGGGCCCTGCGCGACCGAAGGGTGCGAATGGAGATGGAGCAACAGAAGGTGCGTGTGCGGCTAAGACTATGCGGGTAAAGTTGGGCCGGTGGAATCACAAACGGAAGGGTAATAACGGAGGGCAACGGAGTCAGCGCACTGTACGGGAGATAAAAGGCAGATTAAATGGAAAATTTACCAACATTTAAGCCTAATGTACATGTCACAACAGCTCAAAGGACTACCAACAAAAAATCTTTTACCCAATACAGGTCAACCTTCATTCACCTTTATTATATTGTAGAGATATTGGTAAAACTATAATTTCCATGTCTCCGACTAGTCCCTGCCTAGACGCCCGCCTACCCGACTAGGCGCTAGGCGCTGGGCTGGTGCCCGACTAGCGCCTAGCGCCTTTTAGAACATTGCAAGTGATCAATATGTATTTTGAAAAGATACTCCGTACTACTTAAGGAGTATTTGCGCTTACTTTAAAAAAAACGTTTTCCAGCTTTTGGCTTATAAAAAACTGAAAAAAGTGTTTTCAAATGATAGCTTCTACTTAAATTAATCACTTTAAAGTTAAAAGCTGGAAGCAGGTGGAAATGTGCTTTAATCACTTGAGTCAATTCCCTAAATAGGATTATAGGACTAAAAAGTGGAAAATTGCACAAATACGACTACATTTTTTAAATACCCCTAATAGGACTATTTATGTGTGTTTGGACAAATATACCCTTGTAGCTTGTGAAATGTTTTAACTAATAATAAAATCATAAAAAATAATAAAATGATGTCATAATGATGGCATATTCAATGAAAATGTTGGCTTATTGAAGAGAAATTATGCCATCTTTTTGGCATTTTCAGGAAGAGATGACATTTTTTTTTACCAAAAGTGAAAACAAATTCACCAATCGGAGGTAGTGGTGCTGGGAGGCGATGAGAAAGGTATCCATAATTTTTTTAGTTTTTTGTGGGTTTTTACTATTTTTTATTATTTAAAAAAAAAGTTGAATTTTTTTGTTTAAAATTTTTATTTTATAAATATTTTATTAATTTTTACGATTTTTAAATATGTTTTACGATTTTTAATGATTTTATTATGAATAGAAGCATTTCATTATAAATTAATACCCTTAGGGGTATTTAGGGTAGAAAATCAAGGTTAAGTCCTATTTGGGGAATTAAAAAAGTAGTAGTCCTATTTGTACTTTTTAGGAACTCATTAATCCTATTTAGGACAATTTCCGTTTCATTTTTCCTATTACACAAAAAGCTCTTATTTTATCAAACACTGTCAACTTTTTCTTTTTCAGAATCACTTTTTTTCTCAAACACTGTCAACTTTTACTATCAAGTACTTTGTCCAAAATCACTTTAGAAAAAAATTAAAATTATAAGCAATCTCAAACACTGCCTTAGCTCTTATCACTAATAAAATGTTCAAAGAAATGGTTTGTATATGCTGGTTTGTAAAAAATCCTAACATGTAAACAGACTATTCACACTTCACCGACGGTATGATACTTGAACAAATGGACGTGTACAAGTCTATAGGAAGTAGTGTTGGGGAATTTTAAGACGTTAGTTTAATAAGTACATATATTATACTATTATAGTTTCTCACAATAAAAATAATACTACCTCCGTCCCAAAAAACTTTTCCATTTTCAAAACTTTGACCATCCATATCTTTTTATTGAAAAATATTTATAATATAAAAATATATGAAAATGTTCTTTGTTAAAAGTACTTTCATAAAAGTATGAAATTATTAACATCTATATCTATAATATTATACTAATCAAAATCATGGTTTAAATTTTTAGAAATGGCAAAGTTTTTTTGGGACGGAGGTAGTACGTAGTATAGGTTATCGAAATTGTATACTCCCAATTTTAATATGATTCTCTATATAAGAGTAAAATTCAACAAAAATGTAACAATTAGATTACATGTTTTCCCAAATAGGAGTGCATGTTCCATTTCTATCATTATAGTGTTTTTATGTGACAATATCATATTTTCTTTATTTGCAATACAAAACAAAAACATAAAATAAATCACTCATCGTCAATCCCAATAACGACACCACTTATCTCCGATGTAATTGCATGAATGCCGCAAATTTCTACCTATCCAAAATGTCATCTTGTATAGTAATGTTCCACTATTGTTATCATGTGCATAAGAATACAATTTTATTAAATATATGGATAGCAAAACAATATGGCATTGAACCAAAATGGTAATTGTATTGTTAGCCTAGAATATGTAATCTATGATCATGATTATGCGTGTTTGCCAATGTTGAGTTGCATGTGATGAAATTGTGATCAATATGAGGTGTGTAAGACTAGGTATGTAACTTGTGATCATCATTCAGTGGCGGAGGGAGGGGTGGCCAGGTTGGGCCCTGGCCCAGGGCATTTTTTATTTTATTTTATGTTATATATATTATTTAAATGTTTTCTAGAAATGGGCTCAGTCCAAAAATAAAACTGGCCCAGGGTAGAAAGGCCCAATCTGAAAAAAAAACACCTTTAATTGTAGCTCCCGTAATCGCCCAGCCCCTTGGCAGCAGGTAAGTTTTTTTATTTTACTCCGTAATTTAAGTAGCTAATTCTCCATGGCTTGGAAGTTGGAATCGTGATTCTTGAGATGGAGTGTTGGGCTCTTTTACGTATACCAGTTTTTACAATGTAAAATGTGAATTTCTTCTAGTTTTGGTGAATAATTTTTGTCTTGTGTATTCATTTGTGAAAATGAAAATGAGGATTCTGTTTTTTAACACACTACTATGAATAATGTGATTCAAAATAATATATTGGTTATTTTATTAATTGTTGTCATTTATTCTTCTAGTTTCTTCTAGTTTTGGTGAATAATTTTATTATTGGTTATTTTAATGATTGAGCAAGATCCGGGAAAACGGGAAAAAGACGGGGTACAAGTCATCAAACAGACATGGACTAATGAAAGAAAACGGGGTATAAAGATGAGATTTATATAAGCTTATAGTTTTCATTTAGCCTAAAATTTTTATATGGTGTTTTTAGTTTACAACCGGCCCAACCTGAACCCTCATCCTGGCTCCGCCCCAGTCATCATTATGTGTGTTTGCATATGTTGAGTCACGTGTGATGAGTGTGTGAAGATTATGTGTTGTATTAGCTTATGATATGTAACATGTGATCATGATTATGTGTCTTTACCTATGTCGAGTCACCTATGATGAACTTGCAAGTGTACTTAATTGATGGACTTGCATTTTTATTGTGAGGAACTATAATAAAAATAATATAGGTAACACACATAATCACGATCTCATATGTGGTTTACATGAACTTGCATTTTTAAAGTTGATTAAGTACATTTGCTCTGTTAAAACGTTAAAATAGCTGACCTGACCAATCTATTAATTTGTAATATATCGCTTCGGTCCAAGTCATCAAATAATTAATTTATAAACTCTAATTTCCTCTAGTTCACTCGTTTCCACCTTCACTCTTCATTTTATATTTCTCACATTTGCTCTCTCTTCTTTCTTCTTCATCTTATATTTTTCTCATCTGCTCTCCAAGGGCAGAGCCGGGGCAATAGGTCGGGCTGGAACAGTACAAAGAATATTTTTTTGGGGGGTGGAGGGGGATAACACAATTTTTTACTATAAAATAAAAGCTTTTTAAAAAAATATGAGATGGACCAAGGCATAGGTTGGCCCCCTCTAGCTCCACCACTTTTTTTATCATTCTCTTTCATCTTCTCTCCCTGTTACGCCGCCGATTTCTTCATCGGTCCATCTTTATTAGAGTACTAGTTTTCACACGCGCGTTACACGATTTTCTAAATGCCCAATATAATTTATTTTGTAAATAGCTTAAAACATATAACCTCATTTTATATGACTACTTTGCAATTGAATGCTAAGGCCTAGCTAGGTAGAGGGAAATCTTTGAAGTGTCAAACTTTTATTTTGTTAGTCCCTTAACTTCTAAAATTATTTTGATAGTACATAAATCATTTTTACATATAGATACAAAATAAAAAATTATACTTCGTATAACTTAGCATGCAATGTTTTTGACGAAATATGAGCCGTTGGGCTCGAAGCACCTCACTCAATACAATAGGGTTTTCTAATAATATCAATCTGTATCGGCTATGCTATGTAACAACATTCTAAAAGAAATTAAAACAACCATTTTAAGGAAGATCGACTTGATCATAATTTAGATTTAATAGTCTCTATTAAATTCTAAAATGACACTTCTATTTATATTATTTTTTAACACAAGCTAAAAACTACTCTGTATATCAATAAAAACATTAACCCTATAAGGAAAATCCAATATTGAGCTTTATGGGATAAGATAGGTGAGAAATTGCTCAGTAGGGATGGAGAGAAGACAAATCTTCCTAACACCATTGAAAATTGACTGTCTTGCAAATCACACTACCTAACAAGATAGCAACCTTCTTCCCATCACCAGGCCTAAACACTCTAATGCACATCGAGCTTTATCATTACCATTGGCAGATGATGAAGACTTTAGAGAGAGCTTCCTAGCAGAATTAATGGCACAAAGCACCTCAAAGCATATGTTGTCAAAAACCAAGCATTCCAGCTCAGCTGGTTGTGAGGTTATCGTGCCTAGTGAGAGGTATCGAGTTCGAAACCCGCTAGACACATAAGGATTTGAAACTCAATGGAGTGAGTTTGACCCCTGATTACTCCAGAGAGAGCTTCCCTAGCAGAATTAATGGCACAAAGCACCTCAAAGCATATTTTGTCAAAATCTAATGTTATAACGGAATACTAATGTTTATACATTCAAATATGGTTTTTAACATAGTAATGTTAAAACCTAACAACCTTCTTCCATGACCATCTCCTTATTTAACTTAAGCGGTGATTACTCCAAGTGATTGGGCTGAAATAACATCTTCAGGAATGCAAAATGCAGTGTCACATGTGATCGAAGGAAATTGATATATAAATATGGGGGTTGCTTCGCGCACCCCAAAATTGCTTAACGTAACTACGGATAGACAAATTTAACCTTCTTAATTATTAATCAAAATTAAAACGTGAAATAGAATTGCTTTGCGCACCTCAACAGTTTCACGCTCGGCTCCATTAAAACATGAATTGAATTGCTTGGCAAGTAATTCCTTTTTTTATAAATGTCATAACTTTTTTATTTTTGCTCAGATTTTTATAAAAGTTATACCAAATTAAATATCTTTTTATGATCTTTCATATAAAACCCATATTATACATGTAATTTTTTTTTTAAAAAAATCTGGTCAAGTCTCGTGATTATATCTAGTCTAATCAGATCTGATCGTATTTGTTTGAATCTATCTGGTTCGAAATCAGTTCAATTAAAAACATCCTAAATAACATTCACATCATAAATATAGTCATCTAACATATACGACTGTAATGTGAAATCATTACACTATTCACATATTCTACTTTGACTACGTTTAATTTATAAATGTGTTAATATATATTTTTGAAAAAAAATTGTTAAATTTGTCTCATTATAAATTTTCACAATATGATTTTTTAAATTTTTTTTACTGATAGAGAATTATATATATTAACGGTCAAAGTCGTGTCTCGATAAATGTGAAAAGTTGACTGTCACACTTATTTAAAAACGGAGGAAGTATATAGGAGCCGATAATTTATTAGTTTGACAAATATTAATTATTGGGTGACAATCATTTATTATTATAATACAGATAAGGATGTTTTTAATTGAATTGAAATTTACTGGTCTAGTATAATCTGGTGTAATCTTATCTTATTTGTTCTATTTAAGTTTGGTTTAGTCTAGTTTGAACTAGTCTGCCCTGTTAGATGTATGTTTATGTGCGAGTGTTTTTTTCTATCTGTGTTATACAACTATTGAAATTTGATTTAGTTTGATTCGATATAAAAAAACATCTCTATTAAGAACATCCTAGATACTGTCATATTGTAGTTATATGATAATAGAATAAAAACAATATTATTCAATATAGAGATGAATGAAAAAGTATATGTATGACCATCAAAATATTAACGAATATTGTATACGACAAGCTTAATGAATCACATCACAAAAAAAACTTGAGATACAGATAGTGGGGTAGATGAATACCTCATAAGTGTGAAAATCAAGAGTACAAATTTTTAGATAATTTTCAGATTCATTCCCCATTGTATAAGAAGATTGCAAAAAACTATAAAAAAAATTAATAATGGGTTCCAAATATTTATATAGTAGTTGTTTGATGGTAGTTAGAAAGTGTAATCCCGATTGTATCAAGAATTTAAGTGTATTTGAGAACA
The DNA here is from genome assembly GCA_945859915.1 of Cuscuta epithymum. NCBI lineage: Eukaryota > Viridiplantae > Streptophyta > Magnoliopsida > Solanales > Convolvulaceae > Cuscuta > Cuscuta epithymum. Next base: position 425,782 of record CAMAPF010000128.1, read on the forward strand.
TGTTACACAAAATTTTGGGAAACATTAAAATTTATTTTTATTTTAAAAAGAAGCAATAAGGACAGTTATTGACTTATTTAAGTTTAGTAAAAAAACGGAAGTTATTGCTTTGTGGGGTGAACCTCCGATTTAAGTGGGTTGCGCCCAGCAGAATTATAATTGAGGAGTGCCATGATATTGGTTAACTAGGACAAACTTGTCCACTTTTGTTCAAAAATGGGTGCACAGAGCATTATTCGAGGCGCAAGGAGAACGAGCTTATAAATATTCATGTTTAGTAGGAGGTCTTGGTCTCAACTCTCAACCAGTCTCTTTGCACTTGGTTCCTTCATTAGACCTTGGGGATATGTCTTTTTAGGGATAAACTAAATTCTTCGAAATCAGTTATTGAATAAGTTTTTCCAAATTTTGTCTAAACTATAAAGTGTTACTTACACTACAAGATGCTATGGGTAAAAGAGAATATAAACTTATATAGTGTTTTTAACAGTACTTAACATGAAATACATAGAATGGTGGAACCATGTGTTCTTAATTTTTTTAAGAAAACATGTGTTCTTAACATTTGCAATTGCTTCAATTTTAAAAAAGTGATTTTTTTAAGTGATTTTGGGAAAAGTGATTAATAGTAAAAGTTGGTAGTGTTTGAGAAAAAAGTGATTCTGAAAAAGTAAAAGTTGGTAGTGTTTGGTAAAATAAATACTTTTTGTGTAATAGAAAAAGTGAGAAGCAGTTTAAAGCACCCTTCTACCTGCTTCCAGTTTTTAGCTTTTAAGTGATTAATTTAAGCAGAAGCTGTCATTTGAAAACACTCTTTTCAACTTTTTTTAAGCCAAAACTGAAAAGTGCTTTTTTTAAGCAAACCCAAACACTCCTTAAGTATTGTTGGTTTGATACTTCTCCTAGTTAAATTCTACATACAATTTGCATAGATTCAGATTAACCACTAATTAGAGAGACAAGCTCTCACTGGGACAAACTCAGAAACACATTGGATGCCATAAATTTTTAAGGCAAACTCTTCTAGTTAAACTTACAGTTCACAAAAAATTGTAAGTTGATGAAAAACATTAATACGGAGTTCCATTTTTAGAAATAAGCTGCTTTTGAATTTCTAAGAGACCACTAAGGTTATAATCATTTCCTTTCAACATGACCTTAAAAAAATTAATATGTCCATGAGAAAAACTAACTACTAAGAGTTCAACTTAAATAATTTTAATTGGACTAACAAGTAACAACATAAAATATGGAAAAATTGAATACTATGGTAATATTTCCTGTTAGTACAATTAACATCACAACCTTAAAAGTAAATAGAATGGAAATAAGTGAAGAAAAGCCTATTTAAATAGTCTTTGACAGTTTCAAGTTAATAGCTATACACAAATATATTAGAGTAACTATAACCAACTTAATGTTTGGACTGTCTTTGAGAGGGAGCTAGTAACTTAGAGTTTTATTACCTATCATGTCAAATACATAATTCGTTAGCAAGAATGCAATCAGTAATTGAAGCTTCAAGAGGAACTCAACATCCATATCATGGTAAAAAACTTCGACCATTGCAGACCCCCAACCACTTTAACTTTAACCATTGAACTATCTAAGTATTAAAAGTACTAAAAGAGTGTCATGTTAACATTTCAGCAAACATGTAGCTATCAAACTTATTAACTCTTAAACTCTCAGTTTGTAAAAAGTAAAATACTGGGTAACCACTCTGAAAGTGTAACAATATTAATCTTATTGACATTCTGCATTAGTATAAAAGATACGGAGTACATAGTGAATAATACTTTAACATACCAAGTATAGAATAATCCGTTCTACTAATTATACTACCTTTAAAGGTTGAGTATTATTGCATTTGAAATATAATTACTATAGGGCTGGGAATTATGTTGTAGCTTGTGATGCTAAATACTTTACCTGAAATTAAGAACAAAGCTGTATAGCAAAATTAGAATTAGAATAATAGGAGTCAGCATAGCTTAAGTTCAATATAAAAGAAGAACTGCACGTACCCAAAGCTATGAAAACCCACAACTATGCAGCACCAGAACCAGCCGTTGCGCATAATCTCTGTAACAATCAAATCTCTATATTAGGTTCGTTCGAAAATCCATGTCTTATGAATATGGAGGCGTATATTTGTGAGGGGTTGAACCCTACTTAGCGTTGATTGAATCAATTAAACCAAACCCAATGTAGAATATGAAGAAGGAATAGGGAAAGAAGAGAAACACAAACAAGAGAAATTTACACATACCAGAAAATGGATGACAATCGGTCGGGAAGAAGACTTGCGCGGCCGGGGAGAGAAACCCCGGATTCAATCGCTTGTTTGGGTTGTAGGAACGAGAGAAGAGGGGTGGTGAGCATGTGATAGTTTGAGCAATCAGCTGGCACTGGGAGTTAATCGACACGGAGATGAAGACTCGCGGCAGGCAAAGAAGCTCAATCGATGTAGAATCGACGCAGAATGAAGGCAATTGCATATGGTTTAAGCTGGAAAACTTTTGACGGTGAGAGGCAGATGAACGGAGGCATAACGGTGACGTTTTAATGTAAAAATGAGTTAATTTAAAAAGGTACATATCTTAAAACACAGTGTACAATTTCATTAAGCTAGTTGATTACACCAACATTTTTTTCATTCCCAAAAGACCCTAACCTTCATTGGCAATTATAAGTTTTTAAGATAAGATAAGAAGAAAATAAAGAAGAAGCCAACTGGATGGCATGGAGAACAGACGAGATAATTATAAGATGTAGAGCGGAGAGAAGGGTGAGCTAGGGGTGGACTGGGCCAATTCGGCCCGACCAGAGACCCAGCCCGACCCATTACTATACAGGCCTGACCCGACCCGGGGGTTTGGGACCGGGACTAGGGCCCGATCCTGGGGCTTATAGAAGCGGGCTACGGGCTTAGAAATAGGTGGACCGGCCAGACCGGGCCTGTTCGGGGCCCAAATAATATTTTTTAAAATTTATCGGGTTGGGTTGGTTCTAGGTGGGTGGAGCTGGACGGTTTGGGGGGAGGGGGTTCGAAATAATTGTAAAAAACAAAATAAAATAAAAATATATTTTTTTCCCGACCCCGCCCTGGTCCCAGCTCTAACCCGGGCCGGTAGCGGGCCTAAATATTTATAACCCGGAGCCCGCCCGCCCCAGCCCGAACCTGAGCTCGGCCCGGCCTGGGCCCAACCCGCCCTTAGGGTGAGCAGACGAGAAAAATATAAGATGAAGAGCGAAGGTGAAAACGAGTGAACTGGAGGAAAATAGAATTTATAGATTAATTATTTGATGACTTGGACTGCAACTATATCATACAAACAAATAGTTTGACCAGGTCAGCTATTTTAATGTCTAGACAAAGCAAATGTACTTGATTGACTATAAAAATACAAGTTTATGTACTTTAAAATTTCAAATGCAAGATGAAGTACTAGTTACTCGCGTCAATACAATTTCATGTACTAGTTACTCTCGTATTAAGGGTTGGTTTGCAACTCCTTTTAAAAAAGCACTTCTCAGCTTTTGGCTTTAAAAAAGCACTTATTTTCCCAAACACTACAACTGTTATTTTTCTCGGCTTCCGTGTCAAAAATGCTTTTACTTTTTCTATTACACAAAAAACACTTATTTTACCAAACACTACCCACTTTTACTTTTCAAAATCACTTTTTTCTCAAACACTATCAACTTTTATTTAATCAATTTTCTCCATTTCATTAAAAAAACACTTTTTTAAAAGCAGAAGTTGTTGCAAAGAGACCCTAAATCTATCCATATGACCATATATCATCAACATTGAAATGATTCCAATATCCCTATTTTTTTATATCAGAAATATTCACGGCAACCGTGCGTTCGTACAAAATTTACCGTTGGAGGGTAAAACATTGGTGTAGGCGTTTCATCAAAAATCGAAATGGCCCGCTTAGCCAAAGGATAGTATCGTAAATCAAGCAGTAAAACCACCGGAAGAATGATTGGATACCCCCTTGGCCAAGCGACGCTCTAAGCAAAGTACGAAGAAATCAGACACCAGTTTCCACTTTCCATTCTGCACTTGCTCGAATCAAGATTGGGTATTTCAGTAATCTTTAGAAAATCCCAAATTCCATCAAGGGTTCCAACAATTTCTGCACGTTTTTAAGATCTGACCAAGTTTTGAGTTGCATTTGAGGATTTGTCCAGATGTTTACACCACAGAAGAAGTCGTGGCCGGCGTTGTCAATAAACCCTCGGGTTGAAACTGGTGGGCCACTGAGGACACCGACTCCTCCCACTATAGGAAAAGGAAAGGCAGTTGCCTTCGTCGATGGCCCTCCGCCCCCTCCGCCGCCAGTGGCGCTTTTGAGTGATAATGGGGTGAGGGGAGTGAGGGATACCGAGAGCATGGAGGATTGGAGGAGGTTTAAGGAGGCTGGGTTGCTTGATGAGGCTGCCATGGAGAGGCAAGACCGCGAAGCTTTGCTTGAGAAGGCTGAAAGGCTCGAAAGAGAGGTTAGGGTTTTTAGAAAGTTTTCACATTTGATATTTGTTGGTGTTATCGTTGTTGCTATATGTTGTGCTTCACATTCAAGTACAATAAAAACATACTAGTGCCCTAATCCGTTCCTTAAAGTAGGTGCATAAATAATCAGGGTATAATCTATTGATCAAAGGCGAGGAATCTTTGATTCATTCAGCCCGTAGGAAACTGGGAATTATGTGGACCAGACTTAAATGGAATTGGGTATGGATTAAATTTCCTTGTTTTGTTATTTATTTTTTGTTTTTAGAGAAGTGACTAGTGAGACCCACGTTTCTGAGTAGCAATTGAATCTGAATACATTAGGTATTAGGTAGTAACATATTAAGGCTTCCTGGCACATCTTGGGAGGAGATATATCATGTCCTATAGCAATTTTATAACGTCCAAAACCCGTATACGGTATACCCCCTTCGTCCCAATACCAACTCCTATTTTGACTTTTCGCGTAGATTAAGGAGGTGGAAGTTGTGTGGTTGAGAATTGCACAAAAGAGAGATAATTGTTATGAACTACAGATTGTTTACCATAAAAGGGAAATGGAGTTTATTTTGGAACGAATGGAAAAGGAAAAAACGAAGATAGTTTTGGGACGGAGGCAGTAGAATATTGGAACTTTGGTTTATTATCCTGGAACCAGAGGGCACTTGACTTGTTACAGCTTGAACCATTTTTCTAGACAAAGTTTTGGGTGCAATGCCCCCTTTAAATTGGATATTTAAGGGATCATATTAGACGTTAGTTTGTTAATTCATTTGAAAATTAACCTTTTCTGTTGTTACTGTATGCACACTTTCATTCTTGGTTCACTTTTGGACTTTGGCATCTTATGCAATAACTCTTCGATTTTATATCGGACCAGCTTTTTGATTATCAATACAATATGGGACTGCTGTTAATTGAAAAAAAGGAGTGGACTTCCAAGCACAATGAACTTGAAGAAGAACTTGCAGTAGCCAGAGAAATCGTCAAACGAGAGAAGACAGCACATTTGATAGCAATAGCTGAAGTTGAGAAGCGGGAAGAAAAGTTAAGAAATGCTTTGGGATATGAAAAGCAGTGCGTGGCTGATGTAAGTAATGTTTTCTCGTTTTTGAAAACTGCATACTTGATGATTAATGTGTTAGTCGGCGGGCACATGTTTAAGTCTTAATTTTCTTTGGGCTAAGAGAGTGAACTTATTTGGCAATATCTTTCCACTTGATAATTCACTGTTTTTATGAAAGAGAGTGAAAACCTTTTTTGAGAGTGAAGGAGAATTTAAAATATAAAATGCTTTCACCTAGGGTTTTTTGTGCTATGGAAATAAATAAAATTATTAAATGGTTTATTGATTCAGAATGACCATATTTAACATATAATGACTTTAGGGCTGTTTCTTTCATGTCTAGATTTGCTTTTGGCTTTGGTAAAGAGTTCTTTGTCCTTTCAACAATGTATTTGTTTAATTTTATTTCCTGGATGGATGCATTTTTTTAAGTGACGTTCTTATGCTAGAGTTAATGTTTCACTTGTATAGCTTGAGAAGGCTTTACGAGAAACACAGACAGAATATGAACAGATCAAGCTTGCATCTGAAGCAAAAATTGCAGATGCTAGTGCTCTAGAAGCCGGATTTCAGGATCGATCACTGGAAGTTCAAGAAAAGTTGCACATGGCTGATGCTAAGCTTGCAGAAGCAAATAGGAAGAATTTAGAGCTTGACATGAAATTGCACGAACTTGATGCCCGTGAAAGTGTCCTTAAGACAGAGCGTCTATCCTTCAATGCAGAGTAAGAATTTGTCTATACTTACGCTCTTTTTGTTTTAGGAAAATAACCTGTTGTGGACCATACTTTACAGGGGAAAAAATCTGTGGAAAATGTATTCCTTTAATGGTTTTCCAGGAAAATGGTCTTTCTTTTGGAAATAATATGTTTGATCTACAAAATCGAAGAAAAAAAACTGTTCCATCAGTGTAAATAATGAAGCCGGTTCCCAACATTTGATCGACGTGTTTTCCTGTACCAACACATGTTTGAGAAGAGTATTCTCCTTTAAACCAATGGAGCCTTTTTGAATTTCAAAGATTCTTATATCTGATGACATCTTTCTAGCGCAACTACTTAAGTTATGTTGTTGAATTTCATAGTTTTTTATAATCTTATCTCTGATGACGTCTGGCTAGTGCAACTACTTATTGAATTATGTTGTATTCCTGCCTTCCTGGTACTATTTTTTCAGGCGAGAAGCACATGAAGTAACTTTTTTCAAGCACAAACACGATTTGCAAGAGTGGGAGAGGAAACTTCAAGAAAGGGAACAGAAGCTGTGTGACAGTAGGAGAATCCTTAATGAGAGAGAAGAAAAGACAAATGAACTTGATAGGGTTTTGAGCCTGAAAGAAAAGAAAGTTGAAGATGAACAGAAGAAACTAGATATAGCCAAATTGGCCCTAAAAGAAAGAGAAGTTGATGTGAATAATAGACTCGAGCAGCTAATTGGTAAAGAGCAAGTGAGTTTTTATTGGTCTGCGTTATCTCATTAGTAGGGGTGGCGAAGATGTTATGGAAGCAAATTCGATTATTCTTTTCTTTATTTGGGCGCAGAAAGCAGAGAGTCGTAGAGTAGATCTGGAGAGGAAGGAGAATGAGTTAAATACCCTAGCAGAGAATCTAAACAGGAGAGAAGCAGTAAGTTCATAGTAATTTAAGCTCTGTTTGTTCATAGGGTAGTATGTTTCTTTAAAATGGCATTTTTTAAGGTCAAACATTTTTTAGAATACATATTCCTCTATTCTTTTGACTTTTGTAGTATTATGGAAACTGGCACCTCATATTCATTTTCCTGAAAAAGTTTTATATTCGACGTATTTGTGGGCCAAAGCATTATATCATACTCCATCCGTCCCATAAAACTTGGCCAAAATTGATTTGTACTCGGAATAAGAAAGTTAAAAATGTATAGCTGTGATTTGTGTATATGAGAGAGAAAAAAATCTCACCACATTTTTATTACTTTAAATGGAAATGATCAAATGAGAAAGTTTTTTGGACGGCTAAATAAGGAGAGTTGGCAAAGTTTTGTGGGACGGAGGGGCTACCCAGTAATTTTTTTCATGAAACATTATCATTGGAAAATATTTTATATTTTCCATAACAACTAACAAGTCAAGTATCCAGAAACAAACATACTTAGACTAGTTTGATAATGATTTTAACTGCTGTAAAATGTGAATTCCCTGGAACATGAATGATGGGCTACTGATGTACTGAAGCTAAAAACCTTTACAGGTTGAGATCCAAAAGCTCATTGATAAAAAACGAGATTCTCTAGAAGCTGAAATGCAGAAGTTTGAGATGGAACTGGAGGAAAAAAGAAATCTTTTTGATGAGGAGATGAAATCAAAGAGGGATGATTTGCAGAAAAAGGAGGCAGAACTCAATCACTTGGAGGGTAAAATCAAGAAACAGGAACAAGCACTGGATAAGAAGTCAGAAAGAGTCAAAGATAGAGAGAAAGACATTGACATTAAGTCAAAAGAGTTGAAAGATAAGGAGAAGTCTGTTAAGTCCGAGGAGAAAAGGTTGGAACAGATAAAGAAGGATATATCATTTGATAAAGAGAGTTTGCTGGTCCTTAAAGACGAACTTGAAAAGATGAAGAGTGTTGTTAGTGAAAAAGAAATGCACATTTGTGAAGAAGTTGAAAAACTCAGAATTACTGAATCAGAGAGGGAAGAGCATCTTCGCCTGCAAGCTGAGCTAAAACAGGCAATTGAAAAGTGTAGGGTTGAACACGAAATGCTTTTGAAGGAAGGTGAAGAGCTCAAGAAAGATAAGAAGAAATTTGAAGATGAGTGGGAAGCACTAGATGAGAAACGAGCTGCTATTGCTAAAGGATTGGAAAGTATCAGGGAGGAGAAGGAGATGCTTGAAAAATTACAGCGTGACACGCATGAACGAATAAGAAACAACAAGGCAACCACAGAGGACTACATAAAGAGAGAGTTAGAAGCTATCAAAGCAGAGAAGGAATCATTTGCTGCAATGATGAAGCAGGAGAGGTTAATGTTATCTGAAAAAGCTGAAAATGACTATAATCAACTCCTTCATGGTTTTGAAGCTCGTAGAATAGACCTCGAGACTGATATGCACAATAAGCAAGAGCAAATGGAGAGAGTCTTGCAAGAAAAGAAGAAAGCATTTGAAGAGGAGAAAGCGAGAGAGTTTAGCAAACTCTGCAGTTTGAAGGACTCAGCAGATAAGGAAATTGAAGAAGTGAAATCCGAAAGGCTTATGTTAGAAAAAGAAAAACAGGAAATCTTTGCTAACAGGAAAAAATTGGAAGAGCATCAGCTTGAAATGCGCAAGGACATTGAAGAGCTTGCCGTTGTCAGCAAGAAACTTAAGGGTCAACGAGAACATTTCGTAAAAGAGAGATGCCAATTTCTCTCATTAGTTGAAAGGATAAAGAATTGTGAACGTTGTGGAGAAATAGCACACAATTACACAGTTTCTGATGTTAACTTGGTGGAAATGGAGAACAGTGAGGCTTCTCTCTCCGCTCTCGGAGATGAAATTTTGCATAAGGTTGCTTCATATGTAGAAAAGTCTCCAGCTGCAGCTGAGAAAAACTTATCAGACTCCGGTGGTCGGGTTTCTTGGCTTCGCAAGTGCACAAAAATCTTCAAGTTGTCCCCTAACAAAAATAATCAAAATTTGGAGTCAACTTCATATGCCCCTGAAATCAGAGTTTCAGAGGGGCCCAGTAGTACTCATGTAGACAACAACAAACAAGATGTTCCTCAGGAGTCACAGCAATCTGACATTAGTGTCCGACGTGCCCGTGGTAGAAAACCTAATTATGGAATCCGCAGGACCCACTCTGTGAAGGCGGTGGTTGAGGATGCTAAAGCGATTCTTGGTGGTAATAATTCAGAATCAACGCTACCGGATGATGATAATCATTCAAAGGATTTGGTTGAATTGAGTCGTGCTGACTCTAGCACTGCCACAACACGCAGGAAAAGGACACGTGGGCAGAGTTCTAAATTGAGTTGGGCTGAAGAGGATGGTGATGACAGCGAGGGACATTCTGAAAGTATTACGATGGGTGGTCGAAGGAAGAGGCGTCAAACGACTACTCCGAGTTTACCTAATAATCCAGTGGGGAAGCGCTACAATTTGAGACACAGGAAGTAAGTTTGTGCTCTCTATTGAGTTGTTAATGCAGTAAGAGCAATCATCATGTGTTCGATACATAGGATCTTTGCATATTTTTCCTGTCACATTTTATCTATAATGCTTAATTCAGGTTTAGTGAAACTTAATGTTGTACTTTTCCTGTGTTAGGTCTATTATGCTCATCTGTTGCAAGAGCATATAAGGAATTTGTAACGTTTTCTTACAATGATATGCACAGAGTATAGTTTTGCTTCTTTTCTTTTAGATTTAGAAGCACAAAAGTATTAGATTATGGAGTAATCGACAGTAAATACTTCCCGGTACTTGGTAGCCTGTTTCTTTGCAGATAAGGTATTCTTCAATGATTTGTTGCAGGATTAAGAGTTACGATCAGTTTTTTCTTTGTAAATAATATTGCAGCCTTGTGCGTAATCATTCACCTTTGGATTAGCATTATTTATTTAAATGTATTTTAGAGTTTGGATCTATTTGCTTCTCTTTCTCAAACATTTGCCTTCTTTTTGGTAAATTTCTGCCTTCATTATCTTCTTTTTTCTTCACCAAATTTTCTCCTCCCTTTACTGGCTAGCATGGTTGCAATGTCGATGTATTGGTTGCCATTATGGACATTTTATGTTCAGCACATTGGGTGAACATGATTTTTATGAAAGTGGGCGGGTGAATTAGAAAACACCACATGACAAGTAATATACCTGCTTATGAAACTATGAAAGTATTCCCAGATATTGAGCCAGCCTGCTTTACTTCATATGCAAATGAGGTTTGTTCATGAAACTAAATTATGATGTTTCTATAATCAGCCCAGGTACAACAGTTGGCAAAGCTTCAGTTAGTACAAATGAGCACAACAATGGCAACTATGAAGTCACAACAGGAAACATGGAAGTGCCTTCTGCTCGAGTAGTAAGCAAGATCGCTGACCAGAATGGGCATCAAACTACTTTGATTCAAGCTGGCAGTACTAAAGTTACTGAAACAAGAACCGTCTCCTCCAGCAGGGCCACAAAAGTAATTTCCTCTGTTTTTGACTATCTGTTTTCATTCCAATCGTTCCCCAACTGTATCTCCAATGTGTTTTCTTTCTTCATTAGTTGAAAACTCCCAGAAGTGGCAAAGGCAATACGGTGACATTGGTTGACAAAACAAACTCGAGTGAGGAGGTAAATGGCACCCCAGAATTCAACGAGGAAGACGAGTATGATAGCACATTGCATCCTGAAGAGGACGTTGACAGTGACAGTGATGAATCAGATGGTCCTGGTCAGGCCTCCATAGGTAAAAAGCTTTGGACATTTTTCACGTCTTGATTGTGATTGTTTGGGTTAGTTTGAATTTGGTGGGGAAAAAAATTGGTTTGCAACACCTTTTTTCTTGTACTATATTCAATGGAAGCCTCGTTTTTTAAATGTGTAAAAAGGTCTGTTGTTATTTTTGTATTGCAGATCCGTGTAGTAGTAGTGGGGGTTTATACTTCCATAATGCCCTTAGTTTGACAGCCTTGAGTGTTCATTTATTGCCACAATACTGTAATCCTTCCTTCCCAAATAATGCCGGGAAGATTGGTCATTTTGTATGTCCTGCGGCTGCATTTTATAACACTCCCTCTGTAGTTCATGACAATTCTTATTGCTGGTTTGAACATTCACTACTCCAGTGTTAAACTGTTTAAATTACCACACGATACAGGATATGATAATAAGTAAATGAATAACATCCATCATTTAGCCTTCATGAATTTGGCCCTCACATAAAATCAATGAAATAATAAGAATGATGTACATATATGTCATAAGTGGTCTATTCTCTTATTCAATACTTCGGTATCAGCATCAATGTATTTTGTATGGTCATCAAGACTTCTCTTATATGGTCGATGGAAGAAAAACTAAATTTCCTTCTACGGTATCACCGTATCAGTGACTCAGTGTTATCATTTTTAATATGATAAAAATGAAGGAAAAGATTTAAATGCATTTTGAATTTTTACTTCTAGGCGTATACACTGCCTTTTTTAATTAAAATAAAAACAAACTGTATTTGCCATTAAAAACTGTAGTATAATACTACGTATAAAATAAAATAAAAACATATTTTTTTTATTTATAGAAAATGTGACCCATAAGAACTCTAAAACTTTTTTCCCTTTTTACTACTTCTTTACTACTTCTGTCCTTTTTATCTAATCATCTTTGATCCATTATTTTAACTAATATATTTAAATGAAATTTAATAAATTTATACTTTTATGATTATATTTTAAATAAGGAACATCATATTATTTTTATATTATCAATATTGTGTGTATATAATTATATAATCAGAAAAGTATAGCATTGACTTGAAAAATGAAATATGGCCAAATAAAAATGGACTTATTATTTTTATATAAAACTTGATTTTTTTCACATAAAATATTTTATAGTAACACGAGTATTTAAGAATGAGGATTGGTTAGCTGCAAATTTTTAAAAATATATTTTTTGGTTAGTTCACTACTTCACTATATTAAAATTTATTACTTCGTATTATTTTTTTGTATGAAACTTAGCCATCCAAGATTACAAAATAGCCAGTGTCATGATGTCATCTACCAAGTGTAAATTGTACATTTTTTTTTTAATTTTTAATATTTTGAAACAATACTTAAATAAATGACCAGACTTTGAATATTTCTTTTATATGGAAAATAGTATTACGTATTACTTAACACAAACCATTTAACACAAGATCTACTTTAGTATTAATAATAAAGTAGAGTATGTCTAAATTGAAATTTGATTTATATTTAAATTGCTATTAAGTTCAGAGTTTTTTTTTTAAATCATAAAAGAGCGGCATTTATATTAAAATCAAGAACACATACAAGACAACTTTCACACATATTTATGAACCCTAGGAATTGACATAGTGCCAGCCACCTCATATAAAGCAACCTGACTTGCTAAATTTGAAACAGATACATTTAAGTAGGGCTGGACTCGGTTCGGGCCGGGCCCGGTTCGGGCCTTGAACCGGCCGGGCCTCGGTTCACCAAAAGGAGGGCCCGGGCCCGAACCGGCAGGTGACCGGTTCCGGGCCAGACCGGGCCGGTTCACCCGCCCCATTTTTTTTTTTTTTTTGATTTTTTGGCTTCTCTTATTTAACCCCCTACCCCTCCCCCTCAACCCCAAACCACCCCAAACCACCTCAAATGGCCCAAAATACCTAATCCAACCCAAAAATTAAAAAAATTTCAAAAAAAAATTAAAAAAAAAATTATTCCGGCCCGGACCGGGCCCGAACCGGCCGGGCCGGTTCACCAAATAGAGGGCCCGTGCCCGGAACCGGTATCCACCGGGCCGGTTCGACCCGAACCGCCGGTGGACCGGGCCACCGGGCCGGGCCGGTTCACACAGTAACCGGGCCGGGCCGGTTCCGGTTCGGGCCGCCCGGCCCGAGTCCAGCACTACATTTAAGCCTAAAATGGCCGGAACCGAAACCTTCTGCCTATTTAAAGAACTCCAAAATTCCAAACTTCCAAACCAAATCTACTTTAAATAAAAACAAGTACTGCTAAAAGAGAAAATAATATTGAAATAAGGTTTTTATACAAAACTCTTCCTAATATGGAGATGGTTCCGGTCTTTAAATTTTGGACACAAGTTGTGAATTCTTAATTAGTTTAATTCAATTAATAAAACAGGAATAGTGATTAATTATTGCTTATAAGGAACTCATTTTCTCTTTTAAATGTTAGTAATTAAACAATATTCTAAGCACAATTATCCAGATTCTCATAATCTGAAATAAAAATTACATCTTATTATGCCTAGAGCATACCTTTAACATCATACCTCACATCTATAGATAATTATCATTCGAGTATACATTCTTTATCATTTTTACAAGAAGGATTCTTTATTTCGCCTCTAATCTCATTAAACATCAATAAGATATGTCTCATAATCATTACAAAGAAGAAATTTTTCCTAAAATATTATTAATAAAAACTCTATGGACAAAAATGTGACTATAAATTAGTGTGCAAGTTTTATAATCACTATGATATAACATTTGAATACAATTATATCACGTCCAACAAAAGTAAATAAATTCTTTTAGAGTATTTTGATTTTAATTAATTTTAAAACAGTTTTTTTTTATGGAATTTTAGAACAGTTGTGAAATTGTAAAATCAGTATGAAAGAATTGACTTTCTCATGAGTAAACACCGTAAATCTCAAAATTAAGTTTAGTATCTACTTTAGTATAAATGATGTAATACAAACAACTCAAATTGATTTCTTAAAATTTGCAATTTAATTCAATTGAAATATGATAGTCCCTGGTAGAGGTAAAAGTATAGAGGGAGGTGAATAGACTTTTAAACTTTTTCGTCTTTTCACAGTTTTCCTTCTAATAGAGTAAGTTCCAAGATCTTTTCGGAGACATTGAAACTGACAACGAAAGTCTTGACCTCATGTAGTGTGACACTTATAGTAACAAAGGTTCTACCCTTTCAGTTTTGGTGTGTAGATGGATAAAGGATTATAAAACAATCAAAGTATTTTTGAAGTGATAGAGGACTACTAGTAATGAACAGCAGGCTACTGGTAACCAAGTCAACAACAGGTTGCTGGTGACTTAGCAAGTGACTGCTGGTCAAAGCACCAAGAGGAGTGAAAAAGACCCCCCCAGAATATTCACTTGGCATATGTAGGCTCCATGGCGGAGAAAATGAAAAACTCCACCTTGGTGTGTGCATTTGATGATCTTATGCTCAATGGGGTAGTGTGCATGCCAATACTCCCCTTCATAATGTTTATGAGTTGATTGCTCAGCAGCTTGTCTTTCCGCCATGTGTGTGGAGCAATCAGATCAGGTATCACACATGACGAACCTACAAATGGTTAAGAAACCCATTTCACGGTGGGTTTTTCCCTTTTAGCATAAAACATATTATGAGATTTTTTGTTTTATTTATATTCCTGAACTAGTCTATTTTTAAGCTTTAGAAGAGCTAATTAGTTAGGATGCTAATTTAGAAATCCATTTTTGAACAGTAGAACTTTCAGTGCAAGTGAATGATGTAACATAGTTTCGAGAGGTAAAGATTTTCTCCCTTGATAGACGTTTCAAATGTTTGGCCGAATAAACCTTGATGGGATATTTCAGAAAAACATCATCACAAACGTCATAGGTAGAAGCTTTAAATCTCTTCTATTAAGATTTCACATCATTCACATCACAATGATGGTGAGAAGCTGTAAAGGAAGAATGAAGCTTCACAAGTTCTTTAACCTTAGCACTAGAGTGAGATTTCACATATCTAAACTCCTGAGAAGAAAATTGAGAAACATTGTCTATGGTTGAACTAAATGACTGGTTGCTTGAACTTGAATATGTCTTTTTAAAGCTAGTACAAGACTTAGAGACATCACAATGATTTTAGATTTTTCAGAAAATATCTTAATTATTGCAGCTTCCTTTTGAGCACATTTCAAAATCTAGGCCACCCTCTTCTATTGACGTTTATTGAGAGCATTGCCTTTCGACTTTTCATAATGTGAGGAGGTTGATGAGAATGTTGTCTTAGTAACGTATTTAGAGGGAGCCCATGAAGATTTACCTTTTAAAACATGAGAGGAGGTAGAGGTTGTGTCTGTAGATGAAGCATTTTTTAGAAGAAAAATCTCATTTAACAATTTTTCTTGTTCTGTTTTGAAAAACATTCTTTTAATTTCCAAAGAGATGTGTAAGTTCGTAAACACTATCAGTTTTAGTATTTTTAGAAACATAAGATTTGTCCCTTGTAGACACACTCTCACTCGCATCACATTGAATCGTAGTTAGTAGACAAAGGAATTTCCCATGTTTTGTAACTATTATTCAGATATGTATCGTCAATAGAGATTTCATCCTTGGTTTTATCTCTTTTCTCCTATTCTTTGGCACTGATTTCAGATGCCTCAGTAAATCTAACAAGTACGGCGAGTCCTAAATCCATGTACGAAATATCGTACCATTGACGTGATCTCACTTTCTTAAGGTGACACAGGTTTTGGAAGCCCATCCTTATCTTTGATCGTAGAATCTAGTGTCCTAAGGCTGATTCATGAAAATTGTTTGATCATTTTGGTCTCTTATTGTAAGTAAGTCCTCCATTTGTTTAATTTTTGAATAAAGTCTCTTGCGTTCTTTGAAAATTTCATCATAAAAGGTAGACAATTTTATTCTTTCAAGTTCCGTTGTAGTCAAATTTTTAGTTAAATCACAAACTTCGGCTTATAGATTTTCTACCTTAGAATTTAGATTAATGATTTTCTCTTGTGTGTTGGTTAGTTAAGTACTGAGTGTTCCTCTTTCCTATAAGCTCTTCACTAAGCACTTATAATTATTTGCTAAGCGTGCTTCTAATTTCTTAACCATTATACGCTTATTAGCAATTAAGTTTTCAGAATGTATGAAATGAGAAGTACTTGTCTCGAACTTATCGAAAGATTCAACACATTGATTTATAGACAATAATGGTGACTTTGTGACACCGCACCCGAATGTACTTGAATTTGAAAGTGAATATGTATTGAAATTCCTAGCAAACAAAAATTCGTGTGATTGATTGGTATATTTAATTAATGTGAGATTAATTAAATTATTTATCGGGTCCATTATATGAGAATGAGCTACCAAATATTGAGTGGGGCTATCATAATAATTATAGGAGTCCAATGAAATGCCAACCGAAGTTGATAAAAATATTTGGACAACCCGAGTGCTATTTTGGCCCAACCTACCGAAAATAGCGGGAATAATTGGGAGAGACCTTCTACACCCACTTTGGGAGTATTCTACACACTTTAAGCTCTCAAATGATGGGGAGGGGGACAACCAAGCATGGTTGGTGCGGACATGAGGTTGAGGGGGTGTTTGAGTGTACATGCTCACTCACTTGGGGCCATTTCATAGCATTATTTTGCTATTGATTGAGTGAGATACCTCCCCCTCCATTTCTCATCCATTCGAACCACAAGAGAGAAGATAAGAGCTTTGGGATAGCTCTCACAATCAGCAAGGCTGGAGCAAACATCAACAAGAGAAATCCAAGGAGAAAAGAGTTGTTCTTGAGGTAAGAACACAACTATTATTCTTTAACTAGTATTAATCTTGTATGATTTTTAAGAAATCATATGGTGGATTAAACCATGAGTTTTACACGTTTAAAAGTGTGTAATATGGTTATGAAGTGGTGGTATTTAACTTAGAAGAGTCGTGGAATCGATAGGAGTTGAAACCACCGGAAACCGCCAAGAAGGAGGAGCTGTTCGTGGTAGCAGACCACGAACGTCGCCCGGCTTTCACGAAAGCCGCCCGGCTTTCGCCTTCTGTCCAGACTTTCCACTCTTGATCGGTTTAGAACGGGGATCGATCGAAGGGCTTATCAAAGGCAACTAACCCAGCACTTCATAAGGTGAGGATGGCTGACTATGTTGCTTATAATCTTTGGGTTAATTTCGTAGGATTACCTAAAGTAATTAAATGTGATTTTCATGGATTATTAATGATTAATAATGCCTAAATGAAAATATTGTTGTCAATGAATAAAGGAGCATAATATACAAATTTAAGGATAAATTGTGTATGATTATGTAATATGAGCATATTGGCTTGATGAAGGGATTAATTATAAATATTGTGTTGAAATATAACTTAAACTTCATATAAGGATATATGAGTGATTAAAGGTTATATTTTGTATATTGATATGAACTATATTTTCAATGGAAAATTAGTTTGGAAATTGTCTATATGACTATGAATTGAAAATGAGTTTTGTTGGAATTTATCCGACTAGTATCATGATACTAGTCGGGGTTTTGGAATGAAATATGTTAGAATTGATCCAAGGTTTGGATTGTAAATTGTTGAGCCTTAAGTAGTCTTAAGAGATACTAAGGTGGATAAGTGATGCGAGGGGTAGGCCTTAAGGGATACCCAAGGTAAAGTGAATAATAAATTGATCCTAGGAATAGGATTGGCCTACGGGTGTATTCGGTAGTCTTCAAGGATTAGCCGATAGAGTATTGGTAATTAGTAAGGACCATGGCCCTTCCCGACTCTAGAGAGCGGGGTTGGATAGCATGGACTTACATCGTGATCACGGGTTAGGGTGGAATCCGAACCGGAGACCTTACGAGGCTCCCGACAGCGGTAACACATAAGATAGGACCCCGAATGGACCTTACCTTCCTACGGGATGATGGGTATGAGTTCAGGGGCGGGATGTTGGACTCCGGCCCGAGAGCCCGGGGAGACCTCGGAGAGCGGTGACAAGTCTCGTAAAGGATGATAAGACCTACGGGCGGTGTCGTGCTAACGACGGGTATAATGAAATATATGAAATGGGCCGTGTGCCGACAAATAAATAAATTTACTTATTATAGAGATAATAAGTGGGAAATATAAATTATTATTTATATTATGATATCACCCTATTTTGAGGGTCTTAGAAGTTGAAACATTGATTATACTTGGTATAGTTGTCATTGTACTTGTCAAATGCTTCCAAGTACTGACCTCCCCTTCACGGGGGAGGCCACCTCACAGTTTCAGGTAGGGAGTAGAGCTTGCTACCAGTGCCCGTTGCCTCGGGAAGATCTAGGAAGGAAGACGTGGTTCGTGCTTCCTCCGTCCCTGTTTTAAAAACATTTAAATTAATGCTCATGGATATTTTTGAATGATTATTGGGGCTTGTATGCCCATGTTTGCCGGAGTGTGGCATAAACACTTGTATTAAACGTTTCCGCTGATTTCAATTGATTATTTTACATTATGTTTGTTTATGGATGTACTATTGTGAATGATATTCAAGACGCCTAGTATAGTATGGATGAGTTGGACTGCGGTTGACTATTCGTACTGTACGGCGGGTTGTTGACGTGTCCGGTAGGTCCGGGGCGTGACAGACTTTGAGTGGACATCCATTTTGATTGTCGGATATGGATCGTTAACGTATTCTTGATTGAGTTGTTTGCAAATTTCTGGACCTTATTGTGACACCGCACCCGAACGTCCTTGAAAATTCAAATTAAAAATTCAAAGTTTATGTATTGAATTTCTGATTCCCAAACAATTGTGAAACGATTGTTGTTTTACGTAATTAACGATTGATTATTATACTGTTCGAACTCGTATATTAGTATCGGGCCTTATTAATAAATAAAAGGGCCTAGCATTTTCTAAATAGTGATACATAACGTTTCAAGACAAGTTGAGGAGGGGCGGGCGGCCCAGATATTATTTTGGGCTCAACCCGCTAAAATAGCAAGTATTCGAGAATGGCGTCGTAGGCCCACTCGGGGAGACCCACACGGCTTGTAGCCCAATAATATGAATGACAATGTCAAAATAAGTGATAGGATGATTAAAGAAAAGTACAAATGCCTATAACCCCATCTTTGGCATTATTGAGCCAAATAATGGGAGTAGGATTTTCCTTCTATATTATCCATCAAGTAAATTATTGAGATGAGCCTACACATATTGGAGATCAATAATGTTATGTAGGAAGTTGAGTTGTTCTAAATAAGTTAGGATGAGTACAAAAAGACATCTTTGACAAAAGATAAAACAATAGGACCCATTCTTCCATTTTTGGATGTATTGATTAATGTTTTGCTCCCAAAAATAATTGGGGAACACATGCTGCGCCCCATCCTTTCTTTTCCACCTGCAAGACAAGAAAAATAAGGTTAGGAGACTGCCATAGCTGACTCTAGGGGCTGGACTTGACAAAGGAAACAAGAGGGAACCCCACCTAGTCAATTTTCGCACAAAAGAGTGGTGCTGGTTGTCTCCCTTCATGAGTGATGTTATACTCGGCCAAATACGGTGAATGAGGTGTCCTTGGATAGCTTTTGAAGTCTATTTTTATGATTGAGTGGTCTCTGTTCGAGAGGAGAGAGTAATCATCCAAAAATCGATCTGGAACGAGCAGTGGTCTGTGAACTCGAGCTGTGAGAGTGCTGAGACTGTTTGGTTGATATCTCGAGTTTTACCAATCCAATTAAGGCGTGTGAGATACCAAAAGAAAGCTCTCAAGACGAGGAATCCGTGAAGGTCTGGTTTGCATCAATCGGAGTAGAGGAAGGCTTCCAAATCGTCCGAGCAGAACGCGACCTCGCAGGAACGGATTTACTCTTCTAAGTGAGTTGTTAATCCCAAAACCTTTCCATTCATTTTCCAAATGATATGAACGATTGGTGGAACTATTGTACACTAATAAAAGTGCATAATATGTCCCCATAAAGTTATTTTATTGATGTAAAGGTTAGATACTAATCTAGAGCAAATCTTGGAAAAACTAGGAAACGAGTTAACCGGAAAACACCCATTCTAGGGGCTGTTTTCGTACCAACGATTAAGGGTTGAACTAGCACTTGAGGAGGCTGTTTAACACCCATTTTCTAAGCAAGGAATCAGTTTTCAAGCTTCCTTGGCCGAGGCTTTAGTCATTGGATCGAGGAGGAAAGTGTTAAAGCTCATTTGAGGTGAGGATCGACATCTAGTTGCTTACAACTTGTAGGTTAAGCATGAGATTACCTAAATGCATAAATAATGTTTTCCATGAATTATGATGATAAAATATTGATCTATTTTCCAAAGAATGAAATGGGAAATGATTTGGTAAAGTATTGATGGAAATGGAGTTAAATGAACTATTGTGTGAAATAGACATTTTACTCATGTGTGAATTGTGTAGATACATAAATGATTATTTATGTATTACATTGAATGATTAAGTTGCTGCTACATATCTTTAAATATGTAGGGTTTTACAAGTGGAATATATAATGGATAAGAATAATCTTAATAGTATTGAAATACTAGTTAATGATTGTTGTAATTGTTGAAGAATTGAATCTAAGGATTTGATTGTAATTGATGAACTTGATTATGATACAAGTGACTAAATTGATGTAATGTGATGCTAAGACCATGGATGGGCAGTCCGTAAGGATGTCCCAAAATAGATTATTGATATTACAATTCTAGGCATAGCGAATGCTTAGGAATTGGGGTCTATGCCAATGTAAGGAGATGTACTTGAGCCGCGCTCATAGAATTGCATTGGGTAGACATGATGGGGTGATTGTGGTGCATGGTGATGTAGTTGAGTTGGACTCAAGAAATGCACGGTGGAGTAGTTAACTTGTGTTAAATAAGGTGCATGGTGATGTAGTCGAGTTGGACTCGAGAATGCAAATATATGTGTTAGGGTTGAACCCTATATATTGTTGTGACTAGGGGTCACGGGGTTTGGGCTATGTTTGATAAACAAACCTTGGGCTTACGGGCCGACTACTTGACTTTATATATAAAGTAAGTATATTTTAAAAAGGGGTAACTTGGGGTTACGGCCTAGATTATATTATCACCCTATTTGAGGGTCTTGTGTTTGAAATACTTGTTGTATATCTATTAGATGCCATCCACACCAGCACTTTATAGCCCTATAGAGTGCTGACCCCCTTCGGGGGCGTCCCACCACCATTTTTCAGGTTGAGGCTAGAGCTTGCTTCCTGTGCTCGTTGCTCGAGAGATCATCTAGGAGGGAAGACTTGGTTCGTGCTTCCTCCATTCGGTTTTTAAACATTAACAAACATGCTCATGAATATTTTACTATAGAGCCTGTGTGCTCATGTTAGCCACGTGTGGCATTTGTTTTCAAACTATGTTTTCCGCTACGTATTCGATTGCTTATTATGTTGTTTATGGATGGTTTGCGTGTGAGTGATATTCTAGACGCCTTGTATAATATGAACGTGTTGGACTGCGGTTGACTATTCATATTGTACGGCGGGTTGTTGACGTGTCCGGGGAGGTCCGGGGCGTGACAATTAAGTTGGTATCAGAGCCTTAGTCCATAAACTTCATAATGAAGTCTCAAAATTCTCTTTTGAAAAGATTTTGAAAACCATGAGCATAGAAGTTTTGTACTTGGAGAGCTTTTGGTACTTGGGTTGCAAGGTCTCTAATTGTTAAGATGGTACCCTTAGCAATTGGTATGGCAGTGACTCGAGCCAAAATGTGTCTTGAGTACCTATCCGTCAATTGACATTTGATACGAGTCTAACGACTCTTTCCCAATTTCTTTCAGAAATGGACCGTGGTGGCAGGATTACTAGGAGAAACCCGACCGGCCGTGTACCAGAGGAGACTGGACAGGGCAATCGAAGGACCTCTAGGGCATCTAGAGGAGCTGGCCGTGGAGGCCGATCACAGACCGTGAGTGACGGTCATGTTGACACAGAAAGTGAAACCTACTGGTCCTATGAGGACTCGACTTACCAACCGGAAACCGAGCCGGTTGAGACCCCTTACGAAGGGGATGACGATGATGTGAGCGATGAAGAGGGGGAGAATGACCCCCTAGCAAGAATAGAGGCGCTGCTCCAACAATATCAACGGGAGCGCGAGGAAAGGAGGGAACGCCGAAGGCGCCGGGGAGGGCGAATTTCGGGTGAGGCTTCAAGAGGAAGAAGCCATGGCGATTCTCGGGCCCACATTGAACCACATGGGGGCCGGGGTGATGGAGGTCCAATCATAAGGATCTCAAAATTTCTTAAAGAGGCTAGGGACTTGGGGTGCAAACCCTTCAACGGAGCAGGCGACATCTCGGTCGCCGCGGAATGGATCAAGAGGTTGAACGAGGCAGCCCTTGATATGCAACTCACCCCCGAATTTAAACTAAGGGTGGCGGTGAGATTGCTTGAAGGGATGGCATCCACATGGTGGGATGGAGCCAAGGGAAAGTATGGCAATACCGTGACTTGGGAGAATTTCCGACAGGAGTTCTTTGCCCAATATTATTCTGATTTTGAGGTGAACGCTAAAAGGAGAGAGTATACCCTCCTGACCCAAGGTGGCAAGATGACGGTGAGGCAACTTGAACATAAATTCAGGGAGCTCGCGGAGTTCATACCGGAGTATGTCTGTGACGAGAACCGGATGGTAAATCACTTCTGGGATGCCTTAGACTTGGAGGTGCGTGAGAGGGCAACACAGTTGCCTAACATGACCTTTAGCCAAGTGGTCGAGCAAGGGTTGAAAGGAGAGAAGGAATGGGAAGAGAGAAAGTTGAAAAACGCCGAAGAGGCGAAGAAGAGAAAGTGGGAGAACCATGGACCGCAAGGTCCTAGCAAAAAGGGGAACCATGGGGGAGGAGGATCCTTTCGGACACCCCCACTGCCATCTAGGGGAAGTCAAGGCCCGGGCGGGCAATCACAAGCCTCGGGGGGGACTCGTTGCAAGAATTGCAAGAGGAACCACCTGGGGAAATGTCGTGACCCTCCTAGATGCTATCAATGCGGAAACACCGGGCACTTGAAGATGAATTGCCCACAATTGGGTGGGGCAAGGTCATCCGGACCAAGTAGTGGTAATACCGGGACACGGAATCAAGCCGGGACTTCACAAGCGTCCAGGGGGCAAGGGGGAGCAAGCGCAAGCAATGCGCCGTCCGTGAATCAAGGAAGGACTCAAGCTAGGGTCTACGCGATGACGGAGGCGGATGCTCAAGCTAACCCGGATTCCGTTGCAGGTATTGCCTCTCGTATGCTAGTGTTTTATCCTTAATTAGTCCATAAATTGAGGTTACTAATCGCTAGGATCATTGCACAAGGTTTTGGGGTCAAACCGGGGGATTTTGGGCAACTTCAGGCAGCTGGAACCCAGGCACGATCGTGCCTAAGGCAGACACGATCGTGCCTCCAAGTCAGTAGCTGCCCAGGAATTTCCCCAGCCCAGGCACGATCGTGCCTAAGGCAGACACGATCGTGCCTACAAGGCAGTAGCTCCCCAGGTGTTTCCCCAAACCAGGCACGATCGTGCCTAAGGCAGACACGATCGTGCCTCCAAGGCAGTAGCCCCCAGGGCTTTTTCCTGAGCCAGGCACGATCGTGCCTACCCCAGGCACGCCGTGCCTGGCACCCAGATTGCCGAAGTGCGATGTTTTCGCACCGTTTTGCGACGATAAGACCTTTTCTTGATCCCTAACGTGCGTGTGAACATTGTAACCTTCTATAAATGAGTAGGGAGGGTAGGAAAGATGACTTACACAGTTCATGAATGTAGGAACACTAAAGATTAATGGGAAGGATGCGCGAATCCTTATCGATACCGGGGCGCAACGTTCATTTGTGAATGAAGCGTTCGCCAAGAGATTGGGAGTGCAATCCGCACCATTGATGCAAACCTTAGTGGTATCAACACCACTAGGGGACGACGTGGAAAGAACTTGTTACTATCCATCTTGTGGGGTGGAGGTTAATGGTCAAACCTTGACGTGTGACTTCGTACCGCTGAGCATGATTGAATTCGATGCAATCCTAGGGATGGATTGGCTAGAAAGGAACCATGCTAGGGTAGATTGCTACACGAAGGTTCTTGAACTCGAAGGCAATGATGGGGAGACCCTACGCTTCGAGGGCGATCGAGGGAGATCAAATAGCTGTATCATATCCGCCGTGAGAGCGAGAAGTATGATGAGAAAGGGATGCCACGCATATCTAGCATACGTGGTTGACAAAACCAAAGAAGAAACAAACATCGACGATGTAAGGGTGGTTTGTAAGTATCCGGATGTCTTTCCAAAAGATTTACCGGGACTTCCACCCGATAGAGAGATTGAATTTGTGATCGAGGTCGAGCCCGGCACCAAACCAATCTCCATACCGCCATACCGTATGGCACCCGCTGAACTTAACGAGTTGAAAACCCAATTGCAAGAGCTTTTGGATAATGGTTTCATTAGACCAAGCCACTCCCCGTGGGGAGCACCAGTTCTTTTTGTGAAGAAGAAAGATGGGACACTTCGAATGTGCATTGACTATCGTCAACTGAACAAGGTCACAATCAAGAATAGGTATCCCTTGCCTAGGAATGATGACTTGTTTGATCAACTACGAGGAGCAACCGTGTTTTCGAAGATTGACTTGAGGTCGGGGTACCATCAATTGAAGATTAAGGAAGACGACATACCAAAGAGTGCTTTCCGCACAAGGTATGGGCATTTTGAGTTCCTTGTTATGTCGTTTGGGTTAACAAACGCCCCAGCGGCATTCATGGACTTGATGAACCGAGTATTCCATAAATACTTGGATCGGTTCGTGATTGTGTTCATAGATGATATCTTGATTTACTCGAAGAGTGAAGAAGAGCACGAGGAGCATTTGATACTTGTTCTTGAGACACTACGGGAGAAGCAACTTTATGCCAAATTTTCTAAATGTGAATTTTGGCTAAAGGAAATTGGCTTTCTCGGGCACGTGGTTTTAGGATCGGGAATTGCTGTTGATAACAAGAAGATAGAAGCCATTACCGAATGGGAGAGACCAAAGAATGTCAAGGAAATTCGTAGCTTCCTTGGATTGGCAGGCTATTATAGAAAGTTCGTGGAAAAGTTCTCTGTTTTGGCGTCGCCGTTGACGAAGCTCACTCGAAAGGGAGCTAAGTTTGTATGGGATGACAAATGTGAGAAAGGATTCATCGAACTGAAGAAGAAATTGACCGAGGCACCGGTACTTGCATTACCCAAACAGGGTGTGGGGTACGATGTCTATAGTGACGCGAGCATCCAAGGGTTTGGATGCGTGTTGATGCAGAATGGGAGGGTAATCGCCTATGCTTCACGACAGTTGAAGAAGCACGAGATGAATTATCCTACTCATGACTTGGAGCTGGGGGCTGTGGTGTTTGCACTGAAGATATGGAGACATTATCTCTACGGGGAGACATGTCACATATACACTGATCACAAGAGCTTGAAATACGTGTTTACTCAGAAGGAGCTAAACATGAGACAGAGACGGTGGATGGAGTTGATAAAAGACTACCATCTAGTGATAGAGTATCACCCAGGCAAGGCAAACGTGGTGGCAGATGCCTTGAGCCGGAAGAGCTCGTCTGGGGCATTGCTAGCTAATTTGAGGGCATTAAGAGCCCAACTGGAGGTATCTAGCGATGGTGCCTTATTGGCACGATTTGAGGTGAGACCTACCTTACTTGATGAGATCAAGAAGAGTCAGGAAGCTGACGAAGAAATTTTGAAGATCCGGGAACGCATGCAAGCGGGACCGGTGGAGGATTTCAGGGAAAGAGATGATGGTCTCTTGTTATTTCATGACCGAGTGTGTGTACCGTCAGATGATGAGCTCCGAAAGTCCATCTTAGAGGAGGCTCATTCATCGGCTTATGCCATGCACCCGGGGGGCACGAAAATGTACCGTGATTTGAAAGAAAGTTACTGGTGGTCTGGAATGAAGAGGGAGATAGCCGAGTACATCAATCGATGTCTTACTTGTCAACAAGTTAAGGCAGAACATCAGCATCCAGCAGGCTTGTTACAACCACTTTCCATTCCTGAATGGAAGTGGGAACATGTGACAATGGACTTCGTGGTAGGTTTACCACGGACACTTCGGAACTATGATGCAGTTTGGGTTGTTGTGGATAGGCTCACGAAGAGTGCACACTTCTTGCCTATCAACACTACCTACCCACTTGAGAGGTTAGCCAAATTGTATACGGATGAGATCGTGAGGCTGCATGGGGTCCCAGTGACCATTGTATCTGATAGAGACCCACGATTCACATCACGTTTTTGGCCGAAATTTCAGGAGTCTATGGGAACGAGGCTGAAGTTCAGTACTGCTTTCCACCCACAGATGGATGGGCAGTCTGAAAGAGTCATACAGATCTTAGAAGACATGCTGAGGGCTTGTGCATTGGAGTTCCAAGGAAGTTGGGACAACCACTTAGCACTTGTGGAGTTTGCCTATAACAACAGTTATCAGGCGAGCATTGGCATGCCTCCATACGAGGCATTGTATGGGAGGAAGTGCCGTACCCCGTTATGCTGGGATGAGGTTGGCATGGCCAAACTCGAGGGTACCGAATTGGTTGAGATCACCAAGTCAAAGGTGAAGTTGATTCAAGAGAGACTCAAAGCGGCTCAGGACAGACAGAAGAGTTATGCAGATAAGCGTCGAAGGACCTTGGAGTTTAAGGTTAATGACGAGGTATTCTTGAAAGTTTCCCCTTGGAAAGGAATCATTCGATTCCAAACCCGAGGAAAACTTAACCCACGATATATAGGTCCATTCAGAATTATAGAGAGGATTGGGGCCGTAGCATATCGTCTACAGTTGACTCCTGAGTTAGAGAAGATACACAATGTGTTTCATGTATCCATGCTTAAGAAGTATGTGCATGATCCCTCTCACGTATTAGAAAAGCCGCCTGTGGAGGTACGTGAGGATTTGAACTACGCTGTGCAACCAATCAAGGTCACCGATAGAAAGGTGAAGAAACTGAGGAGCAAAGAAGTCCCGATGGTTAAAGTCCTTTGGAAGAGCGACCGGGTCGAAGAAGAGACATGGGAAACAGAGGCCTTGATGAGGAAACAGTATGCTTTCCTATTCGAGTAGAGCTGTGAATTTCGGGGACGAAATTCCTGTTAAGGGGGGGTGAACTTGTGACACCGCACCCGAACGTCCTTGAAAATTCAAATTAAAAATTCAAAGTTTATGTATTGAATTTCTGATTCCCAAACAATTGTGAAACGATTGTTGTTTTACGTAATTAACGATTGATTATTATACTGTTCGAACTCGTATATTAGTATCGGGCCTTATTAATAAATAAAAGGGCCTAGCATTTTCTAAATAGTGATACATAACGTTTCAAGACAAGTTGAGGAGGGGCGGGCGGCCCAGATATTATTTTGGGCTCAACCCGCTAAAATAGCAAGTATTCGAGAATGGCGTCGTAGGCCCACTCGGGGAGACCCACACGGCTTGTAGCCCAATAATATGAATGACAATGTCAAAATAAGTGATAGGATGATTAAAGAAAAGTACAAATGCCTATAACCCCATCTTTGGCATTATTGAGCCAAATAATGGGAGTAGGATTTTCCTTCTATATTATCCATCAAGTAAATTATTGAGATGAGCCTACACATATTGGAGATCAATAATGTTATGTAGGAAGTTGAGTTGTTCTAAATAAGTTAGGATGAGTACAAAAAGACATCTTTGACAAAAGATAAAACAATAGGACCCATTCTTCCATTTTTGGATGTATTGATTAATGTTTTGCTCCCAAAAATAATTGGGGAACACATGCTGCGCCCCATCCTTTCTTTTCCACCTGCAAGACAAGAAAAATAAGGTTAGGAGACTGCCATAGCTGACTCTAGGGGCTGGACTTGACAAAGGAAACAAGAGGGAACCCCACCTAGTCAATTTTCGCACAAAAGAGTGGTGCTGGTTGTCTCCCTTCATGAGTGATGTTATACTCGGCCAAATACGGTGAATGAGGTGTCCTTGGATAGCTTTTGAAGTCTATTTTTATGATTGAGTGGTCTCTGTTCGAGAGGAGAGAGTAATCATCCAAAAATCGATCTGGAACGAGCAGTGGTCTGTGAACTCGAGCTGTGAGAGTGCTGAGACTGTTTGGTTGATATCTCGAGTTTTACCAATCCAATTAAGGCGTGTGAGATACCAAAAGAAAGCTCTCAAGACGAGGAATCCGTGAAGGTCTGGTTTGCATCAATCGGAGTAGAGGAAGGCTTCCAAATCGTCCGAGCAGAACGCGACCTCGCAGGAACGGATTTACTCTTCTAAGTGAGTTGTTAATCCCAAAACCTTTCCATTCATTTTCCAAATGATATGAACGATTGGTGGAACTATTGTACACTAATAAAAGTGCATAATATGTCCCCATAAAGTTATTTTATTGATGTAAAGGTTAGATACTAATCTAGAGCAAATCTTGGAAAAACTAGGAAACGAGTTAACCGGAAAACACCCATTCTAGGGGCTGTTTTCGTACCAACGATTAAGGGTTGAACTAGCACTTGAGGAGGCTGTTTAACACCCATTTTCTAAGCAAGGAATCAGTTTTCAAGCTTCCTTGGCCGAGGCTTTAGTCATTGGATCGAGGAGGAAAGTGTTAAAGCTCATTTGAGGTGAGGATCGACATCTAGTTGCTTACAACTTGTAGGTTAAGCATGAGATTACCTAAATGCATAAATAATGTTTTCCATGAATTATGATGATAAAATATTGATCTATTTTCCAAAGAATGAAATGGGAAATGATTTGGTAAAGTATTGATGGAAATGGAGTTAAATGAACTATTGTGTGAAATAGACATTTTACTCATGTGTGAATTGTGTAGATACATAAATGATTATTTATGTATTACATTGAATGATTAAGTTGCTGCTACATATCTTTAAATATGTAGGGTTTTACAAGTGGAATATATAATGGATAAGAATAATCTTAATAGTATTGAAATACTAGTTAATGATTGTTGTAATTGTTGAAGAATTGAATCTAAGGATTTGATTGTAATTGATGAACTTGATTATGATACAAGTGACTAAATTGATGTAATGTGATGCTAAGACCATGGATGGGCAGTCCGTAAGGATGTCCCAAAATAGATTATTGATATTACAATTCTAGGCATAGCGAATGCTTAGGAATTGGGGTCTATGCCAATGTAAGGAGATGTACTTGAGCCGCGCTCATAGAATTGCATTGGGTAGACATGATGGGGTGATTGTGGTGCATGGTGATGTAGTTGAGTTGGACTCAAGAAATGCACGGTGGAGTAGTTAACTTGTGTTAAATAAGGTGCATGGTGATGTAGTCGAGTTGGACTCGAGAATGCAAATATATGTGTTAGGGTTGAACCCTATATATTGTTGTGACTAGGGGTCACGGGGTTTGGGCTATGTTTGATAAACAAACCTTGGGCTTACGGGCCGACTACTTGACTTTATATATAAAGTAAGTATATTTTAAAAAGGGGTAACTTGGGGTTACGGCCTAGATTATATTATCACCCTATTTGAGGGTCTTGTGTTTGAAATACTTGTTGTATATCTATTAGATGCCATCCACACCAGCACTTTATAGCCCTATAGAGTGCTGACCCCCTTCGGGGGCGTCCCACCACCATTTTTCAGGTTGAGGCTAGAGCTTGCTTCCTGTGCTCGTTGCTCGAGAGATCATCTAGGAGGGAAGACTTGGTTCGTGCTTCCTCCATTCGGTTTTTAAACATTAACAAACATGCTCATGAATATTTTACTATAGAGCCTGCGTGCTCATGTTAGCCACGTGTGGCATTTGTTTTCAAACTATGTTTTCCGCTACGTATTCGATTGCTTATTATGTTGTTTATGGATGGCTTGCGTGTGAGTGATATTCTAGACGCCTTGTATAATATGAACGTGTTGGACTGCGGTTGACTATTCATATTGTACGGCGGGTTGTTGACGTGTCCGGGGAGGTCCGGGGCGTGACACTTATTGTGAAGTGCTCACAAGCTTTGACTTGAAAGTTTTTCTTTCTTAGGTCTTGAGAAGTATCTGTCTTTAACCTTGTGATTTTTAATTTTTTGATTTTATTAATTAATTCATTAATTATTATTTTTCTAATCACAGGGTTGACTTTTGGAAGTTTTGACTGAAGTGATGACATTAGGATTTGGAGTTTGGACCTCAAAGTTTGAAATGAGCCAATAACTAGTTCTTAAAGTGAGTAGTAGGAAAAGTGCACTTTTACAAGTGATGGAAGAAGTAAGCTTCTTAACTTTTCCCACACCTAAGCTCTTCAGAAGGTTTTGAGCGTATACATATGGAGCACTCCCTCCTTAGGAGTAAAAAGAGAGGGAGAGTAGCGAAGCTCTCGCGCACATGAGATTTGGGCCTGTAGTTCAAAATCAAAATTTGCACCCCTTGCGCAGGCGGCCCGCAGACACGATAGCCGGAAAGTTTAGCGGCCTCAAAAGACTACTTTGTCCTTTCACGAAAAACTTGTAACAGTTTAGCCGGAATTTTTTTAATGGAAAACAGTTTCGTGAAAGGTTTTACAAAAAAAATCATAAAACTTTTAATCGCAACAGTTTCACAAAAAAGTTTTACGAAAACCTCAGTTTTGCGAATTTCGTAACTTTTTATTGGCTTAACCAAATTACACGATTCAAAGTGATGTGGATTCTTATATTTGAGATCTACAATTCTTTTCAAGGAATCAAGTCCAAAAGATAAAGTTGACAAAAGATATGAATTCAGAATCAGACTGCTTTGTAGTTTTACGAAAATTAAAATCCTTCAAAACCTCACTTTTATGGTCTCAAACTCATACCAATCGATTCCACACCTCAAAATGAGAGTTTACAAACACAAAGCTTGCAGAACAATGAATATTTAAGGATTTAGCGAGTTTTACAAAAACTTGCGTTCTTTGTTTTAATGGAGTCCATAAAAACACAAATAGTTCAATCAATGCACGTACAACTTTGATATCAATTGAAACTCCCTAATTTTTCAACAATCAGATATATAAAACAGAATAGAGAATATTAGAGATTGGATTCAATACCAACAATGATTTTTGCGTTAAACGTAGATGGTATGAATATCAGCGGCTCTGCCTTCTCTCTACAACGTATGAATGTTGTCACGCCCCAAACCGCATCTAAGCGCGTGAACAAACGATGTACAATTGAGTGGTGTCACTCTCAAGTCGCCCTCACTTGATTGTACAAGGTGTACATGGACATAATTTACAGTACTCAGTAGTTAAACATACATAACAACATCAACATTCAATCACATGAATAAAGGAAATATTCAATGTTTAATCATGAGCCACATCCGGCCAAAATTTGAGCTCGCAAGCCCAAAACAAAGTATTTCAAGTACAAATATCTATGAGCATTGTTTAAAATTTAAAATCGATAAAGGAAACATGAACCATGTCTTCCCTGATATTCCTTCACCTGACGAGGAATGTGAAGGGGTCGGTATACTCGTACTTGTAGACAGGGGCGGAGCCAAGGGGGGGTCACGGGGGTCAGTCGACCCCGCTGAAAGTTTAAGAGCATAGAGCTCTGAAATATCTTCAATTTTAAAATAGCGTATAATTAACCCATTACTTAAGTGACATGACTCAAAAATAGAGCAAAAAAAGTCTCTTTTATTGTTACGAGTGCCTATTTATCTAAACTACATATAAAATATTCAACTCGGACATTGTTTGGAAACGATCCACCATTTTCATTTTGTATAAAGTTGATTCTCGACCCTCCTGGACCGTATTTCTGGCTCCGCCACTGCTTGTAGAGCCATTTCATCGTCGTATCTCGAGAGGAGAGAGTATTCCTTGGTATCTCGATTGTCGCAACTCGCAAGGCACCCTGGGAGAGGACCTCAATGCAAAAAATGTACGGCCAACGTTCCCTGTCAAATGGACATAGGCTCATACTCCGTATAAGCTACCCCAACATAATTATTACTCCGTATTATTACTGTTGAGATATCTATTCGGATTGTAAAAGGTGGCGGATACTCCACAGTAATGCAATCGCCAGCTACTCTGTATGGATCCGGAGCCTCTACCTTACTTTAGAGTAAGGTAGGGTGCCTTGCTTCTTCCGGGTCGTCCGATCAACAATTCAACGGTCCGAGATCTTGGGCTCCACTTTTTCGCTAATCTCGAGGCCTGCTTTGCTACTGCCCGACCGTCCGATGCGCAAGGCACCGTCCTAGTCGGGCAGAGGATCCCAATCCACTCTGTATTGTCCTTTTTTTTGTTTTGGCATTGAGGAGAGAAAGAGGGAATAAACGTACTGCACTTTGAATCTTCTTCTTTCCTACTAAGTGCCGTACTGCCGCCATCTCCACCACCGCTCACAGCCGGCATTCCTTATCAACCACTTGCGGATCCAACTTCCCGCTGGTAGCGTCATATAAGTAGGTGTCGACTATTTTAGCGATCCTAGTTCTTTTTTCCTTATAATTCCATTGTTTTGTTTTGCCTAAATGTTCTCTAAATTTGTATGCTGGGCAGTGTTTTTTTAATTCATTCAACATTAATGCAATTTGTTTGTTATCCCTGCGTGGCGTATTATTTGGTTTCGGCGATTACTGCCGATTCGGCTCACATGGATTAAGATGGCTGTTAGGGGGGGAAGTCTCGAACTTTTCTGA
The DNA here is from genome assembly GCA_945859915.1 of Cuscuta epithymum. Taxonomy (NCBI): domain Eukaryota; kingdom Viridiplantae; phylum Streptophyta; class Magnoliopsida; order Solanales; family Convolvulaceae; genus Cuscuta; species Cuscuta epithymum. The sequence goes on from CAMAPF010000128.1 coordinate 458,559, forward strand.
GCACGCAAAATGGGTATATAATCATTCCCATCTACTCTCCAAAAAGAAGCTTATGCGATTAAGTAGATTTAAGATTTATTACGAATTGTTGTGGAAGTTTTCAGATGAGGCCTTTACTGTGGTGCATACGTATTTGCAGGCTACAAAGGAGTCAGTTTGAGTTCGGATCTATGGCTGGCTCCACAACCTAGTAAACGGTGGGGGGAATTGTTCTTCCTTCTCTATACTCCCTTTTGGCTCACCCTCTGTCTTGGCATTGTTGTTCCTTACAAGCTCTATGAGGTCTTTCTCTACCATACACCTTTCCAATTTGCCATTTTTAAGTTTGATTGACGATAAAGTTTAGTCTCTCATGTTATATTTAGACAAGCTGTTTAATTAAAAGTAAAAGCCCAAATCATTTTGGGGCGGAAAAAGTATATTGGTTCGAAGGAGAATTACACCTATGTAAAGTGAACACCAAGGCTTAGATATAATAAAACGCTTAGAACTGATCATAAATCTAAGACTTAGATTAGCTATCAATGGAAGTGCAATGAATTAAAAAGGAATGGGAAAAAAGGGGAAAAAGATACACGAAGTATTACTGTATTAGATAAAAGGGATTTAAAAAGTATAGAAAGTCACATCAACACCTGCTTAATTGATAACGATTCTGAACATTAGATTTATGATCATATGGTCAGAAAAAAATTAATACCTCTCATTTTTGGGGATCCGGAACCTCTGCCTTGCTTTGCAGCAAGGTATGGTGCCCGGCTTTGAAGGGCCGTCCGATAAAAAAACCAACGGTGGCAGATTTTGGAGGACCGCATCTCAAGGCGCCTTCTTCCTCATCCGTCCGTTGCCGCAAGGCACCTCTGCCGCACAACAGAGGATCTCAATCCCATTTTTGGTCGGATTCTCCTTAGAAGTCTTTGGTTTTAGTCTATTGGACATCAAATAAACCGAATAAGCTAGGCTATACCTTTATAATGAGGTAGGGATTAAGGCCCAACCCAAACATAGCAAAAATAACAGAACATGTAGAATAACAACAACAACAATAGTAGTAGTAGTAGTAGTAATAATAATAATAATAATAATAATAATAATAATAATAATAATAATAACAATAGTACTACCTCCGTCCCAAATTGATTTGTAAATTTGACTTTTCTTGGTCAAACAGTTTTGTTTTGTTCGCTTAATTAGGATGTCAATTTTTAATTATATTCTAATTTGGTGTTTACAACTTTGAAGAGATTTTAATGTAGTTTATGAATATGTAAATTTTAACTATTAAAAATTGAGTTAATTATCCGTAAAGAAGGTTGACTTTTATTATTGGTTGACCAAAAAATGTTGACTTTGCAAAACAAATTGGGACGGAGGGAGTATTTCTTATTGTTGTTGTTTAGTAATCAGTCTTATCACAAATTCGTAGAATAGTACATTGCTGGTTCATAACTTTGGCCTCTGCATCATATTATCTTCCAACAGAATTTTACAGAATGGGAGTACCTGCTTTTGGCACTTGTTTCAGCACTTCCTGCTTTCTTAATACCAATAGTTTTTGTTGGAAAGGTAATATGCTCAGTCTTCCTTTCACTATGTGATGCATTTCTAAGTTCTAACTATGGGCATGGTTTAGATGGCGTTTGTGAAGGCGCCTGCCTTGAGGAGAGGCGGTGAAAAAAGCCCTGGCTTAGGCCACAAGTGAATGGACTTAGGCTTAAGTCTCATGCATTTACATTTTAGTTTTAATTTTTTTTCTCGCCTCATTAGTCATTAGTTATAAGGATGTTTTTACTTGGACAGGAATTTTCTGGTCTGGTATGTAAATGTGTGGTCTCTGTGTATTTTATAACTGTCCAAGGCTGGTCTAAGTCTGGTCTGGTCTGATTTGGTCTGGTTTGGGACTGTAAACAGTCCAAGTAAAAATATCCTAAGCCACATAGTTGCAAAGATACAGAGTCATTTAGCTACTATGGCTATTCTTTTCTTTCAATTTCATATGTTGATTCATGTTAGCCGACCCCAACTAATGTCTGGATGTTGTTGTATTTGAAGTGTAACAACAGATACAACATAACTTCTTTAATGTTTTTTATTCAACTTGCTCCAAAGTATCAAAATCTCAAGTATTCAGCCATTTCTTCTCTGCATTTTTCATCTTAACAACTCCCTCAGATTTTATTCAGCATAATACGTCTTCATTTTTTAGAGAGTTAAACTTATGGCAGTAATCTATGACTATGACTTATTTTATGGTACTATGTTTAGATTGCTAATAAGTAATAATTTTTAATTGTAAAGGCAGTTCTGTGAAAAGTTTTAGGTTAAGACTCAAATTGCCCTAAACCTTACACCTTGCCCACAAATAAAAAAATGTTTCATGACTTAAATGTTTCTTTTTAAACAACAGAAAATGCCCTAAATCAAAGTAAAAACAATGTGATATTCCAAAATAGGAGTATTGTGTTTCCCCCCTTCTAAATAGGAGTAATTACTGTCATGCTTGGGAAATACTGCCAATCATGTATGTCATTAATACAGATATACTTCCATATTAAAGCTTGATATTGCCAAAATATGGCGATTTGATAATGGTGATGGTAATGTACTCCTATTTTGGAATATCACATTGTTTTACTGCTATTTTAGGAAATTCTCCTTTAAACATTGACTCTGCTTATTGGTGTCATACCACAGAAGATACTTTGAATTCTATTTGCTGGATAGTGTTCCTCTGGTTGTTGATTGTGCATGACTAATGTGTAGCCAAGACTGATAATGAAGAGATTTACTTCTCCACTTGTTTTTGCAGGCTGATAAAAGACTTCATTGGCATGAACGGTACTGGGTAAAGGCAAGTATTCTTGAAAAGGATATTTTCAGACGCTTAGTTGTAAGCTTTGAGGCAAATTATCTCAATGTTTGGTGTATTTTTTATTACTTGCAATGTGTAATCTTTTTTACAGATGGCAAATATAGAAAGCAGTACACCAAATATTAAGATAAGTTACCTTTAAATTTTATGCCACCGATGACATACCTCAGCATAGTTGGGATTGAGATGATTTTGATGATCATCATCTAGGTTTTGTTCTGTAAGATAGCTGACGGGGACTTCTCTTAGTATGCATTTTATTTGATCGTTTTTAATAAGTGTAACATTTTATGTATATTTGTTTCATGATTGTTATGGCAATTGTTATTAGAAATAATGGCATATATATAATTAAAATAAGGATGATGGACAAAATTGTGACATCTAATATAAAGTTACTATTATAGTAACTTTTCGTGACAATGATTATGTTCAATTTTGTACTGTAGTGACCATGAATTTATAAACATAGTAACTTTAGTCACATTTTTGTCCCTAAGCTTTGACTGAGTAGTATTCTAGAAAAAATCTTATATTATTATTGTTGACAAACAAAGTTGATGTTACACCAGGCCAATCTCTGGATATTAATATTTTGCTATGTTGGAAATTACTTTTGGACTCATTATTTCTTCACAGTGTTGGGGGCTTCCTATACATTTCCTTCTTGGAAAATGAATGATGTAAGTATAAATACACAAACTTTGACACCCCATATCGATCTTTTGCTTGTTTTTCACTCTCCTTAGAACAACACCATTGTCATATTTCAGGTGCCCCACACAACATTTCTTCTTGCACATGTCTGTTTCCTGTTTTACCATGTTGCGTCCAACATAACTCTCCGTAGACTACAGGCAGCTATTGCTAACTTGCCAGAAAACACTCAGTTGATTCTGAAAGCCAGCTGGATCCTAGCTTTTTCTTATTTTATAGCATATCTGGAGACCATTGCCATTTCCAATGTATGTTGTAAACACATATTGCTATATGAGTTGTTTTATTTTTTGAGTCCTCAACTTGATAGGAAGAGGACTAACCTAATTCTTCTATATATATTTGTGATTTTATCATGGGTCATCCGGAAACAGTCCGGAAACAGTCTCTCTGTACTTTTAGTACAGGGATAAGGCTGCGTACATCCGACCCCCCCCCATCCCACCGTAGGTGGGAGCCTTTTCGGCACTGGGGTAATGATGATGTTGATGATGTGATGTGATATTTGTGATTTTATAATTAATCGATGTGGGAAACACTCCCACTCCCCCTCATAGTCACGATACTTCCCCTTGACGGTACAATTTTTTCTCCTATGGACATGCATCCCTCTCAGCCCAACTCTATATCTGAACAGTGCAACTTTTTCTTAGCCCCCTCATCATGACTCCAGATAGATTAGCTTCATTTTGTCTATTCCTTACCAAACAATCATCTTAAAATGAGTTGCATTTCAATATGATGTCTTCTTAAAAATATTTATGCATCATTGGAGACATTGCTGTCAAGACCCACTAATTTTCATTTCTTTTAAATGTGCAGTTCCCATATTATGACTTTGTGGACCGGGCATCCATGTACAAAATTGGTTCCTTGTTTTATGCGATCTACTTTATTGTGAGCTTTCCAATGTTTTTGAGGTAAGAATCAAAATAGGCACTTACATCCTGTATTTATTTGTAATGCACAAACTAATTGCCAACCTAATACAAAACCCATCAGCAAGAACATGTAATCTTTTGACCCAATGTGTATTGGAAAAGAAAACTTAAAGAGTAATCTTTAATGTTTGATGGAATCAACAAACCCAAGTGAACTGGAAACCATATGTAGTGGATTAATTAATCACGGGCTTTTTTGGTGGCACCATGCTAGCACATGAGGGGTCATTTATTACATTTCTTGGAGGTGTACATGTACAAGCTGACAAAACCAATAAATGAAGCTTCAAGTTTCTGATAACAGAGGACTAGTACTTGTGAAGTAAGGAGGATAGTATTTGAACCATTGAATATAGAAGCGTGGTGAGATGAGAAGGATGGAAGATGCCCTTCTTGCAAAATGCCTTTTACTCCTTTATTATGGAATTTTCTAGGCTCTGGAGCTTTATTTCTAGAAGCTTAAAACAGCCTAGGCATTCTATTGTAATGACAGAGAAATATTTAATGAGGGACATCTTCATCCTATTCCTCTTCATCAAGTGAGGGATGTGGTGGTATAGGTTCATGTAAACAATGGTGGAGCCAATCACCCATGTATGGACAATAGAATAGCAAATCAGAGTATGATACAGACTGGGTGGAAACTTGTGAAAAAACTGTGACATTACATTTAAGAAACGGCTAGTTGTTTCAGTGTCCATATTATCCAAGTGGCTCATCCTATCCTTAGTACCCTCCCTTTCATGTAAGCCAAGAGATAAGCACATGCTTTAGGCGTGTTCAGACTTCAGATGGACCAGATGGGCTTGGACCATTGGAGTTTGGGTCCTTCGCTCCTAAAGAAGTCATAAGCTTGTGAAGATGCAAATCTGTCAGTGGCTTTAACGTTGTTAAGGTGAGGCTAACTTATCCCAAAAGAATTCTCAAAAGGTAAAGCTTACCTCACACTTATATAAACTAGACTAGATTGGACTCAACCCCATCGGCAAGTGATGCGGGACACTCAACATAGCAAAGCTACGGTGTTCTGGCATTAACCCAACTCATGCCCTAGGCAGTTTGCAGGTTCACCTTACGCAAAAACAAACTAATTTCAAAAAAGATAATTTATTATTCCAACTTATGGGCCTCATATAGGCGCAAAAAAATCCCAGAGCTAAAGTAGTTAAGATGCTCATTAATAAAAGTCTAATCACAGGAAACAACTTAAGTAGTAAGTTAGACTTGAGCAGCACAACTAGCCTTTTCTTCCAATCCTTCTTTGAACCTTGTGTGGTGGTTAACCCGGCCCTTAAATGGGTCCATATATCACTTCCCCTTTGTCAAAAAGCTTTGCCTCAAGCTTTACAGCAGAGAAGCTTTCATGGAATATTGGCCTTCCAAAAAAACCACGTAGCTTTCTTCTCTAGCTGCCCCCCTCCCCCTCAGTGCACAAGCTGTTCGAAGACTCCCCAGTTTTTTTGACCTGTAAAGTTGGTAAGGGACAGAGGACATTAGATGTCATGTCCAGTGACGCTAAATGCTCATTTCCGACAGTGTGGGGCCCAAGGGATTTTGTCTTGAGAAATGCTGAACTGAGAACCGAACTGAGTAATATTAATCAGTTTAAGTTATTTTTGGTTGGTTGTGTCGGTTTCGGTGACTTCTGGCATTTTCGTTCTATTTTCATCAGTTTGGTCAGTTCAAAAGCATAAACCCTTAAACCGTACCCCAGCCCCCCTATAATTTGGTCACTTTTATTTGACTCGGTCTCGCTCTGTTGTCTTTTTCTTCAGTCCTAGTAGGCACCTTGTGCTGTTTCAACACATTATGTATCTTACTTGCTAGCCGATGTTGAAGGCTGTGAATATTAGCCTTGCACAAGTAGCCGTTTGGGCCCAGTCCCTTCTCGGTTCTGTCTGCAGTGGTAATCCCGGCCCATGAATGGTCCATAACAGTAAATTGGAGGGAAATGGAAGCACTCTTAAGCAAAAGCAACCAGCACAACATTGTTTCTATGAGTTCAATCTTCCCTGCATGGTTGCATTGGCAATGTTTTTCTCCTCTGCTATTCTACGCTCCACTAATGTCAAAATGCACATCAGTACGTCTACCCTCCCATCAAACATGACAAAAAAACACGGACGAGTAATCATGGTATCACTCAAAATGTCTCATGATTTTTCCTTTTAGTAGGTTCCACTTAAACTTGAGTCTCATAAGTCATATTTAACATTCACATTATATTTAGTACATTCAAAATAATTAATCACTAGATTCACTACGTATTATTTCTAGTACTCCCGTGTTTGTTGATTCCACCAACGCTGATGTTTCTTACAATAAAATTATCGTCCTCATAAAGTTCAACTATATGGGAATTTCTCCTTATGCTGAAACTTTGTCATTCGAAATCCTTGAAGGAAACTTTGGAAATCATACCTTCAAAACGGGGATTTTCAAAATGTTTTTGTAAACACTAGGGAAATAAGATAGCCAGGAAATGACCTCCTAGGAATGTGGGTGATGAGTACGAATCCCAGAAACACCAATTTAATAATTGATATTGTTCCCAGGAATAGAAGAATTACAATTCAGAAGATGACGATAAAGGAAAACAAGGATAAACTGTCGTAGAAGTAAACTGAGACCAGTTCGAGAGGGTCTCTCTCTCCACAACTTCTGCCCACGTTCCAGAATGCCTTCTCTCTCCAGTCGTTGCCTTTTTATTCCCTCAACCATACCGATACTTCCTCCTTAGTCGGTTATGCCTCCACTCTCCTGTGTTGATAGTCTCTTCCCCTTTTTACCCCTACGGTTATAAACTTTAGAAAAATCCCGATTAGGATTAATTCTAAAATTTAGGCTCGTATCATCACCCCGCCCTTCAAAACTCACCTTGTCCTCAAGGTGAAAATCAGGGAACATAGACTGGAATTGCAGCAAGTCCTCCCATGAGTCTTCAAAGTCGGGGAGGTTCTTCCAGTGTACTAAAAGTTCTTTCCTTCCCGTAGGACTCTTCCTGATCGCCAACACCCTTTCTGGTTGGGTTTGTAACTCCCACTCTTCAGATAAACAACTTGGTAAAGGCTGGCTAGGGATGTTAGGAGCCACGGTTCTCTTTAATAATGAAACATGGAAAACCGGGTGCACCGTACACCCCTCTGGCAGTTTCAGTTTATACGCCACAGGATTGATCTTGTCTACCACTTCAAAAGGCCCATAGAATCTGGGACTGAGTTTCTGATTCACCCGTTTGGCCAAACTTTTCAGCTTATAAGGCTGTATTTTCAGGAAAACCATGTCACCCACTTCAAACTGAACTTCCCTCCTACGTTTATCCGCCTGTTGCTTCATCCGGTTTTGTGCTATAGCCAAATTGTGTTGAAGTTCCTTGAGCATTTCATTCCTTTCAGCTGTGAGTTTGGTGACCTCTTCTACTGCCGTGAGGGTTGCATCTCCCCGAATTAAGACTGGAGGATCCTGACCATACAAGGCTTTGAAAGGAGAGGTTTTCAGTGAGGCGTGGTAGTTGGTATTGTACCAATACTCGGCCCAAGGCAGCCATTTAGGCCAGTGTTTTGGTTGCTTCCCAGTGAGGCATCTCAAGTAGGTTTCCAAACATCGATTTACCACCTCAGTTTGTCCATCAGTCTGGGGATGATAGGCAGTACTATATTTAAGCTTGGTACCTGCTAGTCTGAACAGTTCTGACCAAAACGAACTTAAAAACACACTGTCCCTATCGGAAACAATGGTTCTGGGAAACCCGTGCAACTTCACAACTTCATGAATGAATATTTCAGCGACCCCCTTGGCAGTATATGGATGTGCAATGGCCATAAAATGAGCTGATTTGGTGAACCTGTCCACCACAACCAGTATAGTATCCTTACCCATAGTCCTGGGTAATCCACCTATGAAATCGAGGCTGATATCAGCCCAGATGTGAGTGGGAACGGGTAATGGATGTAATAACCCTGCCGGGCTTAAAGCCTGATACTTATTTCGTTGACATACCTCACAACTACTCACATATTTCTGAATTTCAGACCTCATTCCTTCCCAGTATATCACACTAGCTATGCGCTTTAAGGTTCTGACATACCCCGCGTGTCCTCCACTAGCTGAATCGTGAAATTCTGTCAACACCTTATTGATCCTGGGTGATCCCTTGGGTAACATAAGTCGGTCTTTGTAATAAATCAACCCCTTTCTTAATTTAAACCCGGGGTGAGATTCTGGTTGGGCTAACATATCTTGAATGAGCTGATTGCACCTTTTATCTTTCAGTAATTCCTCTTCGAGCCCTTCCCATTCCTGACAACTGACCACAGATAATGCTTGGTAACTCCCCTTTCTAGACAGAGCATCCGCGGCCTTGTTTTCCATCCCTGGTTTGTATTTGATACTGAAATTGTAGCCCATTAGTTTGGCCACCCATTTTTGTTGTTCCTCCCCCATGAGCCTTTGTTCTGTCAAGAATTTCAGACTTTTTTGATCCGTGTGAATTTCAAAAGGTCTACCCAAAAGATAAGGTCTCCACTTCTGAACTGCCACCACTATCGCAAGCAATTCCCTTTCATAAACTGATTTGCTTTGGTTCCTTGCTGATAAAACTTTACTCATATAAGCGATCGGTCTGCCCTCCTGCATCAACACAGCCCCAATTCCCTGACCAGACGCATCTGTTTCTATGATAAATGTTTTGTTAAAATCAGGATTGGCTAACACAGGTAATTGGGTCATAACCTGTTTCAATCTTTCAAATGCAGTTTTGGCCTCCTCAGTCCATTTAAACCCATCTTTCTTGAGTAAATCAGTGAGTGGTTTGGCAATCCTGCTATATCCTTGTACAAACCTCCGATAATATCCAGTCAATCCCAGGAAACCCCTCAATCCCTTTACAGTTACAGGAAAATTCCAGTTTACCATGTCCTGGATTTTGCTAGGATCTGCAGCTACACCCCGACCAGATATTATATGTCCCAAATAAATCAGTTCCGTCTGCCCAAAGTAACATTTCTTCCTGTTAACCACCAGCTGGTTATCTTGCAGAAGCTGCAGAACCTTTCTTAGATGTTCGGCATGCTCTTCCTTATTTTTACTGTAAACCAATATGTCGTCGAAGAACACCAGCACAAACTTCCTCAAATAAGGTTTAAGGACCTGATTCATTAAAGCCTGAAAAGTAGAAGGAGCGTTAGTTAACCCGAAAGGCATTACAACATATTCATAATGACCTTCATGGGTTCGAATGGCTGTCTTGGGAATATCACTTTCTTTCATTCGAATCTGGTGGTAGCCAGATTTCAAATCCAGTTTAGAGAATATTTTAGCTTCACCCAGCTCATCTAGTAGCTCTTCTATCACTGGAATAGGGAATTTGTCAGGGATAGTGATTTTGTTGAGGGCTCGGTAATCGCCACAGATCCTCCAACCTCCCTCCTTCTTCTTCACCATGATAACTGGACTGCTATAAGGGCTGGTACTGGGCCTTAGTATGCCGGTTATCAACATTTCTTGTACCAATTTCTCTATCTCAGTCTTTTGATAGTGTGGGTATCTGTATGGCCTGGAGTTAGGAATAGGAGCCCCTTCTTTTATATTGATAGAATGATCACACTCTCTTCTAGGAGGTAAACCAGGCTGCATGTGGAAAACTGGGGAGTAGGCTTGTAATATTTCTTTCCATTCTTCTCCACTTTCATTCGCTTCTAAAACTGAATCTGATTCACTGCAATGCACATAATAGCCCTGCCCTTGTGTCTGTATGGCTTTAAGTGTTGTCTTCCAGGAAGTTGTAGCTTGATTCAAAGAGTAGCCCCCTGTCAACAACCTTTCTTGTCCTGCTTCCTTCCAGGTGATATATAATTTTCGGAAATCAGCCTTCACTTCACCAAGACTAGACAGCCATTCTATTCCCAATACCAAATCCGTTCCGCCTAACTCCAAAAGATAGAAATCTTGTTTGATTTCTATGCCCTGCACCCAGATTTGTAACTGTTCACACCTTCCTCTGTTTATTATCTGGTCTCCGTTTCCCAGTTCCACTTGGAATCCTGTGTCGCTTTTATAATTCCAACCCATCTCTTCCACCAACTTTTGAGAAACAAAATTATGTGTAGCCCCAGAGTCAATGAGAACCAACACTGATCTCTTTTTATTCAGATTCCGCACTTGGCCCCTGACTTTAAAGGTGTTTTGAGTGTGTATTCCCTCCTTGCTCAAAAGGTTCAACTGCAGAGATTGGAGTTCTTCCTCTACTGCTTCCTCGTCTACTTCCAAAGGTGCTTCCGTGGTTTCTTCTGAGTCTTCCACCATCTCCATCAATACGAGCTGGTAATTCTTCATCTTACATACATGTTCTCGATTCCACTTATCTCCACACGTAAAACACAATCCCTTTCGTGTCCTATCCTGCAATTCGGCTTGGGAGAGTTTAGGAACCCCCTTCCATGTGCGATTACCCCCCTGTACAGTTCCAGTTGTTCCAATTTTAACTTCAGAAATCCCCGGCTCCACAGTTGGATTGTTATTTGATATCACCCTCCCTTGTGATCCTCCCGTCCAGTACTGCAACTTAGAAGTGTGTCCCGCTTTTTCTGTCCATCCCCTTTTGTCCATCTCCTTGAGTCGTCCACCCTTGAGGGCCATATTTTTCTTGTCCACAAGTAATGCTTTATCCATCAGATCGGTGAGCCCATCAGTTGGATAAAGTTTCAGTTCAGCTTTAATCTCCTCTTTTAATCCCTTCATAAATACACCCTTCAGCATTGCCGGATCAGTATTTTTTAACGGGGCAACCACCGATTCAAACTGGTCTCTATAGTCCATCACCGACTCAGTTTGTTTAATACTGAGCATCGGGCCAAAAGGATCCTGCACGAGTTCGGGCTGAAACCTCCTGATTACAGCAGCCTTGAAACCCTCCCAAGTTTTCTGTTCGGTGTTTTCATCCCACCATTGATACCAATTCAAAGCTTTACCCTCCATTGCGATGAGCACCACTTCCAGCTTCTCTTCATCGGCCACCTGGTTAAGCTTGAAAAACCTCTCAACCTTGATAATCCATCCATTTGCATCATTACCGTTGAACAAAGGTAGGTCTACCTTTCTTCCGGTGCGAATCCGCTCTCTGTTAATAGGACTATCTTGGCGAGTTGAAGGGGTCCGAGAATGCTCAGAATGACCTTCCGCCCGCGAGGAATCCACACTGCCAGATAATCGGCGATGCCTGGGTGTGCGTGAGCGACCCCTGGTTTGTCGGCGGCCGTTCTGGTTGATGAAGTTCGTCATCGCCTCTCGCATCTCGTTCACTGAACGCTCCAAACTGTCGATTCTATTCTCCATCTGCGATCTCGTAACGGGCATCCACAGTCCTGCGATCGATGCTCTGATACCAAATGATGAGTACGAATCCCAGAAACACCAATTTAATAATTGATATTGTTCCCAGGAATAGAAGAATTACAATTCAGAAGATGACGATAAAGGAAAACAAGGATAAACTGTCGTAGAAGTAAACTGAGACCAGTTCGAGAGGGTCTCTCTCTCCACAACTTCTGCCCACGTTCCAGAATGCCTTCTCTCTCCAGTCGTTGCCTTTTTATTCCCTCAACCATACCGATACTTCCTCCTTAGTCGGTTATGCCTCCACTCTCCTGTGTTGATAGTCTCTTCCCCTTTTTACCCCTACGGTTATAAACTTTAGAAAAATCCCGATTAGGATTAATTCTAAAATTTAGGCTCGTATCAGTGGGGAGGAGCTTGTGAGTATTTTTTCTTTGCTTGTTCATGATTTGCTTTTAATACCGAGTAGGGCGTGTTGTGTCCCTCCTCCGTGATTTACTTTTTAATATCGGCACACCTTAGTGGAACACACCACCTTCCCTTGTATCAGATGCTCCCATCTTCATGTGTCTTGAATCGTTCTTGCCATCTTTCATTCCTGCCGTGATTCTTTCGAGCTTTACATCTCTCGGTTGTCCGTTCTTGATCTCCTCAAAGATAGATGGTATAATGGTCATAGTACATAACTGTATCTCACTATCTATCTCGCCATATTGCTTTACCTCTAAGTTCAGTCTTTGGAAGTCTCGGAATAGTTCTTCTGGTAGTATGCACGTCGCTCGGCATGAGTGCTCATATTTTTGGCACAAAGCACCTGCCACCACGTTGGCTTTTCCCTCATGGTATTGAATTTCTAGATCGTAATCATTGATAAGATGGAGCCATCTTCTTTGCCTCATGTTAAGCTCTTCTTGAGTGAATATGTACTTCAACCTTTTGTGGTCAATGTATATCTTACACTGTGCTTCGTATAGGTAATGTCTCCAGATCTTCAAAGCAATCACTCCTGCAACTAACTCCAAGTCATGAGTAGGATAGTCGACTTCATGCACTTTCAGTTGTCTTGATGCATAAGCCACCACTTTCTTATTGTGCATCAGCACACACCCCCAACCCCTTCTTGGATGCATCACAGGAGATATCGAACCTCTCCGTCCCTGACGGTAGTGTCAAGACCGACACAGTTGTGGGTGTTTTCTTCAACTCTTGGAATGCTGCTTCATAATCTTCATTCCATTGGAACTTAGTTGTCTTCTTCGTCAGGTTGGTTAACGGTCTTGCTATCTTGGAGAAATCTTTAACAAATCTCAGATAGTAACCCGTTAATCCTAAGAAACTTCTTACCTCCGTGACCGAGGTAGGTGCACGCCATTCGGTCACTGCTTCAATCTTGGATGGGTCCACGGATACACCCTCTTAGGTGATGATGTGACCCAAGAACGCTACCTGATCCTGCCAAAAGTCACATTTTGAGAGTTTGGCACATAGATACATAACTCGCTGGGGAAGACACGATCTGCGTACCGGTCGTTCCGTACCCAAACGCGGTACGAAATCGATCCGGTCGCATACGGGAACGCTAAATGGTACGGTGGTTGAGTCGATCCCAGTCGCTTTTCCCAATCGCTCGCAATCGCTCTTCAATTCGATCCCAAACGCTGTTCAAAGCGATTTTAATCGCCGTTTCCCATCTTTGCGCAGCTTGAATCGTCGTTTCCCGTCCTTGCCCAGATTGAATCGTCGTTTCCCAAAATTGAAACAGATCAGCGCTTTGTTTCCCTCATTTTACTAACAAGCGCAAGAATTTCGGACCAGGCTCTTCGCTTTCTGAGCCTACTAATAAATTGAGGGAAACGTCGGGAACACTTATAGTCTTCTTACGCCAAACACTCGACTCTTAGTCTTCTTCGGTTGGACGGGAAACACTTAGTCTTCTGAACCTACTACACCAATCCACTTTTGCGACTTTATTAGTTTTTTCTCTTCAGTTTCTGGAATATTAATGTTTTTTATTTCTGGAATATTAGTGTTTTTTATTTTGTTTAATGTTATGACTTATGATTAGGAAATCTGTATTTGTTAGGACTTGTGAAATCTTAAATTTAGTTTCATTATATTATCAAGATATAAGATACCACGTACTGAACATGTGGTACAACGTACCGAACGCGTACCAAAATGAACCTACCCCCCTCCGAACCGGATACGCTAGATCTAGCGAACCGCGTTCCCGTTCCTCGTTCCCGTACCGAATCGTTCCGCGAACCATGTGACTATGGTTTGGCATACAATTGGTTCTCTCTAAGTTTGCAACTTGAGTCTCAAGTGTTTCTCATGATTCTCTGGGGGTTTTGAATACACGAGGATATCATCGATGAATACCACTACAAAGGTATCAAGATAAGGTCAGAATACACAGTTTCATTAGGTTCAAGAATACCGCTTGTGCATTGGTTAAATCGAACAGCATCACAATGAATTCGTAGTGTCCATACCTCGTGCGAAATGTTGTTTTTGGTACATCTTTCTCGGTTATTCTCACTTGATGATAGCTAGAGCGCAAGTCTATCTTAGAGAACGTGCTATCCCCTTTCAATTGATCAAACAAGTCGTCACTACGGGGTAATGGATACTTGTTCTTGATAGTTGCTTGGTTCAACTCTCAGTAATCGATACATAGCCTTTCTTTTTGACAAATAAGACCAGAGCACCCCCAGGTGAGACACTCGGCCTTACATACCCTTCTCTAACAGCTCATCGAGTTGTTCCTTCACCTCCTGCATTTCTTTTGGTGCCATCCGGTAAGGTGCTTTTGAAATTGGTGCAGTTCCGGGCATCAACTCAATTGAGAATAATAGAATATTGTGGCCATGATGCATATTTCTAATCTTTATTGTTTAGAAAGACAAAGTTTGCCCTCATTATTTTTGATTTTTTAAACTAAAGATTCACATATATAATATACTAAAATCAATAGCACTTGCAAATTACTTGTTGCCTTTGACTTAATTTTTTCATAATGTAATGGTGATTGGTAGAACTGGTTTTTTACTTTTATACAACTGCTTTTCAATTTTTTTATGACGTTGCGATTTTCTTTAATGAGATTATTAGGCCATTTTCCCCATGTGCTTTCCCTTTGTGTTAAATAAATTGGGAGCTAATGTTATTACACAGGATTGATGAGAAACCTGGTGATTTATGGGACTTGCCAAGGGTAGCCATTGATGCTTTAGGAGCTTCAATGCTTGTAACAATTATACTAGATCTGTGGCGCCTATTCCTAGGTCCCATAGTTCCTATTCCAGAATCAAAGCAATGCCTTCCAACAGGTCTTCCTTGGTTCCATGGAAGTCATTAGGAGTTTAAGAGCGATCTACCTTGTCTTCTCTCCTGCTTCGGTTATCTCCTCTCAGCTTGCCAAGGCCCAAGAGTAATGCCCTGAAAGTGCAAATTAAGTCGTGTTTGCATATTTTGGTTGCAAGTGTTTTTTTTTAATTATTACCATCATGCTTAAGGCTGTGTTGTTGTGGTTGCATTTTCTTCATTTAACCATTTGGTATTCTATTGGCTGGGTATACATCAGTGCATACTAGCACTATTATCTTCAAAGTGATCGAGTCCAATGATCTCCAAGACAGTAGTTCTAGACTTCTAGTCATATTGATATGTTTCGTGGTTACCTTGTATAATTAATCATATGTCAAGTGTGTGTTTGACATGTCATTTTGTCTTGATTGTAGATGAAGTATTACTCCGTATAATTTTTCAACCATCGCCATTTAGTAGGTGAAATGGAAAAGAAGTAGATGAAAAGAAAATAGCTATTCTTTTAATTTTATTTAATTTTATCCTTTTTCAGCCTATGTTCATCTTTACACTGAATTTCAGAAGAAAATGTCAAATAATCTTAAAGACTATTTCATCCTACATTTATGCAGTTACGCTTACTTCTACATGTGAATTAGTGATGTTAGTGTTAATAATATATGGATCTATGTTACACACGAGTTTTGGAAGCTCCAAGCCTCAAACATTCTTATTTCTTAGAGGGGAAAGAGGGGAGGTTCAATACTTCAATTTCATCTTATTAATGATCTCCATTTCTTAGTTTGAGATAAAATAACTATATGATTGGCTTTTTCCTGTATTTCTAATTTTCTATATAGTTGCATATTGACTTCATTTTGAACAATCATTTCCCTCCCAAAACCAAGCATGCCCTAAGATCATTTTCAAATTTTATTTTTGTATATTGAATCACAGATGTAGAAAACAAAAATCTAAGATTTTTGTAAAGTTATTCCGTTTGAAAATTTGATCGAGTCTTTTTAAATGGGCTTGGTTATTCTCAGATATACCGTTCCAGCCTATGTGAATGAGCATATTTCAAAAGGAAAGTAAGTTGGTAAATACACATAGTATTTTTATAACACAAAATGACCAGAATAAAAAACAACATAACTTGAGAATATAAAATGAATAGAACATCGTCTTATGATCTTATCAGAAGGGCAATTGTCAATAAAACTTCTAGTAACATAAGTTTCCATTATGGGTGGACTCGGGCCCGGTTTGGGCTTGGGCCTAGCCGGGCCTCGGTTCAGGAATGGGAGGCCCGGAACCGGCCCGGGTAACCCCGGGTCCGGACCGGGCCTCGGTTCTATTTTTTTTCCTAATTAACCCCCAACCCTCACCCCCAAACCACCTCAAATGGCCCAAAATACCCAGCCCAACCCAAAAACTTAAAAAAATTCAAAAAAAAAAATTAATTTATTTGGCCCGGACCGAGCCCGAACCGGCCGGGCCGGTTCACCAATCCTAGGACCCGAGCCCGAACCGCATTCCTACTGGGCCGGGTCGACCCGAACCGCCCCCGGACTGGTTCCCGGGCCAGGCCGGTTCAAAAAGTAACCGGGCCGGGCCGCCCGGCTCGAGTCCACCCCTAGTTTCCATCATAAAATGAGTAGTCCATGTTTATGTATTAGTTTATTCATAAGGAGGTATTAAGCTACTCCATACTTCCATAGTCCATACTGGTCGCGTATAAAAATATAAAAATTAATATATAAAGTTTTAAATTAATCATTTTATAAGGTTGATTTTTTAGAAGAAACTTCATGAGTCACGACTTAAATAGTTAAATGGGAACATTTGCGTTTTTAACATGTCAAACTGATTTGATGACACTATTACTAAGTACCAATAGTCTTTCATTCCTCCAAAAATTCTTATACGGAGTAGCATTTTTGCATGTGCGTGCTTCAGTGCTTTAACCCTTTATCCATTCATTTACGCATAATTTGACTTGCAACATCACCGTGTAAAAGAAAATTGTACATGTTCACATTAAGAACGCACTAGAAATTTTTCTAGTTATTGTAAAATACATGTTCAATCTATTTCCATTTTTTGAGAAAAGTGTATAGAATGGTGCTCGTAAGGATTTGTTTGGATATTACTTAGACATGAATGCATGATGTATGCAAACTCAAATACGTAGTACTCCGTATATTATAAGTCCACATCTCATGGCTAAATAGAATAGAATATGTCCCGACATAAAAACCAACAGATCTCAAACAAAAACAAAAGCAAAAATACAAAACTTTGCTTAAATAATTGGAAGCAACATAACCACCCACATGTATGCATGTTCTATCTAATTTATTGATTAGCCATTTGTTTTTACGTGGAATATAATTTGGTTGGTTTTCATAGAATGAATATAGTTAACTAGTACACTATTAATTGAGTCCTAAAAATAGAGAAAGTTTTGATAGATTTAACTATTAATTAGAATATTATTTTCGACCATTATCACCAATGAAAATTTCAGTGTGAATTTTTTATATCATTATATGCATTAACATTAGTAGCATTTCCTATCAAAATAGTTCTAATTGCAAATGTGTGTTATTAATGTTTCTATAGGTTCATTACTTGTTCTCCGAGTTTGAAGAATTCATTATTCGATTGTTAAACGCGCAATGTGATCATGAAAAGGATACATACATTTACTCCAGACAGTCGGGTCTTTGTCTGGTGAAAATTTTGGCATTGATTATTATTATGTTACGGAGTATTAATTTATTATTATTAGCACGGACAGATCGGATAGATATTTTATGATTCAATTACACTTTAAAGAGAATACATTATTGACATTCTAACTAAATTTACTAGATGGTATATATAGTACATATTCTAACATTCTCGCTAGATTACTGGATGGTATACATAGTAAATATTTTATTTTAAGCTAGGAGTTTCAGATGAATTTTGTATCTAGCGAGTAGTGTTTAAAAAATGGCAACCAGTGCACAAAGGCATCCATACAATACGAGGGTCCGAGAAGAGTCCCATCAAAATGAGCAAGCCTTCTCCTATCAAACATTTTTACAGGAGGCCGCTTTCAAGACTTAAACCCGTGACCTCTCGATTACACAACAACACTTCAACCGGCGCACCAAGGCTTCCCCCTTCATCTAGCAAGTAGTTTTATACGAAAAATTGATTTATATTATATGTATACATGATACATCTGTATCATGTTATTCTTATTTTAATTTGAGTTATGATGATAGGCTCCATGAATTACTCAACCTCTCACAAATTACTCTTTTGTAACATGGAGTTCTCATCCCTTGTTTGCAGCACTGAATCACGCCGTACCAAATGAAATCAACAAACAAACACCCTCTCAGCATTTACACTTTAACCCACAAGTAACCAAATGCACTCAACCTTTGTCTTTGGTTAGACCAACCGCAAAATGGTCGTAGCACATGTAGGTATGGGTCTATTGTCATCCAAGTTCAAAGTATTCTTTGGGATTGCATAAATTCTGCTATAATTAAAGAAGTCATTATCAAACCGCGCCTACTTGTAGTGGCTGAATATTACTCCATTCCATTTATCTATTCTTTATGGGAAGAGTACAGATTTTAAAATTTAAGGAACACAAATGGGGTAATGACGTCTTTCATGTTTCTCTTTAGATAACTCAATTAATATAGTTTTATTAGCATCAAGTGATGCCGATTTTTATGGGTCTAGGACGTCTTTCAAGTGTGGGTTAATTGGTTAAACACAAGTTAATTTGAGAAATTTATTTTAAATTTACCTCTTCAGTAACTTGAATTTAATATGCCCTAATGATGGAGGATCTTAAGTGTTTCGTGATCCATGCATCCGATCAGTCTCACCTATCCCAATAAGTCAAAAACTATTCTTTGTACGTGTGAAGCTCATCGCTAGTATTATGATTAATACCATACTAAGAGCCGACATTTAAAACATAATTGGTGAGGTAGTGCGGATCTAGGATTGGTTGATAGTGTGAGTTTAAACATACTGTAAGTTATACGGCGTATCAGTTAGAGATGTTTTTATTTGAACTGTCCCACACCAAGTTGGAAACAGATTAGATCAGTTCAGATTAGACCAAACCAGTTCAGACCAGACTTAAATATATCAGACTAGACCAGCAAATTTCAGTCCAGGTAAAAACATACTAATTGTTATGAATTGCGTATAACATTTACGACATTTTTACACAATGGTTAATTCTTACGAAGTACTCCCTTCAGGCTTTGTCCCTTAAAACTTTGCAGTCAAATTTGACTGACACAAGAAATAACAAAATAAAATTGTGTGATTAAAATTTGTGTAAAAGAATTACAAGTGATTGCAACCACAAATTGAATGATTAAAAGGAAAACAGATAGGAAGTTTTGGCAGAGGCGAGTAAATGTAATCAATCAATGATATAAGCAAGTTTCAATGCTCAACCGCCTAAGAAGTTCGGAAAGTAGGCACACTCAGGGTCTGTTTGCAACAGCTTCTACTTTTAAAAAAGTGCTTTTTTAAATGAAATGGGGAAAAGTGATTAAATAAAAGTTGATAGTGTTTGAGAAAAAAGTGATTTTGAAAAGTAAAAGTGGGTAGTGTTTGATAAAATAAGTGCTTTTTGTGTAATAGAAAAAGTAAAAGCATTTTTGACGCGGAAGCCGAGAAAAATAAAAGTTGTAGTGTTTGGGAAAATAAGTGCTTTTTTAAAGCCAAAAGCTGAGAAGTGCTTTTTTAAAAGCAGTTGCAAACCAACCCTCAAAAGGTTTGAAAATTCCTTTTAGTCCTATTACCCGAAATATGATTAAAAGGTTTGAAAATTCCAAAATAAGACTATCATGTTTTTATTTCCAAAATATGACTAATTACCGTCATGTTTTGGTAGTACCAGACTTCAAACATGACAGTATTTTCCAAACTTGACAATAATTACTCCTATTTTGGGAATAAAAAACATGTCAGTCTTATTTTGGAATTATCAAACTGTTTTAGTACTATTTCGGGAACTTTCCCTTTATTTTTTGAGCTATTCATTTCTAATTGTAATGTGTTAGTTTCAATTTAATTAGGTCAGTGGCGAAACCAGAAAATAATTTGAGCGGGTGCTCTTATATATATAATTTTTTTGCGAAACATTTTTTTATTAGGTTAAAGGAAAAACGAGTGAAAAGTAATCGTTGTTTTTACAATAGAAAGAATTTTCGCGTAAATAGTGCGAACGAGTGCACTTGTTACTCATTCTGGTGCTTTGATAGATATTTATTTTGCACTTTTCTGCTATGACGGAAGCTTTGATTGGTTTAGTAAATTGTGACCGCGTTTCTCATAAATTGTAATGCATTATTAATTGTCTGATTTTGAGCCATTAGATCCCAAGTTTAATCCCCATGATTTTTTCTTATTTTTCATGAGAATAACTCTTTCTTTTAGGGAAGAGAATAACTCTTTTTATTTGATCCAAAACTTGTATATATGCGTATATAGCGTGTCTCAAATAAATAATGCTATTATGCTAAGGAAAAAGTAAATAGGAATTTTAATTTAAAGTATGTTGAGAATTATTCTTGATAATTTACACATTAAATGATGTATGTCATTATTTGAAGAAGAAAGAAATGATTAAAAACTCATTGATTTGTTTTCTTATTTTGAAATAATCAACAGTTATGCTATAAATTTAATTTTGGGCCATTGAACTAAAAAAAGAAAACTTGCATATGAATACGGGAAGAAGAAGTGACAAATAATTTGTATTGAAAAATAAGAATGTAAAATAAAAGATATAGAAATCTAAAGTGTGATTTAACCAATGTCCTGTTCTTCTAGTGAATCAATTTAAGAAAATTAATAGAGAGTTATATGTCTAAAAATGCAACATAGGAATCAAAATTAAAAGAAGTGTTAAAGCCCATCTCAAAGCTGGGAGTCCATGCTAAAATGCTAATTGCGGAGTAAAAGGAGAAGCAGGGAGTTCAAGTAATGCGAAGTATAAAAACAAAATAAGAACCCCATGGTTCTTGAACCCGCGACGTCATACACGCAGAATTCTTTGTAGCAGCAACGCTTCCTATCAGATAGTGAAAATCATTGTTCATAATTCGCTGCCGGGGATATAATATATACAACTTTTAACCACCGGGGCTGATACACACACACACACTACCACCGCCGGCGAACGGGGGGCGGCGGCACCGGCTCGCTCCTAGTTCTGCCACTGTAATTAGGTGTATTATACATAGAAATACACATGCAAGCAATATATTACCTGCTTCTCTTTTAAAAGTAATACTCCCGTTTTCATTTTTATCGATGCACTCATGCATGCACAACTTTAACTATTAATATGTTTAATTCTGCATCCGAGACTTAGGTCGACCCTCATGAAGGTTAACATCATATCCAGCGTCATAACTGAGCCTGAAGTCAACCGACACTCCAAGAAGTCAACTAAATGAAGAAATCACCTTCACATGGCAAATAACGAACTGAGGTTGCTGCTCTCCAAACGAACACACCACACCCGAGCTCAACCTCACCTGCTGAGCTCGGGGACTCGTAAGGAAGTTGAGGACTTAAACATTACAGCACTCAAGTTCCGTGTATGATTGTGACCACGTCACCCACGCGACAGTTGTACAAGGCTTACGTCATTAAGGCGGTTAGCACAGAATATTCCGGAGTGCACACGTATGGCATATACATGCATTTTGGTACGCAAAGGATGAGTTCTATTATGCACAATACGAATCAGCCAGCTGTCCACACTCTCTTGCCATTCAACTTTACACGTTTCGCCTTGTAATTAGACTAGCATATTTTATTTGATAACCAAGTATTACATGTGTCTCCATCACATTTGAATAACATCTTTTATACTTGCTGGCCAAATATTGTTTTTGTAATATAAATATCACCTTCCAGCTTGTGGAAAGAGATCTGATTCAGAGTTCTCTGCGCATACTTGTTGTTACTCTGCCAAATTTTTTACTCACCTTTACTTAGCACTTTTCAGTCTCTCCGTTCCCGGATTCCGCCTATCCTTATGGTCGGATATCCATCACTCGTATTGCATAAACATTTGCATCATTTAAGAAAGAGTAAAATGCATAAATGATCTTTGAACTATCATCACCATATCGTTTTGGTCCTCGAACTATTAAATCTATCATTTTAGTCCTTAATCTATTTCATCTATATTAATCGAGTTCTTCCGTTAAATTTGCCGTTAACTTTGACGGAAGGTGATTAATTTATTAACATCTCATAATTTTAAACATTTTGGAACAATACAATCACTCTTAAAATTTAAGTAGTTAATCTAGTTTTTTAAATATACATATATGTACGCATACACATATAAAAATAATAAATAAATAATATAAAATCAAATGTACGGCCTAAAGCTAATTATAAGAGACAATCAAATAATCATAACCATATGCATAACAATAACATATATTCCCTAATATAGTGATAGTATCACTAATACTCCATATGTATTCATTTAAGTGAAGCAGAGTATTATTTTACGATCTAGGCCGATAGCACTTGAAATCCAGAGTTCAATTGTTATTTTTCCCCTATTGGAAAAGCACAAAAACGTATAAATGTACCAAATTCTCTGCTCTCGATACCTTTTCTTCCATCTCTCTTCTCCCTCCATTAACTCCTTCTGCCACCACCCATCACCAATGGGGGGAGCACATTTATTGCCGCTTTTACTCCCGCTCCTCCTCTCCTTTTCCTCAGCCGCGCCCATTCCCACCGGAAAATCCACCCTCCAATATCTCAAGCTCCCGCTCCACCGTAACCACCCCTTCCCTCCCTCCCCCTCTCACGCCCTCTCCTCCGACACCTCCCGCCTCATTTCCCTCAATTGCCGCCGCGCTCAGCTGCCCCTCGTCTCCGGCGCGTCTTCCGGCTCCGGCCAGTACTTCGTCGAGTTCCACCTCGGCACTCCGCCGCAGCGCCTCTTCCTCGTGGCCGACACCGGCAGCGACCTCGTCTGGGTCACGTGCTCCGCCTGCCAAAACTGCTCCACGCGCCTCCCGCATTCCGCGTTCCTCGCTCGCCACTCCGCCTCCTTCTCGCCCTTGCACTGCTTCGATTCGAAGTGCGACTTCGTCCCGCACCCTCGGCGCGTCTCCTGCAACCGCACGCGCCTGCACAGTCCCTGCCGGTATAATTACTCCTACGCCGACGGATCGTTGACCAGCGGGTTCTTAGCCAGAGAGACGACGGCTTTCAATTCAAGCTCCGGCGTGGCCGTCCGGTTCTCGAATGTTGAGTTCGGATGCAGTTTCCGGTCTTCCGGGCCCAGCATTACCGGTCCGAGCTTCAACGGCGCCCAGGGCGTGCTCGGTCTGGGCCGCGGCCCGATCTCGCTGGCCACGCAATTGGGCCGCCGGTTCGGCAACAAATTCTCTTACTGCCTGATGGATTACACGCTCGCGCCGACGCCGAGGAGCTACTTAGTGATCGGCGACGGCGAAGCCGAGCCGCTCAACGGCTCGAAGAAGAGCTTCACGCCGCTGATTAACAGCTCACTCTCATCGACTTTTTACTACGTCGGGATTGAGAGCGTGTTTATAGAGAATGTCAAATTACCGATCAGTCCTTCGGTTTGGATCGCTGATGAGCAGGGGAATGGCGGAACAATCATCGATTCAGGGACTACTTTGACATTTCTGGCCCAGCCGGCTTACGACTTGATAGTAAATGAGTTCAAGCGGCGCATGGAGCCGCCGGAGCCGGTCGATCTCACTTCCGGGTTTGATTTGTGTATAAACGTGTCGATAGATTCGAAGCCGTATATACCCAGTCTGAGTTTTCAGTTCGCCGGTGGCTCAGCCTTTGCGCCGCCTGCCGGAAACTACTTCATAGATACGGCGCCGGACGTGAAATGCCTCGCATTGCAACCCGTCGTCTCTTCGTCGTCGTTTTCTGTCATCGGAAACTTGATGCAGCAAGGGTTTTTGTTCGAGTTCGACAACGACCGAGCCCAACTCGGGTTCTTACGGACGGGATGTTCGCCGCCGTGACTCACTGAGTCACAACTCATACCCAGACCCGGGACCCGTTTTTTTGTTGATTAAATCTTTTGAATGAAGTGCCATTTTTCATTTTTTTTTTTATCATAGGAGAGGTAAACAGCAGGGGCTATCAGATGTGTGCACTTGTGAGACTTCATTCAATGTGTAATATTTTCTTTGTTTCGAAATATCAAATTATAGGAACTGTTTAAAAAGTTTTCTGTTTTGTAAAAGAATAGAGAAAATAGAATGAATACATGTTTATTAAGTGTGTTTTTTTGAATTTAGATTTTAGATTTTCATGTCTAATCTTTGTGTAATTTACAAGTGTTAAAGTTTGATCTAATTTGATATGGTTTGAACTTGGACCGAAATAGGTCCAACTAAAAACATCCTAACATATATTTGGCACACAAATGTCTTGCCATTTGTTCTTATTTTATCAATTTACTCACATGGTCTAATTCAAATAAGGATCTTGAGGGTGAAATCTATGGAAGGCCATCTATGCACCTTAACACCCTCGGCCTATATAAATTCTTAAGCTGACATATATTCAATTTCATCTTTCTGTGCATACATAAGTGAAGGCCTAGAAAGAGACACTTGTAAGCATTATGGTTATCTTGAAGCGACTTTGTGCATTTTTTATAGAGATACGGAACATCTGCCTTGCTTTGTCGTAAGGGAGGGTGCTTGACTTTAGAGAGCCGTCCGATTAACAAACAAACAGCCGCATACCTTGGAGCACCGTATTTCGAGGCACCTGCTTTCTCTTCCGCCCGTACAATGTCGTAAGGCACCTCTGTCGCACGGCAGAGGATCTCAATCCGTTTGATAGTTGGGACATGTGCCACATACCCGAGTAGTATAGAATTTCAATGTCCTATTGAGATTATAGAGTATTTACTTTTTCTATTTAGAATATCTATTTACTTTCTCTATTTAGAATCTCCCCCTCACCTCTATATCTTGCTTTACTTAATCTATCATACAAAAACATTAATTATACCAAATATCATCATCATAGTTACTTATTTAGTTTCTAGTGCTCATGATGGAAGCCATACTCTTAGTGTTCGATATCATAAATAAACTCAAACACTCAAGAAATCTATTGAGCAACAATATTCATTTCACTTATTGACTATACTAGTTTAATAACGCGCGTTGCGCGTTCGTGGTAATGCCCAAGGCCATTGTATGAGTAATATGAATACAATAGTATAAGCCATTGTATAAGGGTCAATAATGTCTCAGTTTAGACTGAGCGAATGTATGAGTAATATGCATACATTAGTTGAATTCTTAGTTTGTTATTTATTAATAAGGAATAAAAAACAATAAAGTATTTATAAGCTAGATTATAGGAGGGAAAATAAAGCACCCAAGACGACTATAATCACCATAACAGTAATATACCTATTGTGTAAGGTAATAATCTATGTCGATTATTCATTTTGTATTGTTATTCTTCAGCTCATCGGGATGTCTTGCCCGTTGAGCAATCCCCACAGAGCTATTTGTAGGATTTCCTTATTCATAGGGAGCAGAAGCCATGATCTGTAGCTCAACAATGTAGAAAAGAGTGACCGTGAAACGATAGAATAATGTAGAGTATACAACAAGAGTACGACTACAAATTTATCAATAGCAACAATTGTCTGGAAACAAGTCTCAAACATTAAGAAGAAGAAAAAACAACGGCACAATTAAACTGGTTGGCTCCAGATATCCATCTCTCAATGAACAACTTCAGTATTCTTCACCTAGTTTAGAGATAAAAATGAACAAAAGTGTTTATAGAATATTCAGAAAAGGAACACAGAAAAATTGAGATGAAGAAGACGTGTTCAGGAAGAAGTTTCACCTCCAACTTGACCCAATGGCGTAATCTTTCAGCCTTATATAATCTTTTATCACTCGAGAGTTGTGCCTAACTCCCACTTGTTGTGGATCGTGTGACACGTATCCCTGATTACTAACAGAATTCTTCGTCCTTCGTACACACGTTACAGACTGCAATAAGTCATGGCAGACTTGTTCACAACAGATGATATATGGCACACAGGCACAGTATCACCAACAGAACATCCAGTATTGTAACCACTTTTCTTCAACCTTAGAGCAATCTATAAATATCATAGCAGGAAGGAAGAATGTAAATAAGATACAAGTAGAGGTAAATGGTGGAAAAAACTTGGGAAGTCTTGAAGCACATTTTGACATGATTATACTACCAAGATGATAAATACATGCCAGTTTTCACAGACTTACTTCAACATGAGGTTGATACTTTGAATCAGGGAAGGCTTCAGAGGGTTTCGTTAATGATTTGGTTATGACATACTTTTCAAGTTCCACTTGTCCATTCCTCATATCCTCCTGAAACTCAAATAATGTTGGATCAATTATATGATATATAAAGGGCATATGATGGGGGAAGGAGCAAAATCAAACCCTCGTCATTGACACCGCATTCAGATTCTTGACCGTTGGAAACAATACTTAGAATTAAAATAAAATTCTGGATGTTGTGGTGGTGAACTCAACTGAGAATAACTTCTCTAAGGCGTGAAATAAGTTTTCAAAAACTAAAAGCTAAAACTTCTCAAAAAGTGATTTTGGTAGTATTTTGTCAATACATACATTTATATCTTACATAAACAAATACTACTCCCAGTCTCATTTTAGACATCTCTTATCAAGGTTCCCTTTCATTTAGGTAAAATGATGACATTATTACTTTTAAAAATAAACATACTCATAAAGACACCATTATTTATCAATTACTATTTACTGGGCCCAATTATATTCCCTCCTACCCACCCAACTATATACTTAAACAGGATTGATCTGTTTATCAGTACACAACAACTTGAAGCATGTAGTTAACTATCAGGTTCAAAAAAGAACATACATTACAGGCATGCTTTCATTGTTCGATAACAAATTTTTTGTTTTGCCATGAATGATTTTATTTTGATTAGCACTCAAAGAAGCTATTTTCACTATTGTTGCTGGAATGATATTAGTTTTATCCATATTTTTCAGTAGCTTAGCAAGCCATGAAGTCGAATCCCAGATTTAGTGAAGGACTATGCTAAGCAACATATGGAACAACATCAGCTTAGCACAAAAGTAGAAGGGCAGTATAGTCTACATTAATAAATCAAGCTAGGCATGGTCGAAGGATGTTACACGAAATCCTGCATTTCCTTATAATTTTTCACTTATCTTCTTACCAGTTGCCTGTAATGCAGGAGTAGATAAGCAGTCTAATAGCATGATTTCTTTCATTACCCCCTGGCCCCCTTCGAAATTCATTAACCATAAAAGAGGCTAATGAGAACTTTACTATGCAGTACATTTCATTTACTCATGTGCAGTTGATTATTAGGTAATAATGCTACTGTATTCAAACTTTATTTTGTAGTTTTGCTAAACAGTATAGGTTAAAAAGATATGAGTACTCCAAAATGTCAAATCTACACTAAACCTAGCCTTATAGAAACTTGACTCTGTAACTTAGCTAGAGCATGACAAAAAAGAAGAAAAGAATACATCACAATGTGAGTCTACACATAAGTTTTTGGCTTGGATAATGTAAAGATCTCTACACATAAGTTTTTTTAACCCAAAATGGAAAGTGCAAAAATACTCCATGAAGTAAAAGTAGACTCACAATGTAAGAACAAGAAATGTGCAAAACCGGACAATATAAGAACCAGAAAGGTGCAAAGCCTGGTAATAATCTTTTTACCAGAGATGTTGTAATGTACTCATTAAGCAGGGTAGGTATAAATCCAGGTTTGAGAGCAAAAAATCAATTGATTTCATTTGGACATTTAAACAAACACATATAGGCACAAATATAAAGGGTAAGCTACACAGTTGGAAGATGGAACATAAACTCAAGCCACCCAAACTACTATCATAAGCAATTCTTGGAGCCCATACAATACAGCCACAGAGAGAAATAAACAATAGATTGAAACAAAGATGATGTGGAGAACAGTAACAATAAAGCAAATATACAATGTAAATTGGTTGAATAGAGAAAAAACTTACAAGAGTAGAACAGGGAGGGAGCAAAAAATCCACCGAAGAGCTGCAACACATTATTTATAATCGACCATCCGAGGACCTGTGAGAAACTAAACCGTCCAGAAGCCAAAGCCATACGATCCAAAGATGCAGCAGCTGAAGCGGAAGAGAGGAGCTGAAAGGATTCAACGAAATAAATGAAGGAAAGAGTAGAAAGCGAGGGTTTCCTTCGTATAAGGATATAACGTTGAGGATTGGCTCTCCGTAAGGATATAACGCTGAAAGGTGTGAGCAGGTTTAAGGATGTACAACAATCTAAATATAAAGTATAGTCAAATTATGCATAAAGTGACACCAACATTTTTTTCATGACCGTTTAACCCCCAACAATATTCCCTCTTATAATATTGTAGAGATATATATAAAGTCTTTTGTTCCCGTAGGACAAACAATTTACAACCTTACATCTATTTCATAGTATCATTTCTAAAGCATCTGTTGGGCACTCATACATATTGAGTATATCTATACATCCTGTACATGCATCAAAAGAACGTTTAAGCAATTTTATGTAGATTGAAACAATTAAATAGATAAAGGAGATATACTTGTGTTAGGCACTATTTTTTGGTATTGTACATTTATTTGTGTATTGTATTTATTGTAATTAGTTGGGCCAAGGGCTTAGTATAGAAACCTACATGTATATATTTGATTTGATGGAATAGAATACGAGAGGATCCTTTTGACCCTAATTAATCTAATATGGCATCAGAGCACATGTTCTCTACGTATCTTTCTCCTTCTTCGTAATCTGCTTCCGCCGAAATTCAAGGCAGCACCAGCGTGCGTGCCTTTGAGCGCAGAAAAAAAAACCGTCGACAATCACCGGCAGCGCCAGAGCGTTGAAGGTTGATTCTAGATGGCCTTGGGAGTTGGCACCTCGTCTGCGAATGGTGAGGCAACCGGCTTGAATGAGTTAATCGAAGAACAGGTTCAGCCATTTTTGAGTTTGATTAATGTTGAGCCTAACCCGAGTGATCGCATGTCGGGTACTTTCTTATCATGGATTATTCACACTGGGGCATCTCAGCACGTCACAGGTGACTTGTCTTGTCTTACCCAACACACTTATATTTCTGCTTGCCCGGTTGGGCTACCGGATGGACGGACAATTGCAGCTTTTGTAGAGGGACGGGTACATATCTCTAAAGAAATTACTCTTAAAAATGTTCTTTATGTTCCCGGCCTGAATTGTCATCTCATATCTGTCTCTAAATTGATTGATCAGTCTGAGTGTACTGTCACTTTCACTAATTCCTTTTGTGCTATACAGGACCTACGCTCGAGGTTCCTGATTGGAGCAGGTGAAAGGCGAGATGGGCTTTTTTATTTCCGAGGGATACCGGGTCTTCATGCTGTGCGCAAGTAAGATTTATCAAATTTTGAGTTATGGCATCGTCGGCTGGGACATCTGTCTGATCGTGTTCTTAAATTACTGCCTTTTGTTAGTACCAGTCGTTCTAAGAAAACACTGAATAAAGCCTGCGAGGTATGTTCGCAGGCCAAACATGTACATGATTCTTTTCCTCATAGTAATAATAAAGCTAGTCGTATTTTGGAATTAATCCATTGTGACCTGTGGGGACCATATAAAACTCCTTCCACTTGTGATGCTATTTACTTTTTAACTTTGGTTGACGATTATTCTCGGGCCGTGTGGGTGTATTTATGTAATGCCCCAAAATTTTGAGAAAATTTGAGAAGTAATTAAAATTGTGTTTCGTATCGTTTAGATGGTCTTTAGATAGTTTATGATGGTTGGTTTAGTGTTTCGGACCAAGGGGAGGTCCAAATGGGGAAGAAACGGAGCAAAAACTAAAGTTTCGGACGTCTGGGGGTCACGCACGGCGTGCGTGGGGTCACGCACGGCGTGCGTGGCATGAAATTTGAGTGTAATAGCTACTGCCAGCCACGCACGGTCGTGCGTGGAGGCACGCATGGTCGTGCGTCCCTGATTTGTCCTTGTTCGACCAAACTTCGGAAATTCACTATAAATACATCCCTAATCCGATTTTCCTCAATCCAAAAACCCTAGAACCGCCTCTTCAAGCTCTATATCTTCCACAACTTTAATATTAACATATCCAACACGATTTTTGAGTCCAAGGACAAGATCAAACAATCCAATCTTCCGGTAAGCGTTTTTGTTGCCTAATTCGCATCGTTCATCCGTTTTCTTGATTTCTTTCTCCTAAATTATGATCCTTAGACCCTATAAATTCCTAGGGACGTGTGAGGGACTTCTCAAGCTAGGTTTGACGTTTAGAATTCGTTGCTATCCTCGAGGTAAGGACTATTGCAACCAAAACTACTATTTTGCCCCTATTATGTATTAATTAGGGTTTGTGCTATGATTTAAGTTTCTTTGTGAACTTTTATGAATATTTCGGTTATTAAATTATAGATATGATGATGTATGATGTTCTGGAATTTATGAACGTGTGACTTTTGGTGAATTTACCAAATCCGTTTAATATGGCAAAAATTGTGATTTTTGAGGAATTGTCCTTTGAATTAGAAAATTGTGGTGATTGTTTCGGTATGAGTTGAAGTATGATTTGAGATTATTATAATTAGTTATTTTGAAAGTATATTATGGATTTATAATATCCCAATTGGATTATTTTGGTGGTGGTAGTAAATGCTACTTTTGGAAAGTGGTGGTTTGAGTTAAACCCTATTTTTGGAAAGTATTGTGAGACCAAATCTTTTGGGACAAATTATATTCTTTTAAATGTATAATTTGGTGTGAATGTTTATATATATTCTGGAGTTATAAATATCCTTATTGGGTTATTTTGAATATGATATTAAATACTATTTTGGAACTAGTTTTGGTTAAACCCTAATTTGTGAACTTTGACTTTGAATCAGAGATGTTTGGCATATGATTTTGAGACATGAATCTAAAATAAATATTATGAGAAGGTATTTTGAGGTTAAGTGATATGTGAGTAATCTATGAACTAGATGTTCATGATGACAATCGGGTAATCTATGAACTACATGTTCATAACGACAAGTGGAGCAATATATGAACTACATTGGTGGTGGTGGTGGTAAATGCTATTTTTGTAAAGTGGGGTATCAAATCTTTTGCCAAATTGTAATTAACGATTTCTGAATATTTTGAGCACATGGGAGTAATCCGTGGTGTTCGGCTTTACATCCGGTTAAATGTAGAACTGTGGTCTGGGGTAGTGCTACTATTATTTGGTGGACGGTTTCTTTGGTGGTTTTGGATACTTGGATATTATTATTATTGGTTTCGGATTTTGTGGTAGTAGTAGCACCTAGACCACTTTTATCTTTTTCGTGGGTAGTCGGTAGAGACTTAGCTGGTCTCGACTACTTGGACTTCTTACTACTCGGAGGGCTTGGAATCCCTTTTTAGAGGGTGTGCACACTTAAGGTAGAAGTTCAGTTTCCAATTGGTGGGGTCCGGGTTGATCGGACGGTTCATAGGTGACCTTAGTAGCTTGTGCAACCGTTCAGGAGACCTGGGGTGATGCGTGGTAGTTGGTGACTACGTATTCGCTTGGTTCGGGTTCTCTTTTTGGGAGCTCCCCCATCCTTAAAAGAATCTAGAAACAACTAGGGGATATGAGTTTTGGTGGATGAGCATTAAGTATGTTTTGGAAAAGTAGTATTGGAATATGGATTTGTACAAAAGTGTCTTTCTTACTTAAAGTGATTCTGGTGGATTATTATTGAATGAATTTTTATGGTGGGTCGGTAATCACCGAAAACTTTGAGGTTTAATTATATATATTTTTGGGAAGTGGTATTGGTGGAATGATTCGTTTTGGAAGGTTAAACACTCTTGGAAAGCTATGTTATTTATAGTTGTATTTTTGAAGACTTATATTTTAGGGAAGATGTATCCTTGAAAAGTTATATTGTTGGTGTGATATATTTTTAGAAATCTATTTTTGGAGAATTTTTCTTTTGGAAGGTGACCTTTTGGAATACGGAAATTTTGGAATGTGATATTGTGGTAATGATATTTTACTCATATGTTGGGATGTGAATTATTTGACGTATTAGAAATATTATTTCAATTGTAAGTTTGTACTCGAATTATGGATATATATTATTGGTTTTTAAATGTTATTTTACATGTTAAGGATTGTTTTAGATTCAAAAAGAGTAATTTGGGAGTATATGGATTTTTGAGATTACATTATGTACAAAAACTTATTTTTGGCAAATTATATTATTTTACGGGGTTGGGTGGGTCTTACTTAGCTAAAAAGCTAATTTTTGTTTCTTCTTCTTTGTTTTGTTTTTTTTTGCACTTTAATTGTGCAGGTGATGAAGGTTATGCTTGAAGTTGAGAGCTGCGTTAGATCACGTAGTTTAGTGTCTATGATCACCTAGTTATTGTTTATTTCAGTTTGAGAACATGTAGTCACTAAATTTGTTTTCGAGATTTAAATCTTTAAATACTTGAACTATTTTAGGATGGTGGTTTAGCCTGTGCATTCGGTTAAGTGAGAACCGAGTGTGGCGGTAACACCCCATTGAATATTATGCTTCCGCTGCAATTTAAACTCTTTTGAATTGAATATTTTGGGAAATTCTTTCTACACTTGCTATATTTAGCATCTATTTTGGGTATAAATTTGGGGGTGTTACAATTTATTGAGTGACAAAAAGGAAGTGCATCATTATTTTCTTTCTTTTATCACTATGGTTGAGAAACAATTCGATGTATCTGTCAAGATTATTCGTAGTGATAATGGCACCAAGTTCAGATGCATGCTCCCTTATTTTGAGAACTGTGGTATTTTATTTTGAATGTTGCTCGTGCATTAATGTTTCAGGCTAATGTTCCTATATTTTTATGGGGTGAATGTGTGTTGACCGCATCTTATATTATCAAGCGTACTCCATCTGGCTTGCTCGGGGGTAAAACTCCTTATGAAATTCTCTTTGGGCGTGCACCTGATTTTGGTCACTTACGGATTTTTGGTTGCTTAAGCTTTGCTCATAATTTGAGATCCCGAGGTGATAAATTTGCTTCACGGAGTCGGAAGTGTGTGTTTATTGGTTATCCGTTTGGGAAAAGGGGGTGGAAATTATATGACTATGACACATGTGATATTTTTGTCTCGCGAGATGTGCAGTTCCACGAGGAAGAATTTCCCTTTGCTATGCAGCCGCCCCCTCCTCCGCGCGTCACCACAGATACTCCCCCGATCATTCACGATGACCTGAATACTCCTGCTCCAGTGGGTGACATGGCAGCCTCCTCCGTAGAGTCTGCATCTGCCACTACCCCTCCCGAGACATCTTCTGAGGAACCTCCTGTTTTTGGTCGAGGAATGCGTTCCAAACTTCCTTCGGTCTTGCTGCGTGATTTTGTTACTCACCATGTTCGAAAATTGAGCCCATCTCCGCCATCATCCTCTTCTCTCGGTTCCTCAGGTACGCCCTATTCCATAGCTCATTATGTGAATTGTGATAAATTTTCTGCCCGTTACCATACGTTCCTTGGAGCAATTCTTGCAGGTCATGAACCCCGTTCCTTCCGGGAAGCTATGACGGATCATGGATGGAAAGCAGCCATGGAAACTGAAATTCGAGCTCTTCAAAATAACCATACATGGGATATGGTCCCGCACCCACCTGGTAAAAAGGCACTTGGTTGCAAATGGGTCTATAAGGTGAAATATCATTCTAATGGTACAGGTGGAACGCCTTAAAGCGCGTCTCGTGGTGTTTAGCAATCACCAGAAAGCATGTATTGATTACACTGAAACCTTCGCTCCTGTTTCCAAAATGGTTACTGTTCGTGTCTTCTTGGCGGTTGCGGCAGCTAAGAATTGGGAGCTCCATCAGATGGATGTTCATAACGCTTTTCTTCATGGCAATTTGGCCGAAGAAG
Source organism: Cuscuta epithymum (assembly GCA_945859915.1). Taxonomy (NCBI): domain Eukaryota; kingdom Viridiplantae; phylum Streptophyta; class Magnoliopsida; order Solanales; family Convolvulaceae; genus Cuscuta; species Cuscuta epithymum. The sequence goes on from CAMAPF010000128.1 coordinate 492,804, forward strand.
TCTATATGAAACCTCCACCGGGATTCTACCCGTCTCGGACTGACTTAGTGTGTCGTCTCAACAAATCTCTGTATGGTTTGCGGCAAGCTTCACGATGTTGGTTTGCTAAGCTCGCTACCTCTCTGCAGACCTATGGCTTTCGTCAATCATACTCCGATTACTCTCTGTTTACCTATCATCAGGGTGATATTCAGTTATACGTATTAATCTATGTGGATGATCTAATTCTTGCTGGTAATGACTCGACTGCTCTGTCTAGATTCAAGCAATACCTTCATACTTGCTTCCACATGAAGGATCAAGGCACTCTTCAATATTTTCTTGGTATTGAGGTTGCTCGTAGCTCGGAGGGTTTGTTTCTCTGTCAACGCAAATATACCGTGGACATCATCTCTGAAGTTGGTCTTCTTGGGGCTAAACCATCATCTTTTCCCATGGAACAAAACCACTCTTTGACTCTGGCCACTGGCGAGCTACTATCTGACCCCGAGTCGTATCGGCATCTGGTGGATCGTCTCATTTATTTATCATTCAATCGACCAGATTTGGCTTATACAGTTCATATCTTATCCCAGTTTATGCAGGCACCCCGACAGGAGCATTGACAAGCTGCTCTTCGGGTTGTTCGTTATCTGAATGCCTCGCCAGGACAGGGAATTCTCCTTCCTGCTTCCTTCGGACCTACACCTTACTGGCTGGTGTGACTCCGACTGGGCGAGCTGTCCGCTCACTCGCCGTTCTATTACCGGTTGGCTTATATTTTTTGAGGGATCTCCGGTCTCCTGGAAAACAAAGAAGCAACACACTGTCTCTCGATCATCCACGGAAACTGAGTATCGTTCTATGGCAGCAGTCACTGGAGAACTAAAATGGCTTAAATGTCTTCTTCTCTCTTTTGGCGTGGTTCACTCTGGACCCATGTCCTTATTTTGTGATAGTCGGTCTGCTCTTCATATTGCTCACAATCCTATCTTTCATGAACGCACGAAGCACATTGAGGTCGACTACCATTATGTCCGTGACGCCATTCAGGATGGCACTCTTACTGCTCACCATGTTTCCACCGGTGATCACTTAGCCGATATCTTCACGAAGGCTCTTGGTCAAAGGCAATTTTGTTATCTTCTCCACAAGTTGGGCATTTTTAATCCTCATGCTCCAACTTGAGGAGGGTGTTAGGCACTATTTTTTGGACTTGTACATTTATTTGTGTATTGTATTTATTGTAATTAGTTGGGCCAAGGGCTTAGTATAGAAACCTACATGTATATATATTTGATTTGATGGAATAGAATACGAGAGGATCATTTTGACCCTAATTAATCTAATAACTTGGCTACACCGTACCGCTACATACAAGAAATATATTTTAATATGAGAAATAATTAAAAGAGAGGGAATTATAATAATGATCACCAATAAATCCAACTTCCTTTCGTATTTTTTGCCCAACTCTCATTATTGTTCAATTGCGTAGGAGGATCTCCTATCTTCTAGGATTCCACTTAACCATATGATATTATCCACCGAGCTCACCATCTCTTTCATTCATTTTCATTTCATTTTCATTTGAATTGAATTAATCTTTCGCTTGGGGACAGTTATTTGTAATTTGAAAAGTTTTGTAAATTTTATTTCAATCTGAAGGAATAAAAAAAGAACTTAAGCGGCCTAGAACGAGTCAATGGAAATTTTGGTTAAGACGCAGTCTTACCCCTGTACTAAAGCACAGAGAGACTGATGCTTCATAATAAAAAAGCGCAAACAGTTTTTTTTTTTTGGAAGAAGGTGGCTTAGATTGATATCACAGCATTCAGATAGGGAATAAAACAACAAAAGAACCACATGTAACCATCAGCCCTTGAACCAGACTCAGAGTTAATCACCTTTAGCAAAGCAATATAACTCGATGATCCTAACTTGGGCATAATTGAGCCAAAAACGGTTACCGCAGACCTCTCGTCACCCAATTCTAATGCAAGAGTGTTACAGCAACAAATGAAATAAAAACAAAGAACAACAGTCTTACCGTGGAAATAAAAGTGCAAAACAGCTAAATTATGTACTTAATGAGTGGTGCGGTAGTTTTGGTTTTGGATTAATTCTTACTCCGTAATTCCGTATTTCTTTAAACCAAGGCGATATATTATGTACTTTTTTTTTAAAATGATATATTATGTACTTAAAAAGGCATGTTCAATTGTCGGATTTTATTTAGCAAATGAGCACGGTAGTTTTGATTTTTGTAAATTTTTTTGAATTGTTTGGAATTATGAAATATTTTATTTTATTAGTAAATTAAGAAAAGTTAGATGAAAAATTAGTTAAAATTGTTTCTACGATAACGGCAGTCCATTCAGCCACAAAAGTAATTTTAACCTTATTTATTTTTAATATTACAGAATTCAACGTGTGAAGTAAAAACCAACGTGTTCAATAAAAAAGTTGAATAAAAAATCTGATATGTTGAAAATAAGGGTTACCAAACAGACTATTAGGATATTTGTACTTAAACGTATTTCAATCTCGACTAGACCAAACAAGATTAAATTAAACCAGGTCAGATCAGATCATAGATCAGACCACACTAGACCAAATCAGACTAAACTTGTCCATACCCAGGGGCGGAACCAGCCTAGTGCCCGGAGGTGCTCGTGCCCCTGCAATGATTTTCTTTTCTTTTTTATAAATATATACATTAATATTTAATTAGTTGAGCCCCTTCACCCAGTCCCAAAAGCCCATTACCTTAGCCCTTTCCCTTGTGCCAACCCAATCCCAAAAACCCTTCCCTGGGGCAGCCCGCAGCCCAACTCCCCAAAAGCCAAAACGCCAAGACCCCAAGTCCCAACTCAAGCGGTCAAGCCCCTGTCCCTGCGTAACTAAGTTCAAGCTACAATGACGGAAACTGAAAGCGAGTCAACGTTCAAGGCTTCAAGCTACTACGTTCAAGCTACAACGCCAGCAAATCACAGCAACGAGTCAGCGAGTAGGAACTAGAATAGCGATTAGCGACTGCGTCTCTAGACTCCTGAACGACTGGACTCCTGGTAAGCCTTTTAATGCCTTAACCTATTTGTTTCTGATAATTTCATTTAAATTTTTTTATTTATTGAATTGTATTTGTTTAATTCAAATAAAATGTTAATTGTTGAAAACTTTTATTTGTTGAATTCAAATACAGTGTTGAAGTTTTTGGCAATTATGTTGTGATAACTGATAATCTCATTAAAATGTTAAATATATTGTAAATTTATAATTGTGTATTTATTGATTTAGTTAATGTTGTTAATTTATTATAATGTAATTTATACAATTATACTCATATTATTTCAATTTAATTGGCCTAGGTTATTTGACAAAATATCGCTATGCTACGATATTATACACCGGAACCTAAACATCCAAGCATTAGTGGTTCTTCATCGAATAATTTAGTTTCTTCATCAAATAATGTCATTCCTAACAATGACATTCTTGAATAATTGTTCTATTATATTCAAATAGAAATTGAATTCTTCTCCCATGTTGATGAGAGAAGAATACTTGACAGATTGCTTGGTGTGTTACATTGAGAAAGATGTATTTGTTAAAATTGAGAATGAAGTCATTATGCCTCTCAATGAATCTACATCATTTGACGCGTCAGGTTCTAATCAAAATTAAGGTTCTCCTTAAGTAGTTGTTTTATTTAAATTTTATAGTTTTGTTTATTGCTATATTCGTGATGCATATAATTTTTTTAGAGTAGTACATAGTATATGATTTCTTTGTTATTGTGCCCCTGCGAGTCACGAGTCCTGTTTCCGCCACTGTCCATACCTCGATATGTGTACATTACACAGAGACCAAACATCAATCAGATCAGACCACACCAGATTATAAAAGACAATAAAATTCCAATCCAATTAAAAATCCTTAATTTATAGTTTTTCATCTGATACATTTCATCTTTCAGATCCCGAATTGATAAATTATCCATCTTTCAAGTCCGAATTGATAAAATTCCTTTATTTAATGTTCCGATTACATAAACTTAGTTAAGATTACATAAACTTAGTTAAATTTACTTTATATGTTTTTCCATTTTGATCAGTTTGGCGGTCTGCTTAATTTGTTAATTTTCATTCGGCGTTATATTATTAGCAACAAGAATATGGAAGTGTAAGGATTACAAATATTTTAGTGAGATTACATCATATCCGTATATACGTAATATAAACATACACATATACCAATAGCTTTAACAATATAAAACTCCGTATTACATAAGTGTTGATGACAATTGTGATTATTGTAACACATTTTAAAAATGTTACGTAATCCCTGCAATACTTTTTAATTAGTGTTGCATAAATGTATCTTCTTATGTATATTTAACATTTATGAATAAGTGTTGCAGATTTTTAACTCAAAAGGTTATATGTAACAATAGATTAAGTGTTGCAAACGAAGTGTTACATAAAGCCCATTTTATTGTAGTCTCATAACGTCGGGAGGCAGCGACGTCGCTTCCGGTGCTACTACCCATTCTGGTCGTGTTTTCAAGTCGGAGGCCTGCATCTTTTCTCCCAGGAGCTTTAGTCCATCATTAATGGCGAATATTGTTCAGAGAGTTACGGCTGGCGAGGACGCTTTGACAAGCGGATGAACGAGTAGGACTGTAGGAGTGACATGAGGCGGTACCACGCCGGAGGAGGAGGAAGGGAGATGCTAGTCACGGGTCATGGTCGGATCTGGCCCCCCTCTGACTTTGAGCTGCTCCGGTTGACCAGCCTGCTCCGGTTGAACTGCTCCAGATCTGGACAGTTCCAGATTATTTTTTGAATTCCAGATAACAGATGTATTATTGTGATTGGAATGGATTTTTGGATAATTGGGGAGGGAACCCACTTGATTGTGTTCAAACCTCTCAACGAGAGCACCATTTGTTGGATAATTGATACCCATACTGTATAATAAGGAGAGATTGAACAAGAGTGGAGAAGAAATGATGAAAGTGTATAGAATGAATTAATATTGGTTATGGTTTACAAGCCTCCTATAAGGAGTATATATAGGGAAAATCCGGGTCTGGGCCTCTAATATGGGCTTGACAGACCTGGTTTCATAAATGGACTGATAGTATAAAAAGCTAATCTAGAACATCTTAATAATAATGTACAATAATATGAATCCGCTAAACGTGTGTGGGCTGCTGTTCAGGCCCAATAGTCGGCATACCGGGGGGTTGGAGTCCATATACTCCATCATCACCCCTTCAGTTTAAAAAAAATGCAATCAAATTCTCCAACTCGGCAATGTAGCACAAATGGTTTTCCTAAGTTGTAATTTATTGTTTAAAACTGATGTATGCTATTTATTATAAAAGTTATGCCACATAAGATTCATTTGTCCACCTCAATGTATCTCACTTTAACCTTTTAGTAAATGCTTACAAAACAATCAAGTGTTTGCACGATTGATTGAAGACCCACCGACGAACTCAAAAACTAAAACTAGCACCACCCCGCCACTTCATGGAGGAAACGACTACCGACTAAGGAAGCGGGAGTTCCAAAGACTAGGGACATGTTTACTTCACATGTTACTAAGCGGTGCTTATGAATACTCACGCTAATAAGCGGTGCATAAAATAAGCAATGTTATAAGGTCATGTTTACTTCACAAGACTTCAAACATTGTTTAACATTAAAATGTTCAAAGTAACCCTATACATTTATAGACACACAAACATTCATGTATACACAATTATATTCTTACCCCTACCCCTATCAACTACCCAGACACCCACCTTACCCCTTATCCTCTTCCCGGGTAGGAGTAGGGGATAAGGGGGTATGGGTGTAAATGGGGTTAGGTGTAGGTGTACGGTGAGGTAGGGGTAGAGGTCGAGTACGACCATGAGTGGGTAGTAGGGGTGGGGGTACAACGTAAGGGTTAAGGGGTAGTGGTAAGGGGTACAGGTACGAGACGAGTTAAAAAAGCTGGTCAATGGAGTTTGCATTGTCACTGGAAAAGCTGGTCAATGAGTGACTCTTGAAGCTCCATGTCGTGGCTGCTAGGAACAATGATGTGCAGACTCAAGATTTTGTGGAGAAGTTTCTGGAGGAGCAGATTGAAGCTATTAAGAAAATTGCTGATTATATGTAACCCAATTGAGAATGGTTTGGGAAAGGACATGGAGTGTGGCATTTCGATCATATGCTCCTTAATTAAGATCATCAATATTTATAGGGAGGTGGATGTGGATTGAATGGAAAATGGTGTTTAAAGGGGTGGGGACTGGGGGCATGCCAGAGGTGTTTAGATTATCATATGTTTGTGTTCAAATCGTTCAGACTTGGATTTTTGTGTTATGTGTTGTACGTTGCTAGGCATAGCGTTGGTGAATGCTATGTATGTGCTTTTTTGGGTTGTTCTAAAATACAATGGGAAATGTAAATGCAATGGGAAAATATAATGGAACACCCTAAAAAAAAGCTTTAACTAGTAACTCACAACTTAGAAAAGTCATTTGCGCTATATCATCGAGTTATAGAATTTGATCGCCGAGTTGGAGGGTTTGGTTGGATATTTTTTTAATTTAGGGGGTGATTTGCATGATCGGTGTCAGTTTGAGAGCTGATTTGGTTCTTTTCCCTAATTTATTTACACTTATATGTGAATGACATAATTGTTAGGGAAAAGTACGAAAACGGACATAATTTTTCGGACACTTTTGAAAATCGAAGGTTAATATTAACGATCTTTCTTAAGCGGTTTTACCGGCATGATCCTCTTGTGATAACGAAATTCAAACACATGAACCACTTTGATAAAAAATGAAACACATGCATGACCCTAATTTTTTTTTTTGGTCATATTTCGGGAAAAAACATAACTAATTACATTTTGGGAGACTCACTTTGTTTTAGTCATATTCTGGGAATTTTTCCAAAACTATATTACAAGTTCAACCTCTGGTTTTGAATTTTTGATTGAGATGCATGTTTGTACCATTTTTGTGACGACACGAATTGAGAGAAAAAAGGTAAATGATGATAAATGTTTTGCAATTGCTGGTATCGCTATGTGTGTGTACAGATTTTCTGTTATTGCTGCTTTCACGTGAAACTCTGAAGTCAGTGCATGCATGGGGTAAGAGTGTGGGGATACATAAAGGATACAACATGCATCAAGTCCATGAAGCTAAGTTCCGCACAACTGTCTAATTTATTGCTCTAATTCATCTATCGTCTCCGGTAAAAAACACATGTGTTTTTTATTTTTAAAATTACTTCCAGCTATTTCCTAGCAGTCTATCACATTTCGGCCCATTTCCTATACCGTGGGATCATCCCAAAATGACGTAGTTTTGATCAATTTAAAAAAAAAATGTGAACAATACACGCGTGAATAGTTAATTAGGCCGCCTAATGTGTAATTTTTGTTGACAATTTGAGAATTTTAAAACATAAGTAAAAAGTCTTGAACAAAGCTAGACAAGCTTTTAAGAAGAATATAAATTTAGTTTTGATTTTTAAATAAAGTTTGTTGTGAGTCAACACATTTCTTGTTGAATCAATAAAAGCACGTCTCTTCACATCTTTTTAGTCTTTAAGGTTTTTTATTCTTTTAATTACAAAATTACCAATTTATATTATTGTCTTTGGGCTGCCGGTGCCTCCCAATTCTCAAACATCATCCCAATTATCTATTATGTATCAAAAAACTTAATGGATTAACAATTATAAAAATTGCACATGTGAACTGGGAAAGGATTGATCATAAAGCAATTATTTATGATTTTACTTCACAATGTTCTTTTGTGATACATGTGTTGTTGCTTTTTCTCAGATATGCATCTCAAATAATATGAAGGTGAATTTCATCTTTATGTTATAACCTTTATTAGAAAGTTGTAGGGAGAATTCTTGAAATAAGAGTAATGTTTTTTAGAATTTCAAAATAGGACTGTCATATGTTTATTTTCTGAATAGGAGTAATTACTGTCATGTTCGGAAAATACTATCATGTGTAAAAACATGACATTAATTAATGACTTCTATTTAGAGAATAAAAACATGATGGTCTTAGTTTGGAATATATAAATGTTTTTAGTCGTATTAAGAGTAATTTCTCCTAGATTTATTATACTCCGTAATTTTTACTTTAAGTAAGTATAATTTACTGTTTGTCTTGAAAATAAGTCCAAAATAGTACATCGCCCATAGGCCCAAAATTGGACAGGACCGGCCCCGCCCTTAATCCACAAGGAGTTGAATAAGAAATACCTGGAAATCAAGCTATAGGAAGAAAGAAACGCAGAGGGCATGTAGTTGGGGTCTTGGGGAAGGAGAAGCGTAGTAGAAGCGCTAAGTACGTGGATGAAAGGGAAATCGATGGGAATGATGTTTTGCGGGCTGTTTTAATTGTAAAACGACACCGTATTGGGATCGGTACACCGTGCGCACAGTGTGCCAATATAATCCCACAGTATAATTTGTCATTCCGGCCTAGAGTGGAAAATTGGGTCGGTTTAGAAAAGTCGATGGTGTCTGTTGTTTGCATATTTGGAAATTCGAAAATCCGCATGCAAAATAAAAACATTCAAACCATTAAGATTGAAATATGGAGAAGTGATGCAGTTATTAAGAAAATAGATACATATTATTGTTGATATTGAATTAATAAAGAATGAATAAAGTAACAATGATTTAGAATAATACAAACTTTACCAATTTTGATGTAGAACAATATTAATGGAAAACCGAAAAGTGAAAAATGAGACAATCTTAACAGGACGGGGAGCAATAATAAACAAGGATTTCAAGGGTCAGGGGCGTAGATGGGGGGGACCCTGACACTAGCTCATCCCAAATTTTAGAATTGTCTATATTTCTAGTATGAGATATTCTGTGTAAATTTTTTCCCAAAAATAGTTCATTGTATGTGCCTAGTCCGACCCAGTGTGTTGGCTCCGTCCCTTGTCAAGGGTACATATTAGATTATGAAACCAAATCTAATGATTGCTTGTTATCTCCTTAAGATAAATTTTTCTGCACATCAATTGTCTCGCAAGATAGAAGGGCTTGATAGTTGTTTGCAAATGTTGGGCTAAGGCCCAAGTCAAATTTGAACAAGCCTATACGGAGTATTTTACATCCACAACAAGTGGAGGGCATAGGCACTTTGGATCTCCCATTTGGACAACTCATAGTGGGGCCCACCTGCAAACTTTGGGAAACAAAACCTAGCGGCCAACTGTCGTGAGTTATTATAGCCAAGGGAGAAACTATACCCTGGCCTCAAGTGTAAAGATGAGAATGAATACTTTAGCACATGGAGACCAACCCATCCAACCACAATTCCGATCGATCATATCCGACATAGAATTGTGAAGATAGTTGCGGAGGAGGCATTGCCTAATTGATCAAATGCTTAATTTGGTACACTTTTCTGAAAGATGTGTGTCAGCACTTGTACAAAAATTTAAGCATTTAAAGTCAAACCCTGTTTGGTGTATACGTTTACAACATATATAGACGACTTTCAAAGCTTTTTTTAGGGCCAAAATTGAATAGGGGAGTGCTACATTTTACAGGGAGTGCTAATTATTATCATTGTCCTTTTTATTATATTTGTATTCGAATTCATCATCATTGTTGAATATAATGTAATATTTTATTTTATATTCTAAAATCAAAACATTTCATTTGTAATTGTATTATGTTTTCGTCTCTTTATTAGTTGCAAACGTTTATGTTTATAATATTTTCTAATAATTCTATTTATATTTAATGTCTTCATGCTCAATTTTCTAATGTTTTTTTTAACTTGCAACCATTAATAGGTTTGTACTTTCTTTTTATCGAAGAAGACTTATATTGATAAAATAACATTCAGTATGGGTGAAAGCAGACAAAAGGACCATATGTAACCATCCGCCCTTGCTGAGACTCTGAGTTAATCACCTTTGACAAAGCAATATAGCTCGCTTAGACCTAACTTGGGCATTTAAAGCCAACGACGATGACTGTAGACCTCTCATCCCCCATACCTAATGCAAGAGTTTTACAGCAAAGGAAAGAGTAAAAACAAAACACAACAGTTTGATTGTGGAAATAAAAACGCAAAAAAACTATAAAATAAAATTATTGCTCCGTCTTCCTGAGCTCCAACTCTTCTCGTTCTTCATTTTTTGGAGGTGGTTCCGGAGGGGGACGAACCATCGACACTTCATCTTTTTCCTTCATTTTCACCACTGCATCTTGAATTATCTCATGTCGATCCACTATCACAGTTTCACATATATCCTTTTTGCCTCCTGCAATTGCCACACCAATGAAGCTACAAACCATGCTCCAGAAACACAAGCACTCGCACCCTGAAGCTTTAATCTTCCCCATATGATAGAGCTGACGCCTCCTGCAAGATAGCCAATAAGAGCGGCACTCCGTCTGATGAAGCCGACAGCCTAGGACGCCCAAATACTGAGAGCTTGAAACCTGCCGCAATTGAGTCTCCTCAAACGTCGCCCATCCTATTCGAAAATCATCAAAACAAAGGGCGATCTCAGCCACCCATCCCTCGTCCATCCGCACAGCAACCACATCTAACAACGCATCCGACACAGCTGGCTCGAATACAAACACGGTTGGAATTGTCGGAATCAACGATTCAATCAACAACCGCGAGAGAAGAGGACAATCCATAGTATGACCCCTCTGAATCAGCCCCAAAACACACCAGAAAATCAACCAAACCCGCACCATCCCTCAACGACGGCTGAAGGCGGCGGGAGAAGAAAACCCTAAAAGATGGGAGAAGACCGTTGTGCCATTTCGCATCTTACTTCATGTGTTGTATACCTATTTGCTTTAGGTTTGTACTTAATAATTGGTTGTTGTTAATATTGAGATATTAAATAATGTTTCATTAACGACGACAACAATTTCTCACATCTTTCGACTCCAAATGAATTTCTATTACAATCTCCACCATATTCTCTTTATAAATATACAGATTAGTGTCTCTTACAATTATATATAGATATGTGTTTTTAACACTATCTTCTATCATATGTTCAATTTTCAATTGAAAAAGTGTGTGTGCGCGCATGTGTGTAACCATCAAATCATTTTTAAATGGATAAATTTATCCATGCAATGCATGGGTGGGGGTTGACTAGTTATATATTACGAGTTTTTTTATAGTAAAATACATATACAACCCACATACATGCATAAATAGAAATAATGAAAATAATGTACGTTCACATATTCTTAAGTTTTATCTCCACGATTTATACTTATATTTATCTTTATATCCATAGTTCTTATAAGAGATATGCTTAGATGGATAAAGAGATGGAGAATTATATAATAATTATTTTCACTTCTAAATAGAACATATTTAGAAACTTTAATATAATGGACAAAGAACTTTAAGCTTAGATACATTTTATTATTCATAAAAAGTGAAATACTTTTTCATATAATAAACATAGAGTTTTTGTCACTTTTAGTCCCTCGACTATTACGTTAATGACACTTTTGGTACTCGACTTCTAATTTTTTCATTTTTAGTCCTCGACTATTGTGCTAGAGACACTTTTAGTCCCCCGACTTCAAAGTTTCCCATATTAATCCCCCGAGTATTATCAAACAGACACTTTAGTCCTTTCATTATGATTTTGACACAATAAGTGCAGGACTAAAAATGTCACTATTATAATAGTTGAAGGATCAAAAGTGGCACTTTTATGAAAGTTGAAGGACTAAATGTGGAAATTTTCAAAGACGGGTACCAAAAGTGTCTCTAGCGCAATAGTCGAGGACTTGAAATGAAAAAAATCAAAGTCGAGTACCAAAATTGTCAATGACATAATAGTCGTAGGACTAAAAGTGCCAAAAACTCAATAAACATATATCAAGTACCCGAAAGATAGTAAAAACTAAAAAGTAATGTAAAGAATAACCATCACAATTATCTCTAAAAAAGGAGTATGAGATTGTAATATGATACTAATTATTATCATCTTCATTAAACAAGATAAGTTGAGGATGAAAAAATGCTTATTCCGTAACTTAATATGAAGTATTAATTAGTGTCTCTAACAATTAACATACATGGACTCTAATTTTATTTATCATATTTATTTATTATTATATAATAAGTATGTGTATAAACACGAAATAATTACATAAATATGATCAAAAATAAAGATAATTTACAAAAATATGACTAGTTACTAGAGTAGTAATGAAATCATAGTAATTCATGTTCAAGTTTTGAACTTAAGTTACCACAAGACTATGTTGTAGTAATGAATAGTCATATTTATGTAAATAAGTTTTATTTTAGTAATATTCTTGTAAAAAAACCCAATAAACATTACTCATGAAATGAATTATAAAAAAAATGAATTTCATCTATTAATTTGTTATATGTGCAACGCACAGGTGGACTGACCAGTGTTCATCAATAATAACATTAAAATCTATAAACATTGATGCTAATTCAATATATATTTTATTATTAACAGATATGATTAGATCTTGTATTTTACTTCATCAATTTAATATATATTAAATCTCATTTTATATATTAGTCGAAAAGTTCACCATATTGATTTTTTTTGTCAATGATGATAAACTTTAACAATGATTTTAATTATCATATTTATTTATAAATTTTATACGTTTATGAAAAATATTTTGAATAAAGTCCATTTTCATCATATTCTAAATAATTTCGTATTTATAACCGACTACACCACCCAGACGCTTGTTAAATTTCCCTACTTTATTATTATAAACATGTCCGGACAGAATTTCCCTACTTTTAAAAACACAGTTATCTTCAAGAATTCATTTGAATGTCTTCCCGATTGAATTTTTAGCTGAAATTTGGTATGAGTAAACTAGACTTAATGAATAATATGCTCAAAAAAATTCATCAAAAAATTCCATCGGGAACCGCCCCAAATAGCGATGGCCGGATAGAATATCCTATATAAAGACTTATTTGACTCATTTTATGCAATTTCGAGGACCAAACTGGCCCTTTACTCAATTATAATCATCCTCAAAGTTCAAAGTATTTACACAAACCATTATAGAGAAAGATCCGCAAAAGGACAAAATTGAAACAAAAATGTGTCTGAGCCCGGGTTCGAACCGGGGACCTCTAGTGTGTGAGACTAGCGTGATAACCGACTACACCACCCAGACGCTTGTTAAATTTCCCTACTTTATTTTTATAAACATGTCTAGTTCACCAGCAATTGTTTATTTCGTTGATCCCATCCAAGAGTAGTTGTTATACAGGGATTCGAAGTCCTTGATTTAAAAGGAAAAGGTGCAGAGTAACTCAACCTCAGCCCCTCTACGTGTAGATTGATCGCTAACAATTTATTAAGCAAGAAAACATTTGTTTTTAAGAATTTTAATATTTTAGAGTGGTCATAAATAATCTATTAGGTATTTTAATGTGGAAATGACACAAAATTATATCTACAATCTAAAACCAAGAAAACGACCAATTGATCGAGTTTCATTTCTCACTTGTATGAATAACACGACCCCATCAACAACGCAATCTACTAATTTAATTCCGTCGTCTCTAATTTTATTGTTCTTGTGGTGAAAGGGTGAAAATCCCAAATCTGAGGGAACTCCAAATATGATGCAACTCTACCAAAAAATGTAGGCTAAAGGTTCAAATAGGTACATGAACTAACTTAAAGTGTTCAATTAGCCCCTTATATAAGAGGTTCTGCCCGGCCGTCGCCAATTGGGGCGGTTCCCGGTGGAATTTTTTGATCAAATTTTTTGATCATCTTCTTCGTTAAGTCTAGTTTACCCATACCAAATTTCAGCTAAAAATTCAATCGGGAAGGCAGTCAAATGATTTTTTGAAGATAACTGCGCAGTTAAACAGCGTAATACATTTCGTAAAATCATTTGACTACCTTCCCGGTTGAATTGTTAGCTGAAATTTGGTATGGGTAAACTAGATTTAATGAAGAAGATGCTCAAAACATTTCATCAAAAAATTAAACCGGGAACCTCCCCAATTGGCGATAGCCGGGCTAAATCTCTTATATAAGGGGCTAATTGAACATTTTAAGTTAGTTCATGTACCTATTTGACCCTTTAGCCAAAAATGTATTGCAAGGTGTCAAAGTGAATTGGGCACCTTTGGAGGGGAATTAGGTGCTTGATTCACTTGAGAGAGAGACTAGCACATGAAAAAGCTTGTTGTGCGTAGTCAATGTGCAAGCAAGGAAAAGTAGCAGCCCCAATGGTTAAAATTCACAACTTTTTAAAAAGTACTCCGTTACGCAATATAACTTTTTATTTGTATTCCCATTTTTTAAAAAGTATATCAAATTCATATTTTTTATGATTTGTGACACCAAATATTACACATATAGAGTTTTAAAAATATAAAGTTTCACCGTTATTTTTTTACATCTTCCAGTTATTTGTTTCCATAATATGTCTGAAGTGACAATGAAAAAAATCAAACTCCAAATTAATTTATTTTTACATCAAATGCTTGACATTTTAAGTCATAATTATTCACTAAAACAATTTGTCAAAAAATTAATGTGTAATAATAAAAGTAAGGTTTTAATTAAAAAACTTTGCTGAGTGAATATATAGATGATGTTGGATTGGAGAAAAAAACAGAATTGATTAAGTGAATACGTATAAATTTGTGGGGAATTTGATTTATTGACGGGAAGGGCTGCGGTTTGTGTTATGGAGTGCTAAATAATACTGAGTAATATGATAAAAAAAACGAAGTAATATTACGTACAGAGTATATGATAAGTCATAGTTTGATATTATAATTTCAACTTGACACTGTTTTAATCCTATTTTTAAAAATAGTCTTGCATACAAACAAATTTAATTTGCTATGACAACCTTCTATCAGATTGTATTATGATATTTTTAATTGAATTGTGTTTTTTTTGTACTGTTTGATCTAGTAAGTTTGAGTTTAGTTTGGTCTAGTTTGCTATAAGTATATTCTATCACTTCTATGTCTATTTTAAAACTTTCGGAGTGTAGTCTAGTCTGACTGGTTTGGTGTGATTTGGTCTGGCCTGTTTAACTAAAATCCGATCTTATTCGATTTGGTCTAGTTTGGGATTGAAACCAATTAAAAAAATCCTTGGACCTATTTTGGGAAATTTTATAAGATTAAAGCGGACTTAGACCATGTTTGCGTTTAAGGGGTGTTTGGATCTGATTCTTAAAACTGATTCTGCTCCTTCAGGGAGCAGAAACAGAAGTTGGAATGTTTGGGTGAAAGTGCAGAAGTGATTCCGGTGCTCTAATTTACTCCCAGAATCAGTTTTTAAGAAGTTGGGGGGCCAGTTTCTAAAAACTGATTCTGATTTTGCTTCTGCTTTAAAAAAGAAGTAGAAGCAAAATCGGTTCCAAAACACCCCTAAGTATGTGATTTTGGATTTGGAGATGGGACTCTTGTGGTTTATTGGTGAATTTTTTACCAATATGGTCATTGTTATAGCTCAATTTAATACGGAGTAAAAAAAATATCAAGAAGCCATTTTTTAATATAAAAACCGGCTTTTAGTTGGATGAAAATCTTTGCCATTATTTCCATCATTTGCAATGGACCCAAAGATTCATTATTTTTTGGCTTGAGAATATGATGGAATAAAGCAAAATGGCTCACTAAACTGTCTGCGCTTCTTTGTTATGAAGCAGCAGTCAATCCATGCAATTTTGGACGCGATTTTCACTACGGGTCATCCGGAAACAGTCTCTCTGTGCTTTAGTACAGAGGTAAGACTGCGTACATCCGACCCCCCTTACCCCACCGTAGGTGGGAGCCTTTGCGGCACTGGGGTAAATGAAAATGAAAATGAAAATGATGAAAATCTTGGCCATTATGGTCATTGTTATATCCAGAAGCCATTTTTTAATGAAAATGATGAAAAAATATATCGAGAAGCCATTTTTTAATGTAAAAGAACGGATTTTAATTTATAGTAATATCGAGAAAACATACGAGACAACCTCCAGACAGTTACTACGGTTCTGATCATAAGTCCTATGAATATATATATATATATATATATATATATATATATATATATATATATATATGTAACACCCCGGCCCCACCGGACCCGAGGTAGTTACTTTGGACCAATAGTACTGTCCCCACAAACCACCACGAGCCTTTACCGCGCACTTTGTCCTCACTCATGCGCGCCCTGAGAAACTTCCCAGGGGGTCACCCATCCCAAGACTACTCCCGTGCAAGCATGCTTAACTTTGGAGTTCTTGGGTGATGAGCTCCCTTAAAAGGAGATGCACCTCTATTGGTATGAGTAGTACTATTAATCCTCTTATTATATTAATCTCGGGTATTACAATCACCCCCACTTAGGATCGCAACGTCCTCGTTGCGCCCTTAAACCAATCTCAATCAAATCCCAGAAACTTTTCCCCTGCTAGGTGTCTGCCCGATATCCAACGAATCAGCACACTGTCGCAGGGGCCTGTAACACCCCGGCCCCGTGGGACCCGAGGTAGTTACTCCGAACCAATAGTACTGTCCTCACAAACCGCCACTAGCCTTTACCGCGCACTTTGTCCTCACTCATGCGCGCCCTGAGAAACTTCCCAGGGGGTCACCCATCCCAAGACTACTCCCGTGCGAGCACGCTTAACTTTGGAGTTCTTGGGTAATGAGCTCCCTTAAAAGGAGATGCACCTCTGTTGGTATGAGTAGTACTATTAATCCTCTTAAATTAATCTCGGGTATTACAATCACCCCCACTTAGGATCGCAACGTCCTCGTTGCGCCCTTAAACCAATCTCAATCACACCCCAGAATCTTTTTTCCCCTGCTAAGTGCCCGCCCGATATCCAACGGATCAGCACACTGTCGCAGGGTTTCTCTGATACCACCTGTAACACCCCGGCCCCACCGGACCCGAGGTAGTTACTTTGGACCAATAGTACTGTCCCCACAAACCACCACGAGCCTTTACCGCGCACTTTGTCCTCACTCATGCGCGCCCTGAGAAACTTCCCAGGGGGTCACCCATCCCAAGACTACTCCCGTGCAAGCACGCTTAACTTTGGAGTTCTTGGGTGATGAGCTCCCTTAAAAGGAGATGCACCTCTGTTGGTATGAGTAGTACTATTAATCCTCTTATATTAATCTCGGGTATTACAATATATATATATATATATATATATATATATATATATATATATATATATATATATATATATAATTGGGAGAGGCTTAGTTTGTTAATAATTTTGGTCACTTAAAAAATGTCTAGAGGGAGAAACTCTAGGCTCCCCCCACGGCAGTTCTCCGGCCAGCCTTCCCTCAGCCGTCCCCCAACGTCATCTTCTCCTGGCCTCCTCCACCTTCCCTCCCCCTCCAGACCTTCCTATGCTTCTGTCCTATCCAACCCCCCACCTCATATCAGCAACCCTCCCAGAAAAAATGGCACTCAGGATGATCTGCTAACATCCCTACTTCCTGACAACAACTTTCCCAGAGCTTATGGCACACATGAGGGATTACCATCCATCACTTTTGCTCCTCAGGAAGTCTCCAAGCTCGTGGACAAGCTCCAATGGTCCCTCATCGGTACATTTGAAAAACAGAGGCCTGCACTCAACCTCCTTAGAAGCTGGTTTGCTAAGGTCGGTTTCAACCAAAAACTACAGGTTTCCCCTATTGACTAGAATAATTGTTATCTATACAAAAGCCCTGAGGTTGTCGCATGTAAACCTCTTCAGTTAAATATCCATGTAAAAAAGCATTTTTCACATCAAGTTGTCTGACAGACCAACCCAGAGAAATAGCAACAGATAAGATAAGACGAACAGTAGTGGGTTTAACAACAGGACTAAAGGTTTCGGTGAAGTCAATGCCGGCCTGTTGTTTAAACCCCTGAGCAACTAAACGAGCTTTATGCCGTTCAACGGACCCATCAGAAAAATATTTGGTCTTATAAATCCACTTACAACCAACCACATTTTTAGTATGATCCCAAGGTACCAAATCCCAAGTTTTATTAGAAATTAAAGCATTAAACTCATCCGCCATGGCTGCCCGCCAAATACCACTCTTATTTGCCTGTGTAAAACAAGTAGGATCATCCGGGGGAGAAAAGACACTTAAATTAAAAATTTGTTTTGGTTTAAAAATCCCATCCTTAGCCCGAGTACGCATAGGGTGAACATTTGAAGGAATAATAGGTAAGCTACCGGACGAGGTAGACTGTGATCTGCTGCCATCCGAGTGGGATGAACTGCCAGCAGTGGACTGAGAGCTGGGACTGGTCTCGTCAGGATGGAAATTCGGTGGGGAGGATGGGCTGGAAGTATTGGGGTGTGATGGGGAAAGGATGGGAGTTTTTGGTGGAGGCTCGGCTGTGGGAGTGATGGGTGGGGTATATGATGCATGTGAGTCTGACAGTGAGGGAGAGGATATAGATGAGGAACAGGGTGGTAAAGTTGGGTTGGAGGGAGTGAATTTCAGAGACGAGGTTGATAACCAAGACTGGGAAAGGCTATAGTTTGGACTGGAAGGGATGGACATAAGTGTGGAATATGGAAAAACATTCTCATGAAAAGTGACATCCCGACTCACATATACCCTGCCCGTACTTGGAGAAAGACAACGGTAACCTTTGTATCCCGGTGCATAACCAAGAAAAACACAGTGTGTGGAACGAGGTGATAGCTTGTTGTGTGAGGCAGCAATAAAATTTGGAAAACATGAACACCCAAACACACGCAAGAAATCATAGTCTGGAATTTTATTAAAAAGTTTCTCATACGGAGTGAGTCCGTTCAAAATGGGTGTGGGAAGTCGATTAATAATAAATGTGGCAGTATAAAGAGCATCAACCCAAAATTGACTAGGAATAGCAGAATCAATCAGCATAGTCCTAGTTAATTCTAGTAAATGTTTGTGCTTACGCTCCGCAACACCATTCTGAGCAGGAGTCTCAGGACAAGACTTCCTAAATAGAATTCCAGATTTCAAAAAATGCTCTCTAAAAATATTGTTATCAAACTCACCACCCCCATCACTCTGAAAAATTTTTATTTTCAAATTTAAAAGATTTTCAACAAGTTTTTGAAAATTCAAAAAGTGAGTAAAAACTTCAGACTTCCTGTGCATCGGATAAATCCAAGTATATCTAGAAAAATCATCAATAAAGGACACATAATACTTGAATCCAAGGTTGGATAAAACTGGCGATTGCCAAACATCTGAATGAATAATTTGTAACGGAGCAATGGAGTCATGAGTAACATCTGTAAAAGGAAGTCTGTGGGATTTACCCAGCTTACAAGAAACACAATCGTGAACAAAAGAAGAAGAAGGAGAAATTAATTTATGCTGCCTAAGGCGACTAAGGACTCTATCACCACAGTGCCCCAAACGCTTGTGCCAGACTGGACCGGGAACCACACGGGCTTGAAGGGCATGAAAAGGATAAACATGGTCTTTATTAAGTGCCTGAAGAAGAAGCTCCCCCGTTTGATTGTCCTTAACAGAAAAAGAATTTTTATCAAAAATTACTTGACAGGCATTATCCGCACATAACTTTTGAATAGATAGTAAATTATATTTAATATGTGGGACATGATAAACAGAGTTGAGGTTTAACGGGCGACCATGTGTGACTAGCTTTAAATGACCAATGTGAGAAATAGGCAATTTAGTACCATTAGCAATACACACTTGATTCGGGCCAGTGTAAGGAGTTTTATAAGAAAAAATACCTTCATGAGGAGTCATATGAGCGGAAGCCCCAGAGTCAGGATACCAGACCGAATCATTGTTTTCACCAGTGGGTAATGCAGCTAGGGCCGGGGTATTGGAAGCAGTGAAACGAGAACAGTTGAGTGCTGAGTGACCTGGAGAAAAACATAATTGACAAACAACCGGGGGGGGAGGAGACTGGTAGGACTGATCCACAGATGGGAAACCTGCATAATTGTGGTGAGTAGCAGAAGTAGGAAAATAAACAGTACAATTATTACCAGAACGGATATTACACAACGCCGAACCTGGAATCCCGGGAAATGCAGGCGCCCGCGGCATTTGGGGCGCTGGTTGTGGCTGATAGCCACCATAGTGTGGAGGATTTGCCCCATACTGCTGCTGGTAAGAACCACGGCCTCCACCGCGGCCTCTACCACCACGAGCCCGGCCGCCTCGGTATCCCCTACCACCAGGGGCACGCTGCTGTCCACCACCACGCTGTTGTCCACCACCGCGAGCTACGGGAGCAGGTGCAGCAAAAGCTTGATGTACAGGAGTCGACTCCTGTGCCTGGAAAAATAGATTGCGCTGCTCCTGGGCTTGTAAGATGGGACGAAGATCTTCAAGACTTGGAATTCCCGGTAATTGATCAATGTTGTTGAGAACTGACTCATAGCCACGTCCCAACCCGAGAATAGCATACTCAATTTGATCTCTCCCACTGACTGGAGAATTAATAGCTGCCAGGGAATCTGCCAAGAGCTTAATTTCTAGCAAATACTGATCCATAGTTTGGGACTCTTTCTTTTTCACATGGTATCAAGAGCTTAGGTTTTTAGACACATTTTTTTCTCTCTTTTTTTTTCGGTTCCCATGAACCTTATTATAGCCGCCGCCGCCTCGGGGTCGACTGCCGCCACATTTACGGTAGTCTTCGATCCTTTGAAGATGAGCGCGGCTAATATGGCACAGATCACCTGCTTCGCGTCGCTGAACACGGTGCTTGCTTCCAGCATGCCGTTGAGTTCGCCGCCTGCTGCTGCCTATGTGCGCGCAACACACCTTCTCTGCGTCGCTGACCACGGTGCTTGCTTCAAGCGCGCTGTTGAGTTCGCCGCTGGCTGCTGCAGACATATATTCTCATGGAGATCTTATTGTCAAAGATGTGCCTTCTAATCTTCCGCTCACGGATATATTTACTAAGAGTTTTTTTTTTAGTTTGCAATTTCATTTTTTTTAAAAGACAACCTGCGCGTTGTATCTCCCGCACAGTTTGAGGGGGTGTAATAGGCTAATATAATTAGGAATCTACCTAATAGATATTTAGGAATCTGCCTAATATCTGTTTAGGAATACTTTGTATTTTGGCAACTCTTCTATTATAAATATATCTGTCAGGACTCCTATTGGAGTACCTCTTTCTCATTATTTCACATTATCCACTTATCTTCTGAAGCGGATTACCTTAGACTGTTCTATAGGCAAAAATGGTTTGTCTACGGTTTTAACATGAGAATATCCAAGTGGACTCCTCAATTCTCGCCCTATGTTGAAGCCCCGATTTTCCCAGTTTGGGTTAGTCTTCCCGGGCTGCCCTTGCATTTCCACTCTAAGTCCTCCATGTTTGCTATTGGCCAATGCATTGGTAAACCTCTAAGAATTGACAGTGCAACCCTTTCCTTATCCCGACCCTCAGCAGCTAGGATGTGCATCGAACTTAGCCTGGATTCTCCTAAGCCTACTTCACTATGGATCCAAACAGGAGACTCCGGGTTCAGGCAAACATTACAGTTTGAAAACCCCCTACCTACTGCAACAATTGTTTCATTATTGGTCACAACTCCATTATTTGCCCTCATCAAATTAAAAGCAATAATGTCACTGCTACACTGCTTATACAAGACAAAAATACAGCCATGCCTACCACTGCACCCAAACAAAACTATGGAGCCCAATCCACCACCTCTCTGCTTGTTCAAAACCTTCCTGAGCCGGCAGCACATAACAACTCCTATGCAGGACCCTCTATCAGTACTAACTCAGAGAATTCACACCAACCCTTAGCCATTACCTCTGCTACCCCCCCCCCCCCCCCCCGCTCTTACAACACATTCCTATCAACCAGCCCAGCTCCTCCAACACCACACCCTCACCCCACTTAATTTTGGAAGCCCCTCACATCTCTAGCGCCCCCAATCCTATCTCTTCACCCAACCCCCCCTCTATCCCCACTCCACCTTCTCCCTCCTTTCAATCAACCCCCACACCACCCCTCCAACCCTCTCAACCTGTCCCCTCACCTCACAGTGTTGATATCTCAAACCATCCCCCTATCACTCATCTCAATAGCATCTCTACCCAAACCCCCAAGTTGTCTCCACCCCCCACTAACACCACACACCCTATCTCCATTACCTCCCATCCCAAAGACGACTCATGTATCCCCTCCTCTCCCCTATCCCCACATACCGGCAGGGCCATCTCTTCTACTGGCAACTCCCCCATACTCCATAGAGCTCATAATGCTCCCCTACCCAAACCATGTCCTTACTACATTATACACATTATTTGTATGCATATTTGAATACACTTATGTGCACCTTGTAGTTCTACACTAGTCACGAGTCAACACTAATTATATACGCTTACTTTGTTCCCCATACTTTGGTGTTTTTTCATAATTGTTTTTATCAGTAAATACACATACAAATATTTTTGTAACAATAAACGTACACATTAACACAACTCACCATTTATTGACTAAAAAAACCATGACATTTATTGACTATGTAATTATAACAACTTGCACACGAACATACTCTGAAGTGCATGCTACATTCTCAAATGCTGCATTAGCCACCACTAGTTGTATTACGTTTAATTTGTTTCTTCATACTTTATTAGTGTTTTCTCATGATTGTATTAATCGGTGAATACACATACAATTTATTTTTGTACAACTAAATGTACACATTCACACATCTCACATTTTATTGACTAAAAAATTAATGACATTTATTGACTATGTAACTATAACCTAATTTGCACACGAACACATTGTCAAGTGCACCTTGGATTTACAAACCTAATTTGTATTGTATGTTATGCATTTCATTCAACTACAAACATCAATCAAATTAAAAAAAAACATGTAAACCCGGAACATATATTAAAACAAACTGTATTCAACGTCAAGTTTCACACAAATATTAAACGTAAAGCAGTCCTTATTTAAAAATGCAAATACATCATTGTAAATTGTAATGTTAAAACAGAGTCAAACTGATGTCAACTTCAAATTTCATTGAATTCATTAATTGGGCGTTGCTCCCTTCTCTCGCTCTGCCACCTTTTGTTTCTGTTCTTTAGCTTTCTTGGCAAAATTTCTTGCATTCACTAAATTTGACTGCATGTACTCATTCTTTTTATTCAGGAGAATTACCAAGATGTACTTCACACC
Organism: Cuscuta epithymum; assembly: GCA_945859915.1. NCBI lineage: Eukaryota > Viridiplantae > Streptophyta > Magnoliopsida > Solanales > Convolvulaceae > Cuscuta > Cuscuta epithymum. The sequence continues at coordinate 516,043 of CAMAPF010000128.1, forward strand.
TAATGTCCCTACCAATTTGGTGTCTGTTTTCTTCAGCCCAATATTCCATCCTTGCAAGCCTTGACCTTGATATGTTTCCATATGCCGCATTGTGAAGATGACATAGTCGTAAAAGTTCTTCATCTCCCTGAACTCCATTCCTAGCCTCTTTGGTGTTGCCTTCCTGACTTTCTCAAATTTGGTCATCATATTTCTGGAATCCATGTACTTCGCAAACATATTTATCTGCACAAAATTTTGTTTAGCCTAATAATTTTCATTTCTCGCATAAAAAATAATTTCGACAGTGCACCTTACCATAAGTACTAGTTACATAATATTATTTCGTACCACGTTTTGACGCATTTCCCCGTATTTATCAATATTGCGTGCTCTAGATGCACAATAACTGGATTTCATCACTACATGCACTAAATGGGACATTCATATGCACCTTCATATTACTGTAAATGCATTTTTCAAATCAGGAAATTATCACTAAACACATGAATTGCACTTAATATCACATTCAAATTCACTATCACTTTGATGTAAATGCATTTACCAAACGTGCAAGTAATCCATAAGTGCATTTAATAACTCTATCACAACAAATAAACGTCATATGCATATAAAATCCATCACAAAAAAATCATATGAACACACCTTAATTACATACACCACACCTTATATTTAAATGCACCCTAACTTTCTTCACTGTAACTAGATTTCATCACTACATGCACTAAATGAGACATGCAAATGCACCTTCACATTACTGTAAATGCATTTTCCAAATCAAGAAATTATCACTAAACACACGAATTGCACTTAATATCACATTCAAATTCACTATCACTTAATGTAAATGCATTTACCAAACATGCAATTCATCAATAAGTGCACTTAATAACTCCATCACAACAAATAAACAGTCATATGCATATAAACTCCATCACAAAAAAATCATATGAACAAATCTTAATTACATACACCACGCCTTATATTCAGATGCACCCTAACTTTCTTAGTCTGTATTTTAACTCCCATACACAAAATCCTCACTGAAAGTTGAACTTCACCTTTAACTGAACTATTTTGCACATTAATTCTATCACAAAAAAACCTACACTCAACTGCACATATCTGAAAATAGGAACACCAATCATGAACACAAAAACCCACATTCATAACCAAAATGCACACTTCATTCACGTGGAACTCCATATTAGCTAAGAGGTTACATTACAAAATTCAACCATCGAAATAGTTCACTCAATCTAACGTCCAGCCAAAATGCATCCACACAACCCTCTTAGTGCATAAAAAATAAGAAATCATCCATGCAAACAAATTAATCCAAACAAAAAAATTTAAAAACCTTACCTTCTTCGCAGAAACGGCGTCCTTTGTTGAGTCCTTCGTTGAGAGTCAAGCTTTTTCCGTTCTTCTTCGATTTTGGTTTCGTTGGTGCATTTACTATTTGGAGAACCTCTGCTTGTTTCCTTTTTCTGATTTGCTATACATGGGTGGTTCGGATAGTAGTGGGTATTAGCGCAATTAGGGTGATTTCCTTCCTTTTTCTATTCTTGCGGTTCCCATTTAAAAAATCTGAAATTACTTATCTATCCTTACTTACTCAGCGGCTGTTTTTTTTTTCATTTCCCTCCTACGCAGCCCACAGCATATTACGGTGTGTAACATGTTTTCAACGCTTGATTTACCAAAATCGGACGGATATGATTTATTTGCATTTTGTATGGGAAGCATTGTTTGTATGTGATCTCTTCCCTATATATATATATATATATATATATATATATATATATATAAAGTCAACCAACTCATACAAAGTAACCTAACTTGCTAAACACGAAACGAACAATTTTAAGCCTAAAATGACCGGAATCAAAATAGTGTTTATTAAAAGTACTCCAAATATCTAAATATTTAAACCAAATCTACTTGTACTAAAATAAAAAACAAGTACTACAAAAGAAAAAATAACACTAGAATAAAGGTTTTCCTCAAAACTCTTCCCGCCATGGAGCTGGTTCCGGAGAAAGATGAGCTGCTGCAATACATGTGAATATTAAACTCTTCCCGCCATTGTGACAATGAATTTTGAAAACATTTTTTAATGTTGGTTTATTATTTTTGAAGTGGTGTATGAGAATCTAAGTTTTAGTTGTAATTAAGTGTTATATGAGTTCAGATGAATGAGTTTAGTTCAACAACGTTAACACATTGGGAAGAGATAGTGAACTATGCATTACATAGCATATGACGATGCACCATTGTGATGTATAAGGTGCATTACATATTAACAGACTTGCTACATTTATCTTTATTATGCAAAGATCGAGGCGGTTTATAGAATGCAGCCATACATACTATGAAATGCATTCACTAATTTAATAAAGCGTGATACAACACATAACTATTTGATACAAATATCAAAAGAAACAAATGTCCTCATTAGTGGAGTATGTTTAATAAATAAATGAAATTATTATGCATATAAATGGATTTGGGAATGCATTTCAATGTACTGTAAAGTGCAACTATAATACGAAAAAGTGAATCACATGTGCACATTTACAACGAAGAAAAGGTAAAAATAGACTCATTTTTCAAATTTGTTTACATTTTACATACCAATACATGGAACGATAACAGAACAATATAACTAAATAAACTTATTCATATCATGAAATCCTATTTATTTAAGGGGTAATTTCTGCTATCATTATGGGGCAAAATACAACTGTAAACTCTTTGTAAAACTTTATGTCTGCATCTATATCATAAAACATCATCCCAATGCTTAGGGATCGGCTGCATAACCCGCTAATTAACCTTGGACCTCCTTAAGCACCGCACCTCTCCCTTCAGAACAAATTTGTGATGAAAATGTATATAAACAAGATCATCCCTTAGCTGCATGATGACGAATAGTAAAGCCCAATTCAGCAGCATATTGTTTATAAAAAGTAAAGGCAGCATCTACATTACAAAATATCATCCCAACAATATGTTTCTTTTTGGGTGACCCTTGAGGGAGCCAGTACTATGAACCCCCAGGAGAAATTTGCAAAGCACAATTGGGATCTATATAAACAACAAACGATACATAATATTAAACATGACCAAAATCTGGGATAAACACTACAAAACAAAGTTTGAATAAATGCACCATATATGTAAAATTAATGCATATATCACCTTGCAGAAGACAAAAACGGAAAACAAAGACAAATTAAGAAAATAGTTAAAAACTTAATGTTTATCCATTGACGTTAATGAAGCTGCAATATTCATTCATTCATAATTGATAAACAACATAGAATTGGCGAATGATAGAAAAAACAACAAATTAAAACATACAAAACTGAAAGAAGGTCCTGCTTCATTCATAATTGATAAACAAAATAGAATTGGCGAATGAAACAGAACAAACAACAAATTCAAACATACAAAGTGAAAGAAGGTAACATTAACGAAGTGTATTGATGAAATTCGTATGTGAAAACATAGAGGATGGACATGACAAAAAAACGATCAATGAATGAAAACAGAGTTCATCAGATATACGAATACCTGGTTCCATGGATTTTGATGACAATGTTGACAGATTATTACTTGAAGCAATTCATTATTTGGACGACGAAGACGAGCGCAGAGATGAAAACCATTATCGATCGCAAATATGGAAGGAAAGAAGAAACGGAAAGTAGGCGGTTAAGGTATGGAAAGATGAGTAATTGACCAAAACACCCTTACTTTTAATTAGTCCTCAATTCAGCAATTAACGTTACACGGATGGTGATTTGAGTTAGATGAATGGCTAGGATTAAGTTAGTAGGTTAGCATATTAAGATGGGTTTGCACTTGATCTCTAATCTCTCTCTCTCTCTATATATATATATAACGTCAACCAACTCATACAAAGTAACCTAACTCGCTAAACACGAATCGA
>CAMAPF010000129.1:17500-20000 GCA_945859915.1 Cuscuta epithymum
AGGGTTTAGGGTTTAGGGTTTAGGGTTTAGGGTTTAGGGTTTAGGGTTTAGGGTTTAGGGTTTAGGGTTTAGGGTTTAGGGTTTAGGGTTTAGGGTTTAGGGTTTAGGGTTTAGGGTTTAGGGTTTAGGGTTTAGGGTTTAGGGTTTAGGGTTTAGGGTTTAGGGTTTAGGGTTTAGGGTTTAGGGTTTAGGGTTTAGGGTTTAGGGTTTAGGGTTTAGGGTTTAGGGTTTAGGGTTTAGGGTTTAGGGTTTAGGGTTTAGGGTTTAGGGTTTAGGGTTTAGGGTTTAGGGTTTAGGGTTTAGGGTTTAGGGTTTAGGGTTTAGGGTTTAGGGTTTAGGGTTTAGGGTTTAGGGTTTAGGGTTTAGGGTTTAGGGTTTAGGGTTTAGGGTTTAGGGTTTAGGGTTTAGGGTTTAGGGTTTAGGGTTTAGGGTTTAGGGTTTAGGGTTTAGGGTTTAGGGTTTAGGGTTTAGGGTTTAGGGTTTAGGGTTTAGGGTTTAGGGTTTAGGGTTTAGGGTTTAGGGTTTAGGGTTTAGGGTTTAGGGTTTAGGGTTTAGGGTTTAGGGTTTAGGGTTTAGGGTTTAGGGTTTAGGGTTTAGGGTTTAGGGTTTAGGGTTTAGGGTTTAGGGTTTAGGGTTTAGGGTTTAGGGTTTAGGGTTTAGGGTTTAGGGTTTAGGGTTTAGGGTTTAGGGTTTAGGGTTTAGGGTTTAGGGTTTAGGGTTTAGGGTTTAGGGTTTAGGGTTTAGGGTTTAGGGTTTAGGGTTTAGGGTTTAGGGTTTAGGGTTTAGGGTTTAGGGTTTAGGGTTTAGGGTTTAGGGTTTAGGGTTTAGGGTTTAGGGTTTAGGGTTTAGGGTTTAGGGTTTAGGGTTTAGGGTTTAGGGTTTAGGGTTTAGGGTTTAGGGTTTAGGGTTTAGGGTTTAGGGTTTAGGGTTTAGGGTTTAGGGTTTAGGGTTTAGGGTTTAGGGTTTAGGGTTTAGGGTTTAGGGTTTAGGGTTTAGGGTTTAGGGTTTAGGGTTTAGGGTTTAGGGTTTAGGGTTTAGGGTTTAGGGTTTAGGGTTTAGGGTTTAGGGTTTAGGGTTTAGGGTTTAGGGTTTAGGGTTTAGGGTTTAGGGTTTAGGGTTTAGGGTTTAGGGTTTAGGGTTTAGGGTTTAGGGTTTAGGGTTTAGGGTTTAGGGTTTAGGGTTTAGGGTTTAGGGTTTAGGGTTTAGGGTTTAGGGTTTAGGGTTTAGGGTTTAGGGTTTAGGGTTTAGGGTTTAGGGTTTAGGGTTTAGGGTTTAGGGTTTAGGGTTTAGGGTTTAGGGTTTAGGGTTTAGGGTTTAGGGTTTAGGGTTTAGGGTTTAGGGTTTAGGGTTTAGGGTTTAGGGTTTAGGGTTTAGGGTTTAGGGTTTAGGGTTTAGGGTTTAGGGTTTAGGGTTTAGGGTTTAGGGTTTAGGGTTTAGGGTTTAGGGTTTAGGGTTTAGGGTTTAGGGTTTAGGGTTTAGGGTTTAGGGTTTAGGGTTTAGGGTTTAGGGTTTAGGGTTTAGGGTTTAGGGTTTAGGGTTTAGGGTTTAGGGTTTAGGGTTTAGGGTTTAGGGTTTAGGGTTTAGGGTTTAGGGTTTAGGGTTTAGGGTTTAGGGTTTAGGGTTTAGGGTTTAGGGTTTAGGGTTTAGGGTTTAGGGTTTAGGGTTTAGGGTTTAGGGTTTAGGGTTTAGGGTTTAGGGTTTAGGGTTTAGGGTTTAGGGTTTAGGGTTTAGGGTTTAGGGTTTAGGGTTTAGGGTTTAGGGTTTAGGGTTTAGGGTTTAGGGTTTAGGGTTTAGGGTTTAGGGTTTAGGGTTTAGGGTTTAGGGTTTAGGGTTTAGGGTTTAGGGTTTAGGGTTTAGGGTTTAGGGTTTAGGGTTTAGGGTTTAGGGTTTAGGGTTTAGGGTTTAGGGTTTAGGGTTTAGGGTTTAGGGTTTAGGGTTTAGGGTTTAGGGTTTAGGGTTTAGGGTTTAGGGTTTAGGGTTTAGGGTTTAGGGTTTAGGGTTTAGGGTTTAGGGTTTAGGGTTTAGGGTTTAGGGTTTAGGGTTTAGGGTTTAGGGTTTAGGGTTTAGGGTTTAGGGTTTAGGGTTTAGGGTTTAGGGTTTAGGGTTTAGGGTTTAGGGTTTAGGGTTTAGGGTTTAGGGTTTAGGGTTTAGGGTTTAGGGTTTAGGGTTTAGGGTTTAGGGTTTAGGGTTTAGGGTTTAGGGTTTAGGGTTTAGGGTTTAGGGTTTAGGGTTTAGGGTTTAGGGTTTAGGGTTTAGGGTTTAGGGTTTAGGGTTTAGGGTTTAGGGTTTAGGGTTTAGGGTTTAGGGTTTAGGGTTTAGGGTTTAGGGTTTAGGGTTTAGGGTTTAGGGTTTAGGGTTTAGGGTTTAGGGTTTAGGGTTTAGGGTTTAGGGTTTAGGGTTTAGGGTTTAGGGTTTAGGGTTTAGGGTTTAGGGTTTAGGGTTTAGGGTTTAGGGTTTAGGGTTTAGGGTTTAGGGTTTAGGGTTTAGGGTTTAGGGTTTA